>VBSK01000421.1:0-345040 GCA_006112555.1 Tuber indicum | reverse complement strand
TTCTGTTAGACTCAGGATCAACGTGTTCTGATTAACAAAAGACCTCGTTAAGGAATTAAAAATTCCGTTCACAGAGAGGACCGAATCGGTCACAATCAAGGCTTCGATGGAGAGTACCGTTCGTAAGGAGGAAAATTTATACGCGTCCCACTAGCTTGAATCGGGACGCAATAAAACACTTGCGAAGTTGCGTGCGAAATCGCAGAAGCAGCCGGAGACTATGGATGATTATCCCATTTGGGTTGGTGGCATTCAGAACCCCCTATCGAACATTGGGGATCCCGATAACTGGGAATTCAAAGACCCTAAATGTAAAAACTACTTGTGTGGAAGAAGAAGACGAAGGAATCGCAGATATGTTCGAATACGACGAATCGGTAGCATGGGATGAGAATGCGATTCAAATTGGAAGAATCGGGACTATCGAAGATCCGAATGAAGTTAGCTTCGACTCACTCCCCAAACACTACTGGGGATTCAAGAAGCTCTTCCTACCGCAAACTTCGGCGAGGCTACCACCAAGGAGAACATTTGATCACGAAATCAAGTTAGTTGACGGAGCGAAACCATCTTGGGGACCCATCTATCCACTATCCGAGAAAACAACTAAAACTCTTACGCGATTACCTCAAGGAGATGATCCGACAAGGAAAAATCAAGCGAAGTCAGTCGCCATTCGGTGCACCAATCCTTTTTACACCGAAGGCTGATGGCCGACTACGTTTGGTAGTGGATTACCGGAACTTAAATAAGATCACCATCTTAACAAGTACCCGTTACCACTAATGTCGGAACTACGCGATCGAGTGGCAGGAGCAACCATCTTTTCAAAGATCGATTTAAAAGATGGTTATAACCTGATTCGGATAAAAGAAGGGGACGAATGGAAAACAGCCTTCCGAACAAGATACGGGCACTACGAGTACAACGTAATGCCTTTTGGACTAGCTAATGCTCCGGCAACTTTCCAAGACATGATGAACGAAGTTCTCCGAGAACATCTTGACCAAGGTGTGGTCTGCTACCTCGACGATATTCTCATCTACTCAAGAACCGAGAAGAAAGAACATATCGAGTTGGTAAAAAAGGTTCTGCAAAAATTAGCGGATTTCCAACTTGCGATTTCAATTAAGAAATCCTTTTTCCATGTAAAAGAGGTGGAATTTTTAGGCTACATAGTAGCCGTTGATGGGGTGTCTATGAGCACCCGAAAGGTGGACTCCGTATTGGATTGGAAACCACCCAAGTCGGTTAAGGAAGTCCAGATATTCCAAGGATTTGCGAATTTTTACCGACGCTTTATAGAAAACTTCTCTAAAATCTGTGCTCCAATCACGGAAACATTGAAGGGCGATCCGAAAAAGTTCCGGTGGGGCCCGGAACAAGAGGCAGCTTTTCAAGAACTTAAGAGAAGATTTACTTCTGCCCCTATTCTACACCATTTCTTTCCCGAAAGAGAAACGGTCGTGGAAACAGACGCTAGCGACTTCGCTTTAGGATGCGTCTTATCGCAGTTTGTGGAGAAACGACTCCATCCAGTGGCGTTTCATTCCCGCAAACTAAACTCCGCGGAGCGGAATTACGAGATCCACGATAAAGAACTATTGGCGATCCTAGAAGCATTCAAAGAATGGCGCCAATACTTGGTTGGCACCGAAAAGCCAGTTACTGTCTATACCGATCACCAAAACCTCCAATATTTCCTCACCTCAAAGGTCTGGAGCGGTCGCCAGATCCGCTGGGCACAAAAGCTCGCAGACTACAATTTTAAAATTGTCTACCGCCCAGGCACCAGAGGTGGAAAACCGGATGCACTCAGTCGACGGCCGGAGTACCGTCCTGAGGAGGGAGCTGCACATCGCGAACAAGCGATCTTGAAGCCTGAACATTTCCAAATCAGTTCGGTTACGAGAACTAAGATGGGGGAAATTCGAATCTGCTTACTTGCAGGAAACCCTGAAGGCGATATATGTGCAGATGACATCCAAGAGGAACCCAAATGGAATGATCCCAATTCCGTTATTCGGGTCAAAAGGTTAGACACAAGAGCAAGGCTTCCAACCAAGGGCTCAAGAATGGCAGCAGGCCATGATCTCTACGCTCTGCAAGAAGATATAGTCCCAGCAAGGGGACAGCTAGTAGTCGGAACCGGAATAGCAGTGGGACTACCGGTTGGAACATACGGAAGAATTGCTCCCAGGAGCGGGTTAGCCGTTAAAAGCGGGATTTCAACAGGTGCGTGAGTAGTAATTGATGCGGATTACACCGGAGAACTCAAAGTTCTACTATTCAACCACCGAGATGCGGACTGTCACATCAAAGAAGGGGATCGTATCGCCCAACTAGTGATAGAAAAGATTAATACCGCTGATATGATGGAAATAGATAACCTGGACGAAACTGAAAGAGGTACGGCGGGATTTGGTAGCACAGATATTGCGACAAGAGCTATGACTATTCAGGAAATCGAACCAGTAGTCAGCCAGCTCCATGCGTCAAAGGATCAGAATAAACACTGGTATGACGCAGCCGAAGTACCTGAACGAACCCTCATGACTAGTACTATACTAGCCCGCAAAGAATTGAAGAAATTCAATCCCGAATTTCTGGAGCAGATTCTGAAGGCCATTCCAGGCGATAAGGAATGGCTCAAGCGAAGAAAAGAGTTGGAAAATCTCCGAGACAATGACAAACCTTTCCCGAAGGATTGGACCCTAACCGATGATTTGCTGTACTATAAGCAAAGACTATTCGTACCAAACAACCAGAGCCTTTACACCACAATAGCCGAAGGATGTCACGACGCAAAGATTGCAGGACATTTCGGACAAGAAAAAACTCTCGAGATCATCATGCGAGATTTTTATTGGAAGGGCTTGGCAAATTGGGTAAACGATTATGTACGGTCATGTGACGATTGTCAACACAACAAGTCACCACGCCACGCAAAGTATGGTCTACTTCAACCACTATCAATACCATATGCAGCTTGGGCATCCATTTCCGTGGACTTTATAACACAGTTACCGCAAAGTCAAGGATGTACCCAAATAATGGTAGTAGTTGATCGGTTCACTAAGATGGCCCATTTCATCGGACTAGAGGGGACAGCGACTGCGAAAGATGTCGCTACCGCCTTCACGAAGGAAATATGGAAGCTACACGGCTTACCATCAGAGATTGTCTCAGATATGGACTCGAAGTTCGCAGGAGAATTTTGGGAATCATTGTGTAAAGCATTAGATATAAAAAGGAGGATGTCAACTGCATACCATCCACAAACGGACGGACAAACTGAAAGAACCAACCAAGTGCTGGAAGGTTACTTACGAAGTTTTGTCAATTACGATCAGGATGATTGGTATCAGCTCCTACCCCTAGCCGAACATGCCTACAACAACTCGGCAACCAATGCACACGGAATGACCCCATTCTATGCAAACTATGGATTCCATCCGCAAACGGAATGGATGAAGGAGCGCGAAGCGCATAATCCAGGAGCAACCCTTTACGCAAACTGGATAAAAACGATTCATGAGCAAGCACGGCAATCACTCGAACAGACACGAGAAGCCATGGCCAAGTATTATGATAGAAAGGCCAAGCAACAACCAGACTTCAAACCCGGCGATAAAGTAATGTTAAACGCAAAGAATATTCGCACCCGCCGGAAGTCCAAAAAGTTAAGCCCAAAACTTTATGGACCCTTCGTGATTCTGGAAAAACGAGGAAGCCGGGCATTCAAACTCAACATATCGGATCGTTGGAATATACACCCAGTATTCCATGTTTCTCTGTTAGAACCCTACAGAGAGTCGGTACGAGCAGACCGACAACAACCTCCCAGGGAACCCGAAGATATCGAAGGCGACCTACAATGGGAGATAGAAAAGATTGTAAGAAGCGAAATACGCTCTTACAGGAAAAGAGTCCGTGGCCGCTATCAACAGATGCGAGAGCTATGGTACTTCGTTAAATGGCAGGGCTGTTCCGAAGATGAGAACACTTGGGAACCTGCGACGGGGATGGACAATGCGAGAGAATTGGTGGATGAATTTCATCGCGATAACCCGGAAATGCCACGACGGGCAGAGGAAGGACGATGAAGATAAGGTTTTCTTGCCGTGGCCAAGCAAACGCGGAAAGTTTTTTACCCTGCTTTCATCGGGTCCTTAAATGATTAATGTTTAAGTTTTATTATTTAATATTTAAAATTTTAATGTTTAATTTTTATATTTGTACCGAAGGGGCATTCGAGGCGAAGCCCTAGAGGAGGGAGCTCATGTTAGGAGTACCCGATTCCGATAGCCTAGGAGTACCTTAGGCAGGGTAACCTTACCCGAGTTCGAGAATCTTAGTCTCCAACACCCCCCTCCGGCCCCCTTACGGGGCCCGCGCGTCATCATACACATCAACCTTAGTTGCGTCCTGTGACTATTTGGTCACAGAATTGAAGGTGTCAGAATAACACCGTATACGTCGCTGCCGTCCGTCCGACCGAAAGCTGTTCGCAGGATATATAAGAGGGGACCTCTGGCAAGACCTGAGAAGTGGAACGAAGTCAATCCGTCAACTACTCAGGGAGTTACAAGGCTTCAAAGATATGACATCTTTGATACGGGCCGTAAGTAACGGGACGTTTTCGCACAAAGGTCATGAGATGAATGTTAGGAGGTTCGGGATAACGAACCAATGCATTCACATCCACCCTTCGACGATTAGAAAGAGTCTAGAGCTCCTGGAAACACTACCAAAGAAGCCAGCGAGCTTCGAGGAGTGTTACAACTATGATAAGAGGTGTACCGCAGTTGCGGGATTTACAACCAACACAACACGAAGGTCCAACCCCTCTACATAGAACAACCAGGAGTTGCCGACCGAGGGATTATGAGACTATTCAATAGAATGGCCTCTCCTCTATAAGAAGAGAGTCATTAGAATGAATTCTATCGGTTAGTTGTTGAGTTATCACAACTAGAAGTCAACGACTCCGGCATATCTGCATATGCAGTCTCGTATCAAGATTGATCCTCTTGGTAACGAAGAGAACTATTGGAGCCAACAGAGTTCGACTTGAGAACTCGGCTACAGGTCTATAGACTCTGAGGATCGGATAATTACTATTGGTGACAAGTATGTCTCCCGGGCAAGAAATAGTAATTACTGAAGATGGTGTGATGGTTCTCAGGGTCTCCCGGTGTTCGCACTATCATGGAGAACCCGACGTTGCGCATTAGATTTGAAGAGGTACATATTTTGTATGCTAGATAGATGTAGCCCGCGAACACTCAGACGCGGAATATAAATATCGAAGTGCCTCCCAAGCTTTAGACATTATCAAGCAACGGAGAAGAGACCTTAACAATATAATATTGTTCTTACGATTTTATTCTACTTTCTTGTACTCTTAGTAGTCATAAACGAAACGAGTTACTTTCGAGCCTTCCTAGACAAATCTCCGTCTATACGAAAGAATCCCGATTGGCCTAGACAACCGTAAGTCTATACCGGTTGTCTCCGCCTAACACAAGCAAAGGCGCAAAAGAAAGGTAAATAGTGGTCGCAGTATTCCAATGGGTGGTAGGGCCTTTATAGATGGAGAAGAAATCAAGCGAATTATGCGTGAAAGTAACATTCAAGCTGAGAGCGATCTCCACAGTCAGCTTGAACACTTGAAGAAATCTAAAACAAATTTGTTAGTCAAAATTGAAACTCTTACACATCGCATTACGAAAGCACAGGAACGGGAAACCAAAGAGCAAACCTTTCACTTCCAAGCCAACAGCGACAGGACAGGCAGAGACAGAAAACCGTATCCGAAGGAAAACAGCCTAGAACGTTCAAATCAGCTTCTCAACTCTCCAATGAGCGTATTCAGCAACAGGCAAAATTACCGGAAGTCATCAAAAAAATTCAAGCCAAGCAGACTGAACTTCAGGCCTTTCTCTCTTCTCAGAACTCTTCAACTCCGGTACATAGTTCTTTTTCAGGTTCTGACCATGAATCTAGTCCAGATGGATTAGTTATAACTGACTCTGATGATGATATGGAGTAAGCATACCCTTGAATATATTCCAAAGAGTTACTCTAACCATCCAACTTCAGGTAGGATGTAATAGACCAGAATTCTCGTTGTCAACTTCCGCGCTTCTATTAAGAAGGCCCCGGGGATGGGAGGGTAGAAACACATTAGTAGGAAGTGGAAAACTTATTTGTGAGAGGGGCAGCGCGGGATTAGTTGGGGGATTGGTTAGTGCTTTGGTTTAGGGGTTGTTATTTCTCTTTATTGTGGAGATCTTTGGATGTCGTGGGTTGAGGAAATAATTACTGTTGAAGTTGTAGTTGCCACTCATCGTGTGGTTGCTCCCATGGTTTATAACCGAGCGACTTTTCTAACCCAAATCACTTAAGTGCTACCCTCCTGTTCTCTCAGCCGGCTGCTCGCAACGTAGGGAAACACTTTAGTGTGCTGACCAGCGATTACTCGAAGAGGATGTTGCTCACGAGATGGACATGCAGTTGATTGACGACCTTTTCGCCTATCGTCGGGATTCGTTCGACGGAGAGGGACCATGTACGAGTACTCGTAGCATCGATGTATCATGACAAGGAAGTAGGCGAAGAAAAAGCCACTGTGCCGGCTTTGATGGGTTCCGCGGACGCGGGGACAGGGGAAAGAAAAAGAGACGGGGAGAGAAAAGAAGGCAAAAGACTACTAGCCTTTTGCTCGTACAGCACTGCACTCGTACTGCTGCTGTTGTGTACGGGTACAGTACGAGTACTATACATACTTGCCTCCTTGCTTGCTGCCTGCTTGCTAAAGTAAGGATGCCAAGAGGCCCAGTCCAGCCTTAGATGGTGGTTCATAATACTTTCATGTTAAGGCTTGGAACACGATTTGTTGGACTTTTTCCTGATAACCCCCCCCCACTCTGCGGGGCAGCCACTGCAGCAAGAAGGACAGAAGAGGTTGGAAACAGTGCCAAGGATTAACCACGACCACCATCGAGGAAAAGGGAATTCCCCATTCGGCGATTCCTTTCAATCGGTTCAGGAAATTCGTATATTCCCAGGAACTGCGATCTTTTCGAGAGAAACCGGTGCTTCGAGCCCCCATTCTAACTGTGACAATTTTGTCGAGCCACGTATTTTTTCTTGATTTCCCCCCCTCTCTCCCTTCGCTGTTAATTTGATTTCCTATTTCTGTTCCTTACCTTCCGCTCCACCACCTAACAAGGATTGTGATAGGTACGGTACAAGGGTTTAAATTTTTGGACTGGTCAAGACATCCGAAAAGCGGAAAATCGGAGCTGGTTTAGTTCGAAACCCAATTCAATTGTCGAAAGCGAATGAACAAAGCTTTGATATGATAAATAACCTGGTTACAGGTATATACCTGTACGCATGCGGAACCAACGCTTGGGAACGTTAGAGTGGGTACGGTATTCCTGAGAACCTTGTGGCCCTTTGACTGGTGGATAGAGGGCTTTTCCCTTGGTGGGGAAAGTTAACTTGGCTAAAGTGGACGGGTTCGTTCGTGGACGGTGCTTTTGGCTTTCGCGAGGTTTTGATCTGCTGTGGCAACCAGCCAATTTCTTCCTCTTCTACAAACCAATAGATACTACTATCGTATCCCTCCCTATTCGAGTACCACGCTTCGCCCTGCGAGCAGGAGCGTTGAGGTGCTCATACGTCCTCCCCGCGATGCTCGAGTGGACAGCACTTTACACGCGGCAACTCCGAAGCATGATCTTTCCTTTCTTGCTTTCTTTCTAGTCTAGTGGTGAATGGCAAGTTAAAGGTACGAGTAGAAAAGCGAGAATGCCATGGAAAAAGAAAAATAAAGTAAAATAGAATAAAAAGAAACTCCTCATCTTAGTTACCGTACCGGCCGGCAGAGATGCAATGTCACGGGGAACCCTTTAAAGTCTACTGTACCGGTAGGTACTTGTACTGTACAGTACGAGTACAGCAGGAAGGCAGGTAGGCGGACAACGAAAAGGACGATCGTGAGATTTAGGAGATCTTTTCGAACCACGAGGGACAAGTTCTCGGGCCTGTCTCATATTTTTTTTTCCTGCCGCAACAGCAATCAAGCAAAGAGGACAACTGTGATACTGCCACCCGACCAGCTGGCTCACCAAGACACATCACGTCCTCTTTTTCCGGGCGGGAACGATGTTGGCTTTCCCTGAGTTTTGCAGGGGAGGGGGGGTTTGTTCCTGATGGAAGAGAGGAGAAAGGGGAAAAAATATTTAGCCTAGTCCCCGTTCTATCTAGCTTAGTCTGTTACCCATTTTTGGCTGAAAAGGCGCGTGCGGAAATATTTTGGTTCGCAGCGCCGTCCCCAATGCTGTGCCCGAGTATCGGCATCAGGATTGAACGCCCTTGTCGAATTCAGTTGGAGCCCCGTACTTGTACAGGTATCGTCTGTACCTACACTAGAGTACTTTGGAGCACTGACTCTATCTGTCTGTCTACGGTAGTGCCTAGTGCCATTGCAGGAACATCTAACAATATCACGGACGGACAGACAAGGGAAGGGGAGGGGGACATAGTGGTACCGGTAGGAGGTGGGGAAGCGCTTGCAGTCACCACGAATAGAACATTTGGTTATTTCTCAAACGGTCATATGGAGAAGAGGCGGTCTTTTGTTTGTTTGTATGTGCCAGCACTGGTACGATACAATACGAATATGGAGGGTTAAGTGTAGTGAGCTGTAGCTAGTCTACTAAATAAACCGCGGATTTAACAAAAAAAAAAAAAAAAAGGTTAAGTGTAGTGAGCAGAAGGACAGTTTTGAAGAAAGGGAATGTAAAACTTTATGATATTCAGGAAAGGTAAAATTTGCTTTTGTGACAGCCTCCCCCCTTTTACTTCCCTATGGGTAGGTATTTCATTCGATTTGACTCGATATTTTATTTTCTTCTTTGGTGGAGCACAGTATCGTGGCTCCGCACCAGTTGGTTCCTTGTCCACAACCTCGCCGCCATTCGCTTACAACTGCATCTCCATTAACGCGAGTAAGGCGGGCAGCAGGGCGATGGATTACCGGTATCCTTATTTGGAACACGCAGTTCCTGCTGTCACTTTCCCTTTCCCTGACCTGTGCTCAATGCTCGCTCGGGTTTCCGTCGAGGGCGAGATAAGAGCTCCATAGCAAACAGTGCCCCAAAATCAAAGTGTTGAGCACACCGGGTAGCAATGCTTCCTTTGTATCGGCGGTCGAATGTGGTAATATGTGGTTTATGTTCAGTACCCATACCGGTACAGTGGTTTACCGTACTGCTTGATTCCGCTCTGCTAGCAGCTATCGAAAATGCCCATGCAACGCTTCAATTTGTATTGTACGTGTGCAGCAGCAGAGGCGAGCTTCCTTCCTTCCTGATAGTACGGTGCATATTCTTTTGCCTTCTTTCCATCTCCTCCCTGATTTCCTTGTTTCGAGGATGCACAGCTGTTTGTACGGGAGGGAGGGGGGGGGGATGGGAAGATAATGGAGGGGTTTTTTTTTTTCCTCGCAGTGATTCGTTTCGTTCGAGTAGCTTTCCTCTTTTTCGACCCTCCTCCCGTTGCTTATTGTGAGCTAATGCATCGAGTCAAACATCCCCCCTTTCATGACTGGCTCCGCCCACAGGTATTGTACTAATACCGGTACTAGTACCGGTACAGTACAGTACAGTACTCGACCTTTTTAAAAGTCTCCGGAATGGGAGGGAAAGGAATAAGTGATTCACTTATGGTACAATTGATATACCTCCACAGCCCCAGATTTCACAGGGACTATCCTTGGGCCAGCAGATACGTAACTCACGTCCCTGCGACTTTAGAAAGCGTCGAGCACAAGTACCGCTATGTATAGCTGGGGAAATTTTGCTAAATGCGAACCTCGCATTATCGTGACAGGTGGTGTTGGCAGAGGGGGGAAAAGTAAGAGAATTGAGGAAGGCAAAAAAAAAAAAAAAAAAAAAAGGAAATTGACTAAACTTCCATTTTCGGGCACAAGGGGCACGGATTCCGTTATTTTTGTTTTTATCGCCATTGCTTGTTACTCTTAACTAGCGCTCACAAGCACCACACTCAACTCACCACTCGCTCACACTCACACATTGTCACACAGACTCACACACGCACCTTTTTTTAAACCTCTCTGTGTTCTGTCGGCTAGAGGTGAGGAAAATGGGAGTTACCTAGTCCGTCTTCTATCCGCTTAGCTCTCACACACACCCCCTCCGACCCCGTCGTCATCGTTCGCTGGCATGCTAGCAGGCAGGCTCTGGCAGCCTGCGCCCACTACGAGTACCACCCTTACCACCACCACTCCGTACCCTCAGGTCGGTTCCCACCCCCCCCCACCCCAAGATGCAACTACTGTAGCTTGTGTCCCTTGATCGGGGAAGGGGTGGAAGACATGTTTGTCATCTGGCTCAGGGCTCGGGCAGGACTTGGATGGCAATGATGGTGGTGGTGGTGGTACTCGAGTACTCGAGTCTGGTCGGTGATGGTTGGGAGCTGCTTGCTGCTAACGATGCTGAGCCAGTCTAGCTGGTAACGTCCATGTCTGCCTGGTGCTCCGCATACCCCCCCATACGCCCATTCCTCCAGATCCCCAAAGCCCGTCGTACACACAGACAGATAGACAGAACAGCGAACGGTAGCCAGGCCCTCCCAGACCCCCGACACACGCATCCAGCCAGAAAGTCGCCCACCACAGCAACGATGGGACCAATACTGGCTTGTCCCCCAGAATAATATTTATCATGGCCGAGTCGCTCCGGCTGTCTGCAGCCGCGTCGCCGCGTCCTCACCCTCTCTCTCATTTTCTCCAACTAGTTTAACCCACTTTGCTGTGTACGAGTACAAGAAATTGTTATTCACTTTACTCTACCGTGATCCTTATTTGCTCCCCTTCACAGGCAGTCAGTCGCTTTTTGACTCTGGATTTATTTTATTATTATTATTACTATTATTATTATTATTATTATCGTTATTATTGTTATTATTGTTATTATTATTTTTCTATTTATCATTTCCTTCCCAGGACGCCCGCCTCCGCCGCAGCACCTTACCTGAAAGAGGAGCATCCCTCATCCTGGCAACCTTCCTCTATCCTTCCCTACTGTAGCTGCTTTTTACTGGGAGTGCCTCCCTGCCTGCCTGCTTGTGCTGCTTTGCTCCCTTTTCCTTCACTTACACACCACACACTCATCCATAACCCCCCCCCCCCCCCCGTCGCACACCTAACACGCCTTTTACACCCCACCACCCATCCGCTGCCCATTTGGCTGCAAAAGAGGGCTCAGCTCTAGCCTCCGTCATCAAAGGGCGAACATACCCTCGGCCTCCTATAAACATTCACCTTAACCCCCCCCCTCCATTTCCTATCCCCCGGTGAGGTCCACCCAAAGTGATCTTCCTGGAACAACATCATTTCGACATCACTCATCTTTATATCTCCTGCTCGTTCCTCGAAGCCCACACTGGATTAATTCCTAGCCTTTCTGGATTACCTTAGCAAACTTCCACTCTCTCTGGCCTTTCTCGCTTGTTGCCTGTACTGGACTGCAAATTGATAAAAGGCTCCCGCTATACCTTTGCTTATCTGTACTGGATCTGCCGGAGCTGTTGTCCCTCTCCTTTCATTGTTTAAAAAAAAAGTCCAGGGCTCCGAGTCCAATTTCTAGGAAAATGAGCAACACTTCTTCAAACTCAAGTTCGACCTCTTGCGCCAGGCCTGAGGACCGAATAGGACAATTACTTGCTGGGCGTCTAGAGCTCACGGGAATCCTTGGTGTTGGTGCTTATGGGGTTGTTTATACCGCTGTCGATATCTTCTCCTGCACTCCATTTGCCGTGAAGGCCCTGTCAAAGATTGGATTGGATGCCCGCCAGAAGCGATTTCAGCAAAGAGAGATTGCTCTCCACCACAAGGCTAGCGCTCACCCGGGCGTTGTCTCTCTAGTGAAGATACTCGACACTGCCGATTGTACTTTTGTCATCATCGAATACTGCCCTGAAGGTGACCTTTTTACCAACATCACTGAGCGTGGACAATATGTGGGTAATGATCTTTTGGCCAAAAGGGTTTTCCTTCAGCTTTTGGATGCCGTGGAGTACTGCCATAATCTTGGGATTTACCATCGGGATCTGAAGCCGGAGAATGTATTGGTTTCCAACGGCGGCCTCCAGGTCAAGTTGGCGGATTTTGGACTTGCTACTACCGAAACTGTCACCTCGGACTTTGGCTGTGGGTCGACATTCTATATGTCACCTGGTAAGATTACAGATTTCTTTTGTTTTTTATATTTTTATTTTTAATACTTTTAGCGCCCTTTTCAAGCTAATCAAATTCTAGAGTGTCAACAATCTTCTCCACGCAATGTTACCTGCTATGCTTCCGCTCCTAATGATGTCTGGTCCTTGGGCGTGATCCTGGTAAACCTGACTTGTGGCCGGAACCCTTGGAAAAGGGCCTCCCCTTCAGATAGTACATTCCGTGCCTACTTGAAGGACCCACGAATGCTTAGGACCATTCTGCCTTTGTCCCAGGAGCTTGATGCTATTCTTCGAATGATCTTTGAGTGCAATCCCCAGAAGAGGATTACTATCCCGGAGTTGCGCTTCCGTATCATGTCTTGCCGCAGGTTTACCACTGGACCCAGCCCTATGGATAGCCCACCTCTTTCCGATGTTTCTGATAGCTCTGATCTTGTCGAGCCTGATGTTTTCAATCTTGCTTCAACACCCTACCATTCCCAGGCTCCAGGCGTTTTCACCCCCGATTCAACGCCATCCACCACACCTCAAACAACCCAAGCCTCTCGTCAGAATCCATACATATTCTCGAAACACCTCGCAAACCCTCCATCCGAATCATCATCCGAATCGCAGTACTACGCGTCTAATGCACCATCGGGAAATGCTAGCCCCATCATTGCACCCGTCACCCCATCAGATTTCCCACCACCACCCGGCCAGAAGTTGTGGCAGTTGCCAATTTTCCCGTCGATAGATGACGTGGAAAGGGTGCGATCGCCTGCTCTCCCAGTTTCGAAGGGTGTTCAGGTCTTCTAGGTGTGTACCAGTCAGGCCAGACGGATTTAATCCTCCGCCAATACTGCCGCAAGAACAGTCACCCCGGAGTGGATACTACCGTGAGGCGCAGAGACCGGAGCAAAACCACAATTCTTATTCCTTTTGCCTGGGTTGGCAGGCCTTTTTCTTCTTCCCTTTCCTCGCGACGCGCGATGATTTCATTTGCATATTGATACACTTTCTTGGGTTTGGGCTTTTTCATGGGTGTGGGAATGGGTTCTTTTGAAATTGGTTTCTTACTGTTTTTTTCCTTTTCATTATCACTTTATGGACAGCGCCGGGGGGGCAATAAGGAGTTTTACTGGTTTTCCTTTATCTTTTATTATGTCTTTTCTACATTTGTTGTTTTCCTTCCTTTCCCTCCCTTCTCATGCATACTCTCTCCAGATCGTGCGCTGGGTATTCCTACTAGCGCATGTGATGGATCGGACAGGTTGGGAACTTTTTTCACCGTTCAAACAAACACCTTTTTCTTTTGTCTGTATGTATTTATGTAAGTATCGATGGAGCTATAGGGGTGTCCGCCGGAGCCGGATGGGTGGCTTTTTCTTTCTTATTTTTTCCCTTCAATCGTGTTTACATTTCTTTTGTCACTGGGTTGGGGCTTTTTCCTTTTTCATTCAAACGGGTTTCTACGGCGTTTTGCATATAAAGCATGTCTCTTTTTTTCCTTTCTTTTCCATATTTTTTATTTTCGCGTTTCCCCCGCCAAAACAACATCTATTCGATATCTTGCCTCTTTTTTCACCCTTTACTTTTTTCGGTTGGCCGGTCGGATCTTTTTCATGAGGAAGAAGGAAAAGGAAAAAATGGGAAGGGGGAAAGGGAAAGAGAGATTAAAAAAAGAGATGTGATGGATGGACGGAAGGGGAAGGGAGGGCGGAGAAATCATGGAAGTGTTCCTTTTTCTCTCGTCGGGTAATGAATGAGACATTCGTCAGTCTGTCAGTCTACGGTGTGGTGTGAGGGAAGAATTGGGGGGAAAAAGGGTCCTGTATTTAAATATTTGCATCATCATCATCGCCGTCATCATAACTAGAGGTCATCTTTTTTACATTTACCTTAATAATTATGATACTGATAGTAATTATTATCATTATTTGATTGTTCACTTTTCTGTGTAAATTTTATTTTATTTTTTATTTTTATTTTTTTGTTTTCTGACTTTGTTCCATTCGGGAGGGGGGGAGTCTTTATTTTATTTTGATTTCAAAAGATGGTTTCGGGATAAGGTTGGGTTGGGTTGGGCTTTGGCATGATTTGGGTATCTACGATGATGGTATCATAGTATGAATTTATCTACTCGAGTACAGTCCCAATCTACGGTTATCAATGTGCGGTGTTTTTTCGTGCAGCATGAGTGTTTTGGTTAGAGAGAGGGAGGGAGGGAGGGAGGGAGAGGGAGTGCACAGCATGATATGAAAATATGCACAGTATGCACCCGTCCACGAAACGAAACGAAACGAAACGGCCCTCCCCATCCCTTCCACCACAGCCCGGTGATATTCACGGTGCTCGTGGTGGTGCTTCCCTTGCTTGCTTGCTGGTGGTAGTGGCGGCGGCCTGCCCGTCGTCGTCGCCTTCGCGATATCACTTTCACTCTGTTTACTTACTTTACCTCTTCTTCTTCTCCCCCCCATCCCCCGCGAATAATACCTGCCAACTACCGGGACCCGAGCTAACGCAGCATCCATCCATATCTTCTTGTTCGAAGCCGAGGGAGAGAGCAAAGTCGACGTGGCGATCATATGGTTTTTCTTTTCTTCTTTCTTCTTCTTCATTTATGATAGCCCTTTTTTTTTTCCCCCACCTTCCCGTTCCACTTACTTGTGAGCGTACCGTTACCATACGTCGTTTCTGATTTCGTGATTGTTTCAGTTTCATATCGTCGCCCGGGTGGTAGAGAGGGCTGGCTGGCTGGCATCATGAATTATGATATTGCAGAGCTGGAAATCAGAAACCTGTATTATGTATGATACCTCTCTCTCTCTCTCTCTATGCTCGGTGATGATGATGATGATACTCGTACCGGTAACTTTCCCCCCCCTTCCCACCAAGACAAAAAAAAAAAAAGGGAAAACTACCGAAGAACTCTTTCTCCAATCACATCACCCTCCCGCCGCCGCCAGCCCCAACCCACCTTGTGATTTTCGCTACTTTTCGAGGCGTTTTTTTGTCGTCAGCAGCCGTGCAGGGTGGACTTTGCAAGGCGGCCAATTAGGTTCCCTCTCTGCCCTCTCCATCCTCCTTCTTCTGATCCTTCCTTCCCCGAGGTATGTTTCCAAGTGTTTATTTATTTATTTATTTATTTCACTTTTTTTTTTTTTTTTACCCTTTGATGGATGGATGGATGGGTGGGTTGTGGTGGATGGATGGCTCACTTACCGGGTTTTTGCCGGTTGTCATGGGTATCTACTCGTAGGATGTGATATGTTCTTCCTGTAAGGTATTCCACCCCTCTCTCCTCGAGTATTATTATTGATAGAGGAGAACTGACTCATGGGGAATTTATTACTTGTATTATCATCAGGGTGGGGCATTATTGTGGACAATTTGTTCCAGGCAGTTACGGTAACCCGCACGTTGCCGTTACCGTACCGTTGCTACAGTAGCGTAGGGTACCGTATGAGTACGAGCCCAACTTGTACCTTCCGTGTCCAGACAGAAAGCGATATCAATCAGACGTGCGTGCACGCATGCATATGATAAACTCGTGCTGAGATTGCAAAAAACAATGAGCTAGAAAGGACAAAAACAAAACAGAACAAAGAGACAAAACAAAACATGGAAAAGAGGGATTCGTGACGGTACGAGTACCAGCCCAGCCCTCCTCCATACAGGCTAAATAAGCCTTTCCAAAATACCTGTGCAAGCGCGGCTACGGCCATTCATTCATCCAGCCTCACTCTCACTCACACTCACCCGCTACTACGATACAATACCAATCATAGTTAAAGGCGGTGGAGTACCGTGCCGTACGGTAGCTGGCAAGCAGGCAGAATAGAACGGTTGCCTGGAGTCCAACCCTCCCCAACCAAAGCAGAGAAAGCGGGGAGAGAAGCAAAGGGGGAAAATGAACCGGGGTAAATGATCACCTATTATATTTATTCATTCCCTTGGGGGTGGTGTGTCACTAGACGCGGGGAAGATCGAAGGAGGAATGAATGAATGAATGAATGAGAGGGATCTGTATGTACGAGTTACTCGTACAGTAGCCACTTCGCATATGGCTTTTTTTTTTTTTTTAATATGTCTCGAACGAATCGTTGGGCCACGAGGCGGGGTATTATTTTTTTGTTCTTTGTTTTTTTTTGTTGCGTGCTCTGGATGGTGAGGCGGACGGACAGTCTGCCCTGTTGGTTATGTTTTATGGTAAAGATGTCGTATGGGGTATTGCTTGCTGGTTGCAGTGATGTGGATGCCGTGGTGATGGTTTTAGGTGTTTTACGCTTCGTTTCATTCACCTCACCTTGGTTTTTTGCCTTCCTTCCCTCCCTCCGGTGCTTGCAATGCCGCGTGTAGTGGGTGATTGTTCATGAATGAAAACTGGGGCATCATATTGTATAGTAGGATTTACTCTGCCCCCCCCCCATAGCTGGTCTGTCGGAAAAGTCGCAAGTATGATACCGGTACGGTAGAATTCCGTCGTGTTTTGGCCAAAGTGGGAGTATTAAGTACCCCCCCTCCCCCCTCCGGTAGGTAGGTAGGTAGGTAGGTAGGTAGGTAGGTAGGTATATTGCTTAGGCGACAGTATAGGAAGGAATCCTTCCTAGCACCGGTCGGCAGTCTACCGCTACCGCTTTCTGGCATAACGAGAACTGGCCTTTCATCATTCTCATTAGTTAGGTGATGTGCAACGGATCCCGTACCGGTTACCGTATTTTCCAGGCATCTATCATACTTGTATCATACCCCATCGCAGATACAAGCACGAAGTAACCGGTAGAAGTACTAGTACAACCGGCTTTAGGGTTATACAAGATTTCCAAGGCCCTGCCTACCCACTTACCGTATCATACCTACCTGCCTGGGGGCTGTTCGCATCCCGTACATATACTCGAGTATGTACTTGCATGTATGTAATTATGATATCAGCGGGTGGGTTTCAGCGCTTTCTTTCCTTCCTTTCCCCCCTGCCCATTCTTTTTTTTTTTTTTCTTTTTCTTTTGCCCCTACCGACTTGCTGTGCTGTGCTGTGCTGTGCTGGTCTGTGTCGCGCTACTACGGTACTGTACTCGTACTATGATACAATAAACCGGTTATTCGTTTTACGGATGTTATGATATGTGAGTACCCCGGTTGAAAAAAAGATGTGGAGATTAACCGACTGTATCACAGGGAAGTTGTTTGTGCGAGTGCTTGCTTGCTTGCTTGCTTGCATGGAACCGCAGTTCGGCGCTGGGTTGCTGGATTGAGAGAGGGAAGGGAAGGAAAGATAAACATATGATACCAGCATCATATCATCATATCATCATACTAAGACGGGGAAGGTGGACAACTTGATGCTCATCGCATTAAGAGCAAGGATGGCAAAGAGCCCCTCCATCCATCCATCCATCCATCCATCCATACCCGTGGAATAGAATGCCTACCGTTACCGACTCATGATGGCACAGCCTATCTAAGGTATCTGCTATCTACCTGTCCCTGCGCCTGGTCCCTCCTCTCACGTACCTATTGTATGACTACTGTACCTGGATTCCATCCCCTGCATCGGTCATCGCGCAAAACGCCATACCAATGATCGACAACGTCGGAAAGGGGGGAGAGGAGAAAAAACCAACTAACTACCGTAATTAACTTATGATACCCTTGTCATGAGATGAACTTCACCCTTCTTTCTCCCAGGAGCGGGGAGGTCTACTGTGTAGCCAACATTATGCGACTTCGGTACAATACAGCTACAGCTACATACATGTACGAGTACAGTACCGGTACAGTACGCACGCTGTGCTTACTGTCAGGTTAGACTATCGCAGACCGAACCGAACCCATGTATCATAATTGCGCAACGACTTTCCCATTACCATTGCCATTCCTCCTCCCCCTTACCCTTCCCCGCATGGGATTGTCTTGGTGCTTTCGTCTGTGTTTTTTTTTTTTTTTTTTTTTTGCACTCGAGTACGAGTACTGTACTTGTATATACTCGTATACCTTGCTTGTGCGGTTGTGGTGGTGGTGGTGGTGGTGGTGGTGGTTTCCAGCGAGCGGTGCATTCCGGTGGTTGGATGTTTGACATGGTGTCAATGCTTGTATGGGATTGTGTGTGAGACTGTGGAGTATCATAGTTTTTTTTTTCTTTTTCTTTTTTTTTCTTTTCCATTCTCTTCTTGTTTTTATCCTACGCTCGTTCGTTGTCTATGATACTCGTGATGGGTGTGTATTGTGAAGAAGTAACCTTTACAGAACTGGCGTATACACTGTATAATATACAGATGAATCGATTGCGAAGAAGATGGGGTGGTGTTTGTATCATACTGCGCCCAATAGAACACAGCAGACTACGGATCCGAACTCTGCCTGCTTTTCCTTTCTTTTTCTCTCCCGCAATGGAAACCCACTTCACTCGACTCGACTCGACTTTCAATTGCACAACCGGTTTTTGATATCCCTTCCTTCCTTCCTTCCTCTTTCACTGCCGGTTCATCATACCCAAACAATACAATACAGTACAATAATAGTCGCCTTCAGCCTTCCCATCTCACGTCGGACTACTCTCCGTACCGTAGTAGTAAGATACAATACCCTCCCAAGACCGGAGTGAAAGAAGAAGAAGAAGCAATCATGAACGCCCCCCCCTTTCTCCATCTCGCTAATGGAACGGCACTGTACTTGTATCATACCGTTACTCGTACCAACTTTTTTTTTTCTTTCCTCCACACTCATAACCCGAGAATTCCGTAACACCTACCGCACTTGCCGTCGCCACTCACTTTCGTTTCCGGTCGGTACGTTCCGGTATGATGATGGAACAGTTCAATTGCATGCACATCACGCGATATCACTCGCTTGAGAGTGTGTGTGTGTGGGAGGGGGCGAGTAACAGAGTACCGCTTGCCGTGAGTGGAGACTCCTCTATCGTAAAGTATATCATTCCGTTGGAGCTCCTCCGTGTGATGGCGGCGATATACGTATTCGTGATTTTTTTTTTTTAACCTTTGAGAATTATCGTGAGTCAACGGTTACTATTTACACACACACTTGTAGAGAGGGAAAGAATGGGGTTTCGATTCCTGGCGCTATTCACGATCTTGTCTTTTTATTGTTGTTATTATTATCGGGTTCCTTTTTACTTTTTTTTAAACTTCTGACCGCGCGGAAGGAAGCAAGCTCGCACGATTCGGTGGTGGGTGCGACATCCGGAATTCCGGACGGGTAGACTATCATACTCGTACACTATCCACGATACGGTACTCGAGAGTACGAGTATGATAGGCTAGGGTATCTTTCCAATTGTACTGGTACTGTACTATTCGCAGCTAAATAAAAAGATAAAAAAATAAAATAAAACTGGACTTGCCTCACCGCACTGTACTGTACCTGTATTACTAGCGACCCCGCTCGTGCAAGGAGGCAAGCAGGCCACTCACTGTACGATACTCGTACCAGTAAAGTTTGTTGGTTATGTATGTAAGTATGCAAGTAAGCGGATTACGAGTACTGTACCCGAGTAGATGTGTGTGTAACTTTAAAAAAAAAGTCGGTTCGATCCGGACTTTTAGCTTTAGCCCTCCCGGTCTTGGTTTTGTCGTCTTGAGCGAGTGGAAGATTTGAGATTGAATTCTCGACCGCGCATTATCGTTGTTGTCGGTATGATACTGGTAATACGGTACTCGTATAATATGAAATATCGCCCAGGAGGGGGTGTGGTTGGATCTGGGATTGCGAAATATGGATTTTACCTGGGTAAGGTAACATGGTCCTGTTTTGACCATGTTTTTTTTTTTTTTTTTTTTTTTTTTACTTCAGTTCTGTAGTTGTTCCATCTTGAATTTTGAAAAAAAAAAAAAAAAAAAAAAAAAAAAAGGTGGTACCTTGATAACTCCTTCTTTCCTTTTACTTTTTTTTTCTTTTCTTCTCTTTCCCACAACCTTGTCTTTTTATATGCTTTCTCTTCCAGTGCTACGATCCCCAGTCTAACATGGCGGACTACAATAAACGAAGGGAAGCCAAACCAGGGAGGAGCCATGCAGAGTTCAAAGTGCTCGAATACATCGACTGATAACCCCCCTCCCCTCCTCCAGTGCTCGAGCAAGTGCACGGTACGGTACTGTATAAGTACGGGATTACACTAATCTACTTGTAATGCGGATTGATTGATACTATGATCTAGTCCTCCATGACAGATATCATGTTAACCACAGACATCAAAAAATGCCTTACTCGTACGAGTATTATACATGGAAACCCCAACACAGGGAAAGAGGAAAAACAAAAACACACGTAGATCTTTCAGAACCCCCCCCCTTTCCTTCTGTTTTTTTTTTTTTTGCCAAGATTTGTGGAGCGCCCAATCATAACAAACTTTACAGGGGTAAGTTAAAGCAAAAATTGCGTGTTTGTTGGTTTTTTTATTTTTTTTACCCGATACGTTGGTGGTCGGGTTGGGTTTTTTTCGGTGAAGATCGGGAAGGGGGAGAAATACCATAGGTGGAGGAGGATGGAGAGGAGGGGGGGGAACAAAACACTGTTTCTATGGTATTGGTATTTGTCAAGACTACGGGTACTGGTTTTGGGTGCGAAGGGGGGGAGGAAGGTAATGATCTTGGAAACCTGTTTACGTTGCCGGTACCGTTGGTGTGATCCAACCGTCCATAATCTTACTGTAGGGCACATTCCTGCCCCCATGGGATATTCGAGCATTGTGCCATACCGTAATGATACCGTATGATTGTGGATTATGCTGTGACCATAACATTGAAGTTATCATAGCGGGATAAGCATATTTGGCCCTGCCTTGTCTTGTTCTTGCCTGCATCTCATCCGATGAGCTAGAACCCCCCCTCATTCTTAGACCCATCGAGTTGGGCTAAACGCACGACTGCAGCTGGGCAATGCTGAGAAGAAGAAAGGAAGAAAAGAAAAAAAAAGAAAGAGGGAAAAAAAGTGAAGGGGAAAGAGGGGGGTAATACTTGGTAATTGTGCTTCCTTCCTCTCTTAAACTTGAAGCTAGAAGCACACTATGGCCCAGTTGGCAGTGAGAAGCTTCACTAGGAAGGGCATAATTGCTTTACTTGACATAGGTTCGCTGCAGGAGAAAAAAAAGGCAAATGGATCATGTCGTGCATCGGATCGTGAAGGGGTTTTTTTTTTTTTTCCCATATGAATCGTGGAAAAAAAACAAAAAACAAACATTTGTGAATACGGTTCGTGTTTTGTTTTTCCGCTTTTCTCTCTCTCTTCCCGAGCTTCGAGCTTCCCCTGTTCTATCTGGCAAACCGGTAATGAAGGCGTGCGATAGTCCTGATATCATGCCCGTATCGTAGAATATCAAAATTAATGATAACCGATGATGGACAACACGGAACCAGGTAGCGAAAAACCTGCATCTGGAGAATCTCGAATATTTTTGATCCATCGTCGTGTACGAGTATGATAACCCGGCTCACGCATCGCATCTGGGTATTGCACCACAGTGTACCGCTCCCTAGCAGCAAGCAAGCAAGATGTCGTGCAAGAGCGAATACTTACTTACCTCTCCACGCGGGGAAAGCGCGGGAGAGTAAAAAAAAATCCTCCCCTCCTCCCAAGCTCTCGGAAGGCGGAAGCTAGCGGGAACCTTGATTCCTCCCCCTCCAACACTTATCGTGCAAGAGTGAATACTATCATACGTCCCCGGTTCTGTGTCAACAGCACGGGGAACGGTAATGATCCAAACCTCCGAATCGGAATGTACCAGTACCCCCCCACTTCCGTCGTGCGGTATCAGGAACCCGCTGAGCGGGCTGACCACCTACCTGCTCACCGCGAATGGGCAAGTGTGGGGCGTAAGGCGATGTGAACAAAGCCGTTCCTGCGCCGTGGACACTTTCCCCCTTCCCTCCTTCCCTCCTCCATTCCGTGGCGTTGCGGTAGGTTAGGCGATGCAAAACATTCCTTTTTTTTTTCTTTCCCCCCTCTCGGTGGGGAAAAATCTCGAATTGATCTCAGCATAGTTGTCGATATGATGATTAACTATGACGGATGGATGAGGGGGGTGTTGTATACTATGTACGGTAAGGAATTGACCGATCTGGAAGTGTTTATACGATCCGATGATGGGTTTCGCGGTATTTTGTTTCTTCGCCGCGAGGCTTGCCCGACTCGAACAGGAGGTTTTGGCGCTGCGCTCCCAATGATTATAATTAACATTTCCACACTTCGGAATCTTTTTATCACTCACTCATTGATCTTGTAACGACCTGTGCAAAAGAAAAAAAAATTAAAAATCAAGAATTAGATTTCGATATCGCGATTTTCAACGATACCAGATACTTCCCAACGATAAAAACCCGGAACTCCACTCCCTGCCTGCCCAGGGTTAGGTTTCCCCCCCCCGGTCCATCCTCCGTACCACCATAAACCCCCACACCGCGGACCCCTCGTCCCGACGAACCCGGGGCTGACAGACAGACAACCTCACAACCATACCCGGAAACCACACCTATCAATCCATCCATCGACAACCCCCAAATCTACGATCCAGAGATAAAACACGTCCCAGCTGAACAAATTCTTCCACGAAACAAATATGTCCGGTCGTGCAGGTTCGTGTTACCCTGGGAGGCTTCGGGGGAGGAGAGTGCTGACGAATCCGTTGTGATAAAGGTGGTAAAGCAAAACCCTTGAAGCAGCCAAAGAAGGAGAAGAGGGAGGAGGATGAGGAGGATAAGGTTTGTTTTTTCTTCTTTTCTTTTCCCCCCAAGATCGGGTGATCGAGTGGATCGGGCTAACGTCGTGGTGGTGGTGGTGGTAGGCTTTCAAGGAGAAGCAAAAGAGAGGTTCGTTCCATTACGTGCCGTAGCTCCCGAAGGGGATGAGGGATGAATGGGATGAGCTAATGACTTTTTCCGATTTTACGCAGAGGCTGCTGAGTTGAAGGCTTTGGCAGAGAAGGCTCGGGGGAAGGGTCCTTTGGTATGCTTCCTTACTCCTGTTGGCGACTAGTGGATCTATGGACTGACGAGTCATGATACAGGCCACCGGCGGTATCAAAAAGTCTGGGAAGAAATAGATCTGGTTTATGGGAGATGGTATCGCGTTCGCAATATGGACGGATAGGTGTTTCCAATTTACGATACAACGCCGTGCTTTTCTCACCTAGGCGTACAAATTCCTAGTTATATCCTTTAGTGATCAATGAATGCCTTTTTTTTTCATGGGAAGATGGAATTATGTACGGCTTTTGATATTCAATGGGGTGCACATATCATAGGCCGTGGGTTGGTATCATCACGGCCTAACACAGCGGCCTGCTATTGAAGGGTATAAAAACAAGTTTTCTATTCCCAAGCTTTAAAGTCCGCATCCAGCTTTACTGTCGGCGTCGGTGGAGCGACTTTTTGCTCAGGCCTCTTCTGCTTCCTGACGGTGACAATTCCAGCACTGTTCATATCCCATCCTACGCCGAATTCTTTCTTCAATTCATCCCACTTAGCCCCCGTGACGCTCTCCAGGTAGTTCACGTCCACAGTGAAGTAGCTCTTCCCCAAACACTTCAGTGTATGATCCTTCATCCGCTGCTCCGCATCCTCCAACAACCTGGCTTTGTACAGATCCACCTTCCTCCGCGTAGCCCTGAAACTCCAGTAATTACCTTGGATCATCGCATCAACGGCTTGCAAGATCCTATAGTCCGTCACCTGAAACTCCCTCTTAACCATGAATGCCTCGTTATAGGCCTTCATCTTGCTCGCAAGATGAAGCACAAGGTATCCAGCGAATTCCTGCTTCTCGCTGGCCGACAATGGCACGTACGGGTGAATATCGTAGAGCAGGTGCTGAATAGCGGGGTGGTACGAATCCGGATGCTTCATGAGGATTGATACCCGGATCATGAACATGTAAGCCTTTGAGGAGAAAGCGTCGACTCGGGAAGAGCCTACAATCCCTTCTCGCAACTTCCGCATTGAGAGGATTATGCTGGCAAGTTCGGCATTGTGGGAGTCGGCGTAGCGGGCATTCTTGCCCTGGGCTACCATTGTTCCCGTTGAGGGGACTGCCGCTGCTAGCTTGACATCGAGGTCCGTGCTGCTGTCTGAAGAGCCGCAGAATTTGACGTACTTCTCGGCGATCTCGGTGTAGTACCTAATGGTATGTGAGTTGTCGGGATCCAAAGGTTGGATTGACGGGGAGGGGAGGATAGTTAACCTTTCCTGGCTCTTTCTGTCCAATAATCTCCCCCGGGTGTCTAGGTTAGTGCTTGACCGACAAGCTGGTCAGGAAAGCTATACCTGGTATCTCCTACCCAATAGTTAGCTCTACACCCTTCACTCGTCCCTCGACAAGCAAGTGTCGGGAAGCTTGAAAAACAAACCTTTGCTAACAAATCCATATTCATCAACAGCTGGTTTCAGCCGAGAAGCTCTCCAAGATGCTGTCCTGGTGCTAGAGCCCTCCATATCCCCGGTTATCCCTCCAGAACTCGACCCCCCATTGACATTACTACCACCCCCTCCTCCACCTCCACCTCCACCCCCCCGCCCCTTTTTCCCGCTCCTGACAGAATACTTCTCCGCGGCAGACATCCAGAGCACAGCTAGATATATCTCCCCACCGTCGTTAACAATAATATGGTAATAATAATAACGGAGGAAAGGCCCCAATAGGTTCGTCGGGGAGGTCAGGTTAGCGTGATACTAGCCACGGCGTCAAATTATCAACAACGGTGGGACGCACGGTCTCGGGAACTAAGAAGAGATCGTCACTCTGGGGAAGAAAGGAGGGCAATTCCCGCAAACACGTGTTTTGTGACAGGGGGCTCCGCACAGCAAGTTATGGTTGAGCCTCACTCAGCTCAAGTCAGACGTGCCCAACGTTATAATCATAAGTCACTACGAATTCCCAACAAAACATGAGATACCGAACCACAACCCTACAACCTTTCTTGAAATATATATGTATATATAATATTATATACAGTATATATATTTCCTCTTTTATGGGTCTCTTTAGGACCAGTTAGACTTTTTATCCTTTCTCCCTTCTTCTGAATTGGGTTGTTGTGAATATGGCAGTCAAGAATCGGAATACGCAGCGTGGTGGTGCCGGCGGTGGTTCGGCCGGCGAGATGGTGGTTGAAGTTTGTAATTTACCGCTCTGTGCAATTGGGATTGGGGTTCTAATGAGAGAGATACAATACACAGGGGGCAAAGGATGCAGAGAAGAAAGTTGAAGAGGCTCTTACTGTTCTTCTCCATGAATTGCGTGAGTACCCTTTTCTCCTCACGGTGATGATGGTAGCTAAAAATCAGCCCAGCGCTATGGATGCAGTCAGTGTCTATCCCCTATATCTGTCACTCCCTCTAGGAATCACAGAGCCTAACTCGCGATATGCTTCAGAGACAACCACTTTATAGTCTCCGGCTACAGGCCTCAATCCTTTTCGTTCTACAAGAGCTTTCATTCCCTAACATACCTCCATAACGAAACCGGTTCCGCCGACCCCAACATACCCCCAATTAAACATCGACAACTAACAAGCCCAAAAAAGTAAACATCTATACCCACCTCCTCCCCGCCCTCCTATTCCTCCTGCTAGGGACCTACACCGTGAAAACACACCTCCTCCCCCGCTACCCAACGAGCACTGCCCCGGACCTCCTCTCCTTCGCCTGCTTCTTCGCGAGCGCAAGCACATGCCTGGGGATGTCGGCCACCTACCACACGATAAGCAACCACAGTCCAGCGGTCGCAAGGATGGGCAACAAACTCGACTACCTGGGCATAATAATCCTAATAATGGGATCCTTCATCCCGAGCGTGCACTACGCCTTCTACTGTCACCGGCGCCTCGCATACGCTTACTGGAGCATGATCTCCCTCCTGGGCGCCGGGTGCGCCGCCGTTTCCGTCATGCCGGGCTTCCGCACGCCGGCGTGGAGGCCCTTCCGTGCCGGCCTGTTCGTCTCGATGGGCCTCTCCAGCGTGCTGCCCGTCCTCCACGGCGTGCGGATTTATGGCACTCGTGGGATGGACGAGAGGATGGGGGTGAGGTGGTTGCTCATCGAGGGGCTACTATATATTGCCGGCGCCGGGATCTATGCTGCTAGGGTTCCCGAGAGGTTCGCGCCTGGGAGGTTCGATTTGCTCGGGGCTTCGCACCAGCTTTTTCATTGCTTGGTTGTGGCGGCCGCGGGGTCGCATTTGGTTGGGTTGGTGAAGGTGTGTTTCTCTCCCCCCTCTTTTTTTTCCTCTTTCTCCATTCTTTTCGTCTTGGGCAGGTGATTACGAGAGTCCGTGAGTGGGTGAGTAAGGCTTGCTGAGAAAGGTGAAAAGAAGAAAGCATCATCATATGTTCCGCTATGCTAATGCGCTCTCACACACACGGTACTTCTAGGGGTTCGATTATCTGCATAGTGGAGATGCGCAAGTGTGCGGTTAGGACCTGGCGTTTGGAGGTGGGGGGAAGGCAGGGCTGGCGGGAGATTTACTTTTTTGGGGGGAGAAAAAAAAAAAGGTTTGCTGCAGCGATTATTACTATTAGTGCTGTTTTTAGATAATGCTAGGATTAAAAGTGCACATAAGCTGTGTGAAAATACATGTACAAGTACATGCAGGAGGTTGAGAGTTTCCCATAATATCATATTATCCGCCTCGTGAGATTATTCGTCCAAGAGACCACGGCAGAACCCGCCGTAAAAGCGTTTTGCACTACACATGCGGGGTCTCGTAGCCTACTTCACGTTGGTACGAACCACAATGCCACAGCTATAGGCAGAAAGGGAGGGGGAAGAGAGAGCGAGAGATAAACCGCAACTGTTGTCATTTCCACCAGCCTAGTGATATCACTTTGGATTTTGCCGAGTCTAACCTACAATAAAAAAAACGCACATCATATCTCATCCATCACAACCGCAACACAAATTAATTCTCCGGCATGAAAACCCTTCTTTTACCCCAACCACCACCTCCTGAAAGGAATCGCAAACATGAAAACTACATCCTCGTCCTCCCGGTATCCTACTTTGGGTCCAAAACTACACCAGCAAAGTCCCTAGATGCAATATAGTCCAGGGTTCTCTCAAAGTGCTTTCTTGGTGTCTCAGTGGTGGAGCTATCATTGGAGCTGAGGTTGGACTGAATCAGTTCTATAAGCCCGTTGAGGTACTTGACCGTAACCTAGCATCTCCCAAGAACCATGTCAGATTTCATACTTCAAATATAGAAGAAAAAGAAAAGAAGAATCAAATCCAAGACATTCAAAATGTGAGAGTGGAGTGTGGGGGGGGATCTTACAGCCTCGTTTTGGCGATCAAAATAGTATACGTATCTATTCAGAATCTCCACGAAAAGCTCCACGCTGACTGCGGTGTCCATGCATGCATCCGCTACCCTTAGTGCGCGCTGAAGGCATTCAAGGACCCTCTTTCCATCCCTGTACAACGGTGACCTTTCATCCTCACTTCTGGCTGGTATTTCGACAGCCCACCAAAGATGTGATGCCAGGTACACCGCACGACACTGGTCCGGCTTCTTGAGAAGCTTGCTACCATATTGCGCACATTTAGTGATCAGGGTATCGTAATTTTCTTTTGAAAAGTTTCGGGTCGAGTGCAACGCATTAGCGATGACACACACAGCCTGGAACTGGGCCCGAGAGTCCGAGATTGCTTCTTCGTATACGGTAAAAGCTTGTGCAAAAAACTCATATGCGACTTCTTCGAATTCCGTCTGATCTGATACTTGACCGCAGAAAAGGAAAAGCCGAAGACACAAATCCGGCACACCGACCCGATATATCGAGGTGACAGTCTGGTGCAAGAATTTATAGAGAGCTGCGCTCATGGTTTGCCACTCATTGTCATAATGCTCGCGGAGCTTGTAACGCCGGGCGAGTTTGATTCCGGAGGTAATCAGGGCCGGTGTTGTATATCTTATCCTATCGCCACCCTCTTTGAACGCTTTCCGAGCTGTTTGCAGGAGCTACGACCCGAGTTATCAGCAACACTAAAGACCCGTCCATTGGGAGTTCGTCCTACCTTGAATTGGGTATCATTATTGTCACTACATAATAAGTGTACTATCCTTGCCAGCCGACCTTGCTCCTCAACTGTTTCATCTGTCTCAATGTCCCTACTCTTCCTAGGTGCTTGTGCTCCAGGATATCCTGCTTGTTGTTGTGCTCCTTCCCGAATCAATACGCGCAGCAACTCGAATATGCCCTCTGCATGCTCTGGGGTGGAGATCTTGGTTTGGTTCTTCAAAATGTTCTGCGCAACAACTCCTGCTACAGATCTGCGAGTTGGGTATGATTGTGTGTGCAAAAGGGGGAGGTAGCTTGGCAAGGCAAGCACTGTGAAAAGGGACGCATATGATTTGACAGGGGCAAGCATGAGGTTTAGTATATATTGTTGACACTGTGGTGAGTGTAAATCTGCGCTGTTGGCCATTTCTGACACCTTTTTGTGGGTATACCTATTGTGTGATATTAGCATCTGTAGACTGGTGGTGATATCATTGGACGTACGAAAGGATTTGGTCGACATATTCTGAGCACGGTTAGCATTTTGCTCTCACGATTGCTCGGAAAGGACTGGAATACCTAATCGGTCTGGATAAATATTCAATGCCAGATTGGCTAGCGATACCAAGAGGGCGATTATGTCCTGAATTGGAAGATTTTGGGCCTTCGAAGAAACGTAGAAATCAGCCGACGATCCTGAAGTGTGTCCAAAATTCCTCGTGTGTGCTCTTACATTGACCAGATTTAACACCTGTTTGAAGAAAATCTCGTACAGCTTTACATCCTCCGGAATACCTCTTGGGGGCTTCTCTGTAGATTCCGCAGAGGACTCATCCACCGTTTTTGAGTCCTTGTCCACATCCCCACCTTTATCCTCACCCTTATCCGTCGTATCCTCAGCAGGGGTCTCTGCAGGTTTTGTGCCATCTGTTGGAGGACCTGTTGTATCATCGCCGTCTTTGAATCCTTCGTCCTCCACCTCCCTGAAGCCCTCATTTCCATTAGCTTCCATGATTGGTGGTTTCTTGTCTGTAACGGCTGTATCCGCTGGTTTGTTTTCCTCCGCACTACTAGCTTCCTGGAGTCTTAACTTCTTCAGCAAACCTTGCACAGCTTCTTCTTCCTTTCTTAATTTCTCTTCGGGGGATTCGGACTCGGCCTCACGAGCAGCATAGGCTGAGAGTCGATCCATAATGCCAATCACTATAGCCTTGACATTTACATTCGGGTTAAGTCTGGCAGTAGCAGAAAGGAATTGGTCAAGGGTGTGAAGATGAAATTCATCCGGGAAAACCTGCGTTATTACTGTGAGTTATTAGCATCGCGAGCTCTCTTCGAGGAGAAAGAATAATGCCCGAGACTACCTTCAAGGAGATACTCTTGCGCCAATACATCACGGCATTGGACTACCTGTTCCAATAACGGGGCTAGGATGATATTCTTGTATGTCTCAAGATCGACAAGTTGGCTCAATCTAACCAAATTGCTCCCCACCAGTAATTGAAGCTCCTTCCTCTCCTGTGTTCTCTTCTCACGTTCCCGCGAGTGACCTTGATGCTGCAACCGGACCCATAGCTTGTTCATCTCGATGAAGTTGGTAATTATGAAGGAGATCGAATCTTGGAAGTTACCTTCGGGGCTGTACATCGTTAGTTACTTTGTAATGCCGTCAATGAGGGATACCAAACCCTTCACCGTTCCCCGTGGGTAAGTAATCTCGTGATTGACCAGACAGGTAATATCTCAAAAACAATCCCCTGCGAAATACGTCAACACACAACACACAACACCCCCACCCCTCTAACGAGTAGACTCGTACCTTATAGGGTGTTGAACCCCACGACTCATCTCCATCATATCTTTCATAATCTCTTTGACTGGTGCATCCTCGATAGACATGTACACACTACAAAGTGTTAGAACCCATCTACTAGAAGCCGGGGTGTAAAACACTAACGTCCCGACCGTAATCATAAGGTACAACCGTGGAACAATATTTCCTAGAGTTTGATATTATAAGGTGAGCCGAGAGCATCAATGTTTCCAGCAATCACTAACCTGCATACTGCACTAGCTCATACAAATCTGCCAGATGATTCACCGGGTGGCTCTCCCTTAAATAGAGAGAAAGATGCCTCAAAGCATCAAAGACAGCCATGTAAAGCTCGTAATATTGTTTAGGTCCCAACGAGCTCGTTCGAAGTTCCGATACCAGCGTAGAGCTACACCAACCCCGCCGTTAGCCTCCCCTCCCCCCCTCTTTGATGAAAAGTTTTCTTCCCAATTGCACGCACCTGCACTTCAGAGCATCCATCAGCTTCCCAGGCGTCTCCAAGCATTTTCGCATCAAAGCCGTCTGTTGCCGGACAATGGTGAGGGCATCTTGGAGAAGGATCTGTTGATCTTCCATTGTTACGCTCGGATTTCCGATAGGCGGGAATCAGGGGGCGGAGCCAAATCTCGTGCTAGCGCTATAGTCTATTAGGAGCGGTGATTCAGATATGAGCGTGGATAGTAGACAAGCGATGTTAACACGGTGAGCGGTGGTGGAGATGGATGGGGGCCCTTCGGAAAACAACTTGTCCCATGGAGAGGGAGCGATGACGCTTTGACAGATCGGTAGCAACCAACGACTTCACCAGATCTCACTCTATAGTTCAATTTTGGCAGTGAAATCTTTACTTGCACAGCAGAACGCCTAGACCAACAAACACACAAAGCTAAATATCGGTACCTCTATCAGATAACTACAGTAGTATCTTTCTAACATCTAAACCAGAAGCTTTCCAGAGCGCTCTCTAGGAAGGAATGTGAATGGTTGCTATGGCACCTGATCGGATTACCGCGGGCAACAAGAATGGGTATCATACGCAATGCTACCAGCAGCTAGGATTCCCCCGTTGAGCACCAGCCCCTCGGAGATCCGGGAATCCAGGAACAACTTCTGGCACGAGCCAGTATGAACCGTACGAGGCACAGCATACACGCCAATCCTGCAATACCCACTGCTCCTCCGAGTAAAATAACGGCAGCGAAATCCCGGTATGCATAAATTTGGAGACTACGAGTAGTGGCATCCGAACGGTATGTCGTCACGTGGGCTGCAGGAACTGCTCTGCCTAGCCCGAGCCCAATCTAGATTGATAGATACAGTATGATACCAACCTCCGACCGTCCGTGGGGGTGAAATCGCAATTGTGGCAACGATTTTGGCATTTCAACTGGTTTGATTACAATGATTCTACATGTTCTATTGGTAACGCTTCGGGAGGAGTACCGGTGCTGTATTATGTCTTGCAGAAGTTGCATATCAGTCGTTCGCTTGGTGCGCTGGTGAATAGCTGGAGGTATTATACCGCACACCGGAGTGTATAGTACTAGTACAGTACTCGAATACGGTAGTGCTACAAGTAGTACTGGGCTCGTACCGCACACTGGCATCCCCGCCTGCGAAGACTGCTGTTGATTCCACGAATAATCATCACTTCCGCTGATTGAGAAATCGTTCGGGTGAAAATATCACGTCCGTTGCTGATGACTGCTATCTAGAAATTTGGATATCTACGCCTAGGGGAAGCTGTGCGTCGGGTGTGAGTTGAGAATCTCACTTCTAGATAACTCTCTCATCTTTTCCCCGGGTCCCTCTTGGATGCGCCCCATACAGATGGATAGATGGATGATGCCTCCCGGCCCATAGAGTAACTCAAAAGCCGGTACAATATGCGGGTGCTCCAACTGACAGCGGCTTCCCCGGATCGGCGACCGACGAGTGCTGCGTCTTGGACCATCATGATGGGATGCCAGCACGCTTTGGTTGCCACTGGCTCAATATCGTACACCTCAAAACCAAGCAAATGGTTCATGGGGGTAATAATGTGACAATATATATATTTCTAGCCCTGGGCGCCGCTCCCGCAGTACCTATCAGAACCGGCGACAAGTCAATGGATGCCTAAATTTTGAGCGCTTTACCGCTACCACCCTGGCCAAGACCGGGTTCGTGCGGGGGGAGCCGCGGCATATCATAAATTATCTGATCAAACCAGCACACTCCGCAGGCTTAGGAAACAGGTGATTACGCCTTCAGGTCGAAAATAGAGTCTTTTGCCCATGTTTTTCTTCCTATCGGGGGAAGGACTGTCTTGTTTCCAATAGCGAGTGATTGGGTGTGATCCATCGTTGTGAAATTTTTTTCTATCCTCTCCCCGGGTGAGGGGTTTGGATTGGAGCATCCGGCTAGGAGCTCGAATCCCCCCTTCTTAAGCATTTCTTAATTCTCAAAGTAAGGCTTGTGAAATCAGCTCAGTTTCTCGATGGGGTCGGAAAAAAAAAAGCCGATCCGCGGTTAAAGATAATATCCATATGCAAAACCGACTCCATGAAGGGTCAGTGAACTTGCCGGCATATAGAGACATGTTTTCTGAATCGAGAGATGTTTCTCGTAGGGCTGTGCATAGCTCTTTTGTGTGATATGATATTTCCCCCTGGCGACTCCCCAAAGATCACTGTTGCCCACTTGGACAGGTGACGATATCCGTAGTTGTGAGAGCAATCGAGCCCAAGCACAGCGAGTCGGCTACCTGTATGATAGCATTTCGAAGAGTTCTCTGTACAAATACAAGCGCTACTGTGTTATTACTGAATGACTTTTTCAACAAGGCTTGACTAAAAAGATGATGGAGGCCTCTGGGGAGGGGATGAGACTTTTTCTGCTAGACCCCCTAGGCTCAGATGATGTCTCGATTGGGGGGGGGACTGTTTTTGATTGGATATTGAACCGATGCTTTCTTTTTTTCTTCTTTTTTCTTTTTTTCTTTCTCTTTTTCCTTCCTTTACTCGAGTACTCTTACTCTTTACTTGTACAGTACACCTTCCTTTGGCGTGAGCGATTATCCCCGAAATTGAACACGAGCAAATATTGAAGGTGCGCCTGAACTCAACCATACAGGACTGTAGGGTATCGGTATCGGTATCGGCATCGGTATCGGTATGATGCCAGTACGAGTACGATATCTTAGGAAGGGAATTTTTTCTTCAGTTCCTCCTTGGCGTCTAGGATCATACTATATCATCTAGCTTTTGGTCTTGGATGTGGACATGCGTTCGCCTGCATCACGCGCATCACGCACATATTCGAGTGCCAATACTGTACGAGTACGGTACCGGCGGTGCTCGGGCGTGATATCAGGAGAGTTCCCCAGATTCGTCAGTTTTAGTTGCCAGACGAAACAGAGTGGTTTCCCCTTCCAGCCATCCTTTTGCATCATGCCTCCCCCCCCTTGCTGCCTTTTATTGTGGCCCTGCGATATTTGAGGGTAACGGATTCTGGGATCATGCCTTTTGCTTTTGTTGGTATGATAATATTATGATAATAATAATAATATGATATTTATTTTTTGCCCACACTTGCTTATGGTTGTAGGTTATGGGGCAAGCAAGATGTTACCCTCAACCTTTTGCTGTGTGTGTCTCTTTGCTCTTCTTCATCCCTTGCTCCCTCCCCTTTTCCCTTCTCTCTCCCCTCCCGCAACCAACCTCCCACCTTGCGGCGTTACCGTAGTTGCACCACCTGTTATATCGTAACCCACTGCAGCAGCTCGCTCGCCTCGCTTTCGCCTCACCCCTCCTTCACTCCTTCTCTCTCCCTCTCTCTCATCGTGCAGCTGTTCTTGTCACATAATCACATAAGGCCCGATAATCCAACGAATCCCCCCGAGATCTCCGCGATAGCTATCAATACAAGGCGTTCACGCGTGAATTACTGTTCAACAAACACAGGCGAGGAAGTTAAGTGTTTTTTTTGTTGGCAGCTGGACTATATAGTCTCGTCAGCCTCGTTGTTTCCTCCCTCGCCTTTTCCTTCCCGCGTTCCACATTCACCACCTCCATCCACATCACTTCCCCCATCCATTCCATCTATTTCCACCCACAACCCTTCATCAGGTCTGTTCACTTATCCATCCCACCAGTAACTGATCTGACAATCCATCCAAACCCCTCCACCCCTCGTATGCAATTAATCTCGTCCGAATACTTGCAAAGATTTTCCGTCAACTGACTCTTCTACTCTCGCTAATATAGACTTTTCGGTCAAACATGGCGAACGAGTATTCGGGAACACGCTTGTACTTGGGCAATCTCCACAAGGACGGTTTGTTGCCATATTTTATCTTGCTTACTTTTCCTTCCCCCGCATTGTTGGCTTGATGGTTTGTAAAACTTTAATGTCTGTCTGATGACGACAGCAATAATAATGATGGTGGAGGCTCGAGCTTTCATCGGTCTTTTTTTTCTTTCTCCTCCTCCCCTTATTATTATTATTATTATTATTATTATTATTATTATTATAGCTGACCCTTCTACAGCTCGCAAGCAGGAAGTCGAGGATTTCTTCAAGGAACATGGCAGTGGAAACATCGTCGAAATTAAACTGATGAATGGGTTTGGCTTTATCCAATACGATAGCGAGGCAGATGCGAAGGATGTTGTGCCTGGTACGCAGGCCTTGATTATTATCTAGTTACGTCGCTGACTGCCATTTCTTCTGTTAGCCTATCATGGCAGGGATTTCAAGGGGCAACCTTTGACTGTTCAATTCGCTCGCGGTAGTCGACACAACCCTCGTCATCACGATTTTCCGGGCGGCGCGGACCGCACTTTTCCTCGTCCTAGACGTACTGCGTTCAGAATGAATATTTCTGGACTTAATCCCGATACCAGCTGGCAGGTGGGCACACAATTACTCCTCGTTTCTACTGCAACTTAGGCTATAGTGAATTCCCCATTGGGATGTCCCAAGCCTGATATGCATCCACTCCTGTCTTTTGAATATATCCCTTATGCCTGACCAGGTCCTGGCTATGGTTTATCCCTAATCCGGAGGAATGCCTCTTTCCCCATGTTGTGCTGGTTGGCCCCTTCTATGGAGTTGGAAATCCTGTGCGAGAAATTCCTATTATCATGGCTTGGGCATCAGCACCATTTTGTACTCCCCATTCCGGGATTTGTGCCTATATCCATGGTTATACTGCCGGAACATTTTCCAAGGATTTTTGTATCCATGCGCGTCTGCTTTTTCTGGAGGAGCCTCAAGTCTGCGAGTGGTCTTTATTCGAATTCAACTCATGCGAGGTTTTTTCTGCTACCTAGGATCTGAAGGACTTTGCTCGCAAGTCCGGCTCCGACGTCGTTTTTTCCGAGGTCACCCGTGAACGTGACGGCCGAGGGTGAGCTACCATACATATCCGATTTCTGAACGTTGGGCGTCTGGCTAATTGGAGTATAGCATGGTTGAGTTCGAAACCCACGATGATCTGAGGCGTGCAGTTGCTTCTTTGGATCGCACGGAGTTCAAGGGAACCCAAGTCTCCTGTACCCCCGACGTACTAGCGGTATCACAAATTCATCAACTCTCCTCTGATTTTCGAGTGCTCATTGGTTCCCCAGGATCATGATGTCCCTCGTGGACATGGCCCCGGACGTCGTTCTGTTTCACCTAGAGGTTACGGTGGCCGTCGTTATTCCCCTAATCCTTCTAGGGGTTATCATTCACCACCTCGTCATAGCCGTCGTTACGAATCCCCTTCCAGGGGCTATCGCGAGCGCTCCCCTCGTGGAGGGCGTGAGCCCTACTACAATGGTGGTGGTGGAGGCCGTGATAGATCTCCGAGACGCCTCCCTCCCCCAGCCGATGACTACCCCCCTCCTCGCGGCGGCGGATATGGTGGACGTGGTGGTGGCGATGACTACCCTCCTTCGAGAAACGGCAATGGATACGACGATGATTATAGAGGTACGAATGGGTCGGGCAGGAGGCATTACGATGAATCCCATAGAGGACGTCCGGTGAGTCCTCCTTATAGAGGCAGGAGTCCTCCACCAAGAGGGCCACCACCACGCGGGTACGATGATTATGATCGTCGTCGTTATTGAAATTTTTTTGAAGAAAATTGTTGGAGGTTGGTATTTTGCGGATTTTTTTGTGGCTAATGCTCTGTGCGCGATGGCTTCATTCAACCATAAAGAACTAGTCCTTAGCTGACTCGAAGGCCACACAAAAAAATCACTAAAGACACCCCAGCACTCATGATTGCTTCATGAATGAGATGGTATAGTTTCGGGGAAAAAGGTTCGCGATTATTTTTCGGGATGGTAGGAGACCTGGCAAATAGGGGTGGCAATGGGGAGGGTTGGAATGTCTATTGTTTCAAGTTTTTGTTTTCTACTCTTTTTTACTTCACAAAGTTCTGATTTTTTGATTTTTTTCTCGCCCAAAAAACCTTTCGCTTTACTTTATGGCCTGGTCTCAGCTTTTTCGTGGTGGTTTCCCTTTTGATTTCCTGCTCTGTGCTTTTTTTTCTTCTATTCTATACGTTTTGTAGGGAAAGTCAATGAAGTGAAGTTCCTACGATAAATATGCTAAAAGGAAGAGGCGGAGGTTACCCATGAAAGTAGTTTTGATAACTAAGGACGCCGTCGGCATGCGAGAGGTGGGAAGTGATGATAATATTTGGATGGCTGGGTCGTGCTGATCATCAAATGTCACTCGAAGACAGGGCTGGATCTCTGTTGGAAATAGTTGCTTGGGGGCAAGAAAGGCTTGGCGAGGACCGATTTCACGTGGGGGATAGCCGGCTGGTTGGGTAGGTAGGTAGGTCTGCAGCTGACCGGGGGTTTTCGATCTTGTTATTTCTAGGGGTTGACACTGTGGGGAATCAGAAAGTGATTGAAGTGGGGATCCCGTGTTGGTCATCGTGGATAGGCGGGGTAAGGGATGGGGGATGGGGTGTTGAGCATTCTAGAGGAAGAGCGTCATGAAGGAAGGTATTAAGGCGAGTTAATTTTCTGGTGAGTGATCTGCCGGGGGGGATCCCAATGGTTGGATTTGTGGGAGGGTTTGTGTCTGGTATCCGGCGGTAATATAAATTGGGCATATTGTCTACTTCTATCATACAAGTTGGTTGCCCCCTCTTTCTCATCACCCGAAAGTACGTGCGCCACAGCTATATTCCGAAAAGTGGGGCAAGCAGAGTACATGTAACCTTCATCACACAAATTTATCTTTATATGATACCAGTATCTGTTAGCAAGCTAGTGTGCCCTCGCTACGGAGATTCTTTCACGTTGGGATTTTCAAGCGTCAGAGTGACAATTCATGATGCAGGGTAAAGTCGATCAGATCTGGGGGGGGGGTATCCTCTCACTTTGCGCGATCGAGATTGGCAGGATTGCCTGATGTTTGCATAGGGATATGGGAGAAGCCGGTTGAGACAAAATAGCTTGGGACAGGTATCATAGGTTGGGGTATCGGAGAGGGATCTCTGGGCGGAAGGTTGTCCGGGAGATGCTGCGGGGTCACAGCGAGCTTAGGGCAAGAGTAGGTGAAGGAGCAGGTGGCGGTTTTACCCGCTTGTGGGCGTCAGGCACTCTGTTGGGGAATATAGAGAGATTTGTGGGGAGGAGGTGGTCTTATGCTGCTAGCTGAAGAAAAGAAGGAAGGAGCGAGCATGGATAGATGGAAAGAGACAATGTATTACTAGGATTGGGTGGTGTTTGTCAGACATGAGGAGATAGAGCAGTGTGCTGCGCTGCAAGGTTAATTGGTGACATTTAGCGATTTCACCTCTTGCTCTTCTCGTATGAACTTGGGAAATCTTTCTTTCTACTCTTAGCACTGAGCCGTTAGCAATCAACTATCATATCATATGATACCCGCCCATGCTACCGGCGCCCTGGTAAGCTCGGGAACCAACTACCGGCAACTAGTTAGGGTATCATACTCGAGTAGATACAACCACTCGGAAAAGTCTCGGTGAAGTGGAATTTCTCTTTGCCGGTAGAAGGCCCCCCCTTCAAACGCACAGATGGAGACCCCAATTGCGATGCCATCTCAATCTCTGTCAAAGAGAGAACACCGTGCCAAAAAAGAGGCCTTCGCAGAGTGACCGCAGTACATGCCCAAAAATTCCGATTCAAGTATCCTATTCAATAAGAGCTACTGCAACATACCGACTATCAAGTTACCATGGAATTGTGCGTGGGAGGGGAGTGGGGGGTAAACAACAACGATAGCGCAGGAGCCTTAGAAGCGTAATGACAACTTCCGACTTAGGGGAACTCATTAACTGACCGACTTGCCGGTAGGAATACCTACACTGTCTGTCCATCTGTCCGTATGCATGCATGTACGTATCGTACGTCAGACCCCGACGATTATTCACCAAAAAAACCCAGCCCGGCGACCAGAATACAAGGGGTATGATACCAGTAGTGCAGTATAATCAATACCAAACAGAGCAATTGCCCAATCCCTCCCTCTGCCCATCATACCCGATTCCTCCTAGACATACCGTCAAACCCCGAAAACCGCCCCCCCCCCCAGCCGCACAGCCAGGCATTTCAGGGACATACATACACACACACACACACACGTTTATTAAAGCTTTCGAGACTTCGCACTGAGCTGAAGAAAAGGTGGTAGAGAGAAAAAACCAATTCAGAGAAGGTGGAGGAGGAGGAGGAGGAGGAGGCACTCACCGCACATTCACGTTGATCACTTGTCATGCAAGAAATCTATCTGGGCATATTGTGCAAGCTTAGCCGCGTAGTAAAAATTTTCTTTTCTTTTTTTCTTTCTTTCTTACTCCTTTCGAAGTCTGTGTGGTACTGCGTCGAGCCCTATCGGTACGGTACAGTAGTGTACGAGTACATGTACTTGGGTGGTCCGGCCGGACTTGGTTAGGGGTATAGTACTATACCGTGTGAGGGAGAGAGACTGCAGGTCGAATCGCGAAAACACATGATATGGGATGATAATGTCCATGGTGGAAAAGATAAACAGTTAATTTATAGGAACTTCACTCACTGTTGAGAAAAAAACCTCAAGGCCTCTCTCCCCCTGGGTCCTGCCTCTCGTAATAAGAATAAGGCACAGGAACAACAAACATTCCATGACCAAACCAGATAAAAAAAAAGGTAGAAAAAAAAAAAAAAAAGGCCGTCCGACTAAGCTATTACCCATTTCTATCGTAACCTGTCTCGACGATAACGCATAACAATTCCTTTTAGGAGAAAAACTCCCCCCCGACGCAACGAGTAAGATATCCATCTCACCATCCATCCATCCAGCCAGCCAGCCAGCCAGCCAGCCAAGCATTAACGTGATTTACAGGCGTGGGGGAAACACTAGTAAGCGATCGCCTACCTTTATGTTAGTATAATAGCAACCGGTTGCGAAAAAAAAAAAACAGTTCCTGCGTTTTGGGAGGATCCCTTGGTGGAACATGGAGAAGTCGGAGTGTGCAGCTCTGGTTTCGTCGTGATGACGGGTTGGTACCGGTACTCTTGTATGGGGGTTCTTATTCCGGACGGGATCGGTGCTTATATGCATCTGACATTGTATAAAAATGGGAAAGCGTAGCGTGGAAGTGAACGGTTTTCTCGGTTTGAACAATTAGATTGTGTAACTTGTTGCATATGGTAGTTGGAGGCTAGCCAGATTACTTTTTCACCACTCGAGGCATATATGGGGCACAAGAGGGCTGAAATATAGAATGCTGTTGCGGAGGTGGTCAAATCTATCATAGGTAAAAAGAGAGGAGTGGTAAAGGAAATTCTCTCAAAACTGTAAAGAAGCTTCAAATTCTGCACCACTATCGGGAATGGAGGGAAATGGTCTGAGAAAAGTACTATATTATGAAGATTAAAGTCTCCTGAGAAAGTGGATGTGGAAATAGTACTCGACCATTCGTGAAGTGTTCGGATGCTTGGCGCCAAGGTATACTGACAGGCGGCCTAAATATTGAATCTTGGCTCTAGGGTATCCGAATACTTTATGAGTGGTCATGTACTAGTACTTCTTCAACAGTAAAGTAAACCAGTATCTACAAAATATTGAAGTTTTTCTAGTTTTTAAAGTCATACCTACAGATCTACTGGAGGAAATTCTCAATTCTAATAATGATAGTCTAAATACTACCCATTTCCGATACTCTCACAAAAAGATATACTATAGAGTGAATCTGAGTTCTCATTATAGTGATTGTAGCTATGGTAGTAGAAACTTTCCTTCCCATGTATATTTCTACTATGGTTATTTTCCACCTCAAAATCACGTTATAAGACGTAAGAATTTGAAGGTCTCAGAGTCCTGTTTTTAAAATCAGAAGAAGACCCGTTCATGACTAGGAGGTGACCCATGACTAGTTAGAAAATACTGCCTGATCATCTACTTGAATAAAGCATACAACATATCAATAATACTGTATTTCAGAACATATTGATTTTGCTAAATATTTTGTAAATCACTGCTATCTTATCGAACATGGGAGGGAGTATCAAACAATACCAGCTATCATACCCTACGAATTATGGTACAGTATAAAGGAGTACACTTTTTTATATAAATGCTGATAGCAACCAAGTACTCAACTGCCGTAAAATTTCTAGAAACAAAGGTAACATATCGTTACAAAGTGCAACAATTTCTATTTATAAGGACCTTGAAGCGTAGGTTGCCCCCAGACGCATTCTAAAAAGCACACTGCACTTGCCACGAGTAACCTCAAACAATAAAGCTCGGTCACAACATACATGCGTTCCCAGGGGAAAAGAAAATTTTTTTTTTTCCGTTTCCAGCACCAGAGTATTTCCGACCCTGCATGCTTTGCCGATGCATAATTGCTTGTTACGCTATTGATATATATGTGCGAAAACACCACGTTACACACACACACACACCCATATATTCTCTGCAGCGCTTTTTTTTTTTCTAGCTGAAAGCCCGGGATTAGGCGGAGAGCCTTTTCTTCCCCCCCACACTCGCCAAACCCCCAACCCGGGCCAAACTAGAACTGGTTGTCAGATCGAGTGATTTTTCGAGACGCGGCCGAGCGGGCTGGCTGACGACTTAGTTGCGGCTGCGAGGACGGTATGGTGTTACTTGCTGCGGGTGATTACTACCGGACAAAAATAGATATTCTACAGAGTGCTGCATCCAGTCGGGAGGATTCCGGGCGATTTTGGTATCCGCCTTATCCGGGAGGGAGGTAGGCGGGGGAAGGGGGGGGAGAGGTTAATCCGAGGGTTTGGTTTGGTTTGTCTTATGGGTTGCGTCGTCTTGTGCAGTACTGTTCCCGAGCGGCGTAGTGTTCTTGGTGTTTATTTATTTATTTACTTATTTATTTATTTTGGAAAGGGAGCTCTTTGATGCGTGCTGAGGACTGTGTAGGCAAAACATTGCACGAATGGGTTTTTGTTTCCGTGATATATGATAATTGTTTTCGATTTGCTATGATGACTGAGTAACCCGGATTTAAGTGGAGAAAGAGGAAGCGGGCCTTAGAACGGGACCAACGAACTACGAGAAGGTGGATGAAAACAAGAAAAACAGAAAACAGAAAACACCCAAAGATGGAAAGGAAAAAAAAAAAGAAAAAAGTAGAACAAATGCATGGCTAGCAGCAAAATTTGAAGATACGAACAAAACCCCCCATCCTGCCAGATACTCCAAGGAAAACGTTGAACGGAATGAATAAACCGAGAGAAAATGAGAATTATAGGGAAACAATGCACAAGGCCCTCTCATCCTAAAGATGAAAGAGAGAGGCAGGGCATAAAGAATTATCGGTCTAGGAATGGGGTTTCTGCTCCACCCTCAAACTGTGGAGACCCAACACTTTATATCCTTGTGTGAATGGTAATCCATTTTTCAACTCAACCTAGCCTTCCTAGCCCCAACCCCCGCCGATACTTTTGAGAAAAAACCGAATGTGAAGCACACCAGAAGAACGTCCCGATCTAACCCGCCATCCCTGCATCAAGAGAAAAAAATAATGAAAGCCAGGAAACCTAAAAGATAAAAAAGCCAAGAACACTGTCCGCAATTGCATTGGTGCGTATTTCGTTCTCGTAATGAGGGAGCCAATAATTGTACGACAAAAGAAGGTAAAAGCGTAAAAGACTGAAGAAAGACAGCAAGAGGCGACCCGAGCCGGAGGGATGAGAGGGACGTGGAAAATGGGTCCATAAGAGAAAAGAATTCACGGACAATTCCGCATTAAATTTGCCAAACAGAGATGGCCTGAAGAATGTAGCTTGGGTTGCGGCTGTGGGGCAAAGGGGATCACAGATATCCGATGGAAGGGGTGGATTCTTGATCCATTTCTTCCTTCGTTCTGACGTCTGATAAAAAAAAAAAGTCCGTATTAATCCTCGTTCCTCGTATGAACTGAGTTACCACCTGCTCTTCTAGGTTATGAAGTTGAACTTATGAGATGGAGCAGCATCCACCTCCTCGCTCCTTCTCAAACGTCAACAGTGCCGCCCTAGTTGCTGCCTCAAACACATCATCCACTCCTTCGCCTGTTAAGCTGCTGCATTCCAGGTATTTCCTGGCGCCAACCTGCTTTGCAATTGTTTCTGCATATCCGGTTTGTACAAAGTGCAAGGATTTCTTGCGCATTTCTTCGCGGGCGACGGGGTCTTCGCGTAGATCCTTCTTCAGACCGACCAATATTATGGGAACTCCAGGGCAACGATCACGTGCCTCCTCAATCCACTGTACACATGGTCAGTTGGGGTAGGCGATATATGTTGTGGAAGCATCGACGTACTTTGTTGGCAACGTTCTCCAGCGAGTCAGGGGTGTCGACAGAATAGGCTATCAGAATGACATGGGCTTTAGCATAAGCTAAGGGTCGCAGTCTCTATTTAGTCGTGTGAGTAGTGGGAAATAAGTACCGCTGATCAAGACAAACCTCGTAGTCCTCCTGGCCAGCGGTATCCCATAAAGCGAGCTGAACTGATTTTCCGTCGACCTGTTCTCGGCTGAATTAGCAGCCAACTTCGCGCAGGTGCTGTTGATGTGAGGAGGAACTCCATACCCTGCAATCGGTCACGTAGTTTTCGAAGACAGTGGGTACCTAGACAAATTGTAAGCATGATTGAAGATTTCAGTGGAATGTGAAAAACGAGGTAGGCGCACGTAATGCTATACCACATGTCAGTAAAGTTTATAATAAGACATGGTAGGGCTGAAGGAACGGGAGATTATTTAACTTACTGTCGGAAAGTAGCCCAGAGTAAACACGCTTAACAGACTGGTCTTGCCACATGCACCGTCACCAATGATAACGAGCTTCCTGCACCAGAGAAAGATCTTGGTCAGCCGTAAAAGCTCCACTGTGCGAACGGGGATCTCCGCATGTTGGATCGTAGCCCAAAACGAATACTGATTCATTTGATTGCAAAAGGAAAATCCATGCCTAAATTTGGCAATAACGCATCATCATGATGCGGATCCTTCATATTGACAACACTAAGACAGAGGGAAAATTCGCACTAGTTATGCGAGAATAATGACGCGAAAGCGGGCAGATGTAGAGCGATAGAGAGAGCGAAATTGGAGGGGCTAAAAGAAAAAAGCAGGTGTACTAGGGACGTACCTTCGTATAACATTTTGGACGTTAGTATTCTGGGCCATTGCACTGAGAGATGTTAATTTGCGAGTTTAGAGATGAGGGCGGTTGGTGATGCGGAAGGTTCAAGGAAGGCAACGCTGTCGGTTGGGAGAAAGCTTGAGGTTGTCGGGAGTGGGAGAGGGTGGTGGATTGACGAGCCCTTAATTTGTAGAGCCCGGGGGTGAAAACAAACTTTGTAGCGCAGATAGATGAGAGCCGAGGGTTTAGAGGATCAGGAAGAAGGAGAAGAGAAAGGGAGGATGCGGAGTAGAAATAAAGGAAGGGAGAGGGGATGGGTGGGGAGCAGAAGGGTCGGAGAGCAGAGAAAGCAAAGCCGAAATGAATCTGAGGATGAGCTGGGGGCAGGAGAGAGAGGGTCTCGGTGTCAACTTGCGAGATTTGCAGGAAGGTAAGCAATATGGGTAAGGTAGAGGAGGAGAAGGACGGAAGACACACCACACGCACGCACACACACCCACACCCACACGCACAATAGGATGACCACACACACACACAAAACAAGGCGGAGGGCAGAGACAGGTGAGCAGCGAAGAGAGCACAGAGAGGGGGGGGATGAAAGAGCAGAGGGGGGTGGAGAAGAGGAAGAAAAAGTGCCTTGTGGTTTAGTACCAGTAAACTCCTCCCTTGTGCTTATATGAGCAAACAAGCAGGCATATCATACAATTGCGGGCATAATAGTACTCGAGTACTCGTACAGTGTTACAGTGGTGATTGCAATGCAGAAGCGTGTTGTGCAGTATTTCATCCGGATACTGCTCTTGGTAATTGTTTAGACGAGGGTTTAAGAGATATTTTGTTGCTGTTTCCAATGCATTTATTTATCATAATATCATACGCCAATATTCGAGTATGGGGATGCTGCTGCTCCTGTCAATAAACCGTTAGGTTGGGGTAAGACGTATGATACGGGCAGACAGGGAGAGGGGGAGAAAGGCCGCAGACAGCAGGCAGGCTTTGCTATGATATCCTCAGCTGCGGGAAATGCCCTTCAATTCCTCGCTTCGGGCCTGGGTGCCCCTCCTTACCCCCTCCCCGCGCATCCTTCAGCACTTTGACGAATACCGGTATCATGCTGGTATGCAATGTTATCTAATGAATCACGTAATGCTGCGGTCAACCAGCGGCGGCTTGGGTCCTCTTGACCTCACACGTCTTGGGCCTGAGATTGGCCCCAACGGAAAGTAGGGCTGGAAGGTTTATTGACGAAGAAGATTCGAACACGCAGGGTACCCACACACCCAAACCGCACACATTCGATACGGCCTTCAGTGTATCCCCACTGTAGCAACTACAAACCTATCCCCGAAAGCCACCCGTGCCGGTACCCACTCAACCCTCTGTCCCCGCTCGCCGCCACACTTAGGGCTAGGATTCGTTTCCCGGTGACCCTGGATCGTCCTCTCCGTCTGTCGCCGCGCCCTCCCCAGCTTGACAACCACGACACCCGTCCCCGGAGCCGCTCTTTGTCTTCCTTTGCTCGCTTGACACCACACGACAGTCCAATCCATCCTTTCTAGGGCTCGAGTGCGAGTACCATACCAGTGCACTCCCCCCTCAACCGAACCCGACCAGGCGCGCTCGACGTCACCGTTGCCAACAGGCCATCTCAGGAACGCAACCAGCTCATCTGAAGTGAGGCTCTTTTTCCGCTTTTCCCACACAACCATCTTTGCCTCTGCCCACACACACACCCAACTGAACCCACTTCACCCCCACACCTTTCCTACAAGCCTGGAAATCTCCATGTTTTGTGTGAGTGGACATCTTTGCGGCTCTTCTTAAATTTCTTTAATTTCTATTCATCGAGCGGGTAACCTCCCTAATTCTCTGTCACGCTACTCATCTACTTGCTCCCCCCCACCAACCGCACCCGACCCTTACACCCCTCTCCCCCACCTTTTCTGTTTCTCAACCATCCAATTCTACTCTCGCCGAGCTGTTCCTGACTATCACCTTTATCTTTGGATAAGGAATAGGTACAGACTTTCCAACGCCCCTTTAACTTTCTTACAGAAATCACCTCCACCCCGCCATGCCCGCTGGAGATCCCATGCGTACCAATCCATCTGCTGATCCGCCTCGACAGCCCCAGAGCAGCAAGGGAACTCACATCCGGAACAAAGACGGAACGAAGTTAATTACGGTTCCCACCCGAAAGGTCTCCAACTCGGATTCTACCAACAGTAGCAATAGCAATAATATCGCTCCCTCAGCTCCTCCGCCTCCTCCGCCGGTCGCTCAGAACTCGATGTCCATGGACTATTCCAATAGCGCAAGCTCCAACAACGTCGGGGGCAAGAAGAAGAAGAAGAAGAAGGGGAAGCACCAGCAACAGGTTCAGAATCAACAGGCTTCGGGATCTGGTGGCCATTATGCTGAGTATTATGAGGACAACCTGGCCTACAACCATAGCAATGGCCCTGCTTCGCCACGGGAGGAAGTTCATCGCTACATGGAGGATATGAGGGCTTCAATGGCCGAATATGAAGACCCGCCAGACCTTGTCGATCCGGATGAAGACGAGGAGTATTATAGCGGCCCGGCCTACGATAACGATGACGATAATGACTCTTGTGCTCCATCTCAAACCGCCCCTGCCCCTTTACCAGGGAAAAAGAAGAACAAGAAGAAGAAAAAGAGGGGAGGGAATGCGCAGGATAGTTTTCAGAGTGCTGTGGCAACCGGTGGATCGAATAACCGTAAAGGAGGGAAAGACCGGATCTGGAACACTTCAACAAGTGAGGAACGTGAGAGAATCAAGGACTTCTGGCTCTCCTTGGGTGAGGAGGAGCGCCGGTCTCTCGTAAAGGTAGAGAAGGAGGCTGTCCTACGGAAGATGAAGGAACAGCAGAAGCATTCGTGCTCTTGTAGTGTCTGTGGCAGGAAGAGGACTGCAATTGAAGAGGAACTGGAGGTTCTTTATGATGCTTATTATGAAGAATTGGAACAGTACGCCAATCAACAGCAAAATTCTAAGTACGCTGCTCAAATCCCTCATAGCCCATCTCCTGGAGCCTATTCTACTAGCCGAATACCTCCTCCGCCCCCGCCGGGCCCTCCTCCCAATCACCACCACCACCACCATCACCACCATCATCATGCCAATCATCAGGGTCATCGGGTCGAGGAAATAGACGATGATGAATTTGACGAAGAGGACGATGAGGAGTATGATGATGATGAGGAGGATGTACCAGACGATCATTTACCGGATAATGACCCTGCACCAGATTTTTTCAACTTCGGGAATAGCCTCACAGTTCAAGGCAGGTTTAGCCCCGGATTAGATTTTGCACCCACTTGTGGAACAATTATAACTAATTAAGCTACTCTCATTTGACGCTAGGTGGTATATTAACTGTTGCAGATGATCTACTGAAAAATGACGGCAAAAAATTTATTGAAATGATGGAGCAGCTTGCTGAACGTAGGATGCAACGTGAAGAAGAAGCAAATGCTGTTGCTACTGGCCATACTATGAATATGTCTGTAGGTCAAGGTCATATACCACACACACATACTCAGCCGCAAGAGTATGAGGACGAAGAGGAATATGAAGAGGATGAGGATGAGGAAGGGGAGTACGAGGAGGATGAAGAGGACGAGCCGGTGGGCCATAGCCATGTATCATATAAATTATAATCAGTGCTGACAGGTAATAGGATACGATGACCGAAGAGCAACGCATGGAAGAAGGTCGGAGGATGTTCCAAATATTTGCTGCTCGAATGTTCGAACAACGGGTTCTTACGGCTTACCGGGAAAAGGTTGCGCGTGAGAGGCAAGACAAACTTTTGGAGGAACTCGACGAGGAGGCTCAGCTTCGGATTCAACGTGAGGAAAAGAAGGCGAAGGAAAAGGAGCGGAAAAAGGAGAAGAAACGTCTCCAAAAGCTGGCCAAGGAGGAGGAGCGGCTTAAGAAGGAGGCGGAGAAGGCTGCGGAAGAAGCTAGACTCCGGGCAATTGAGGAGAAGAAGGCGGAGGAAAATAGGAAACGGAAAGAAGAGCAAAGGTTGAAACGGGATGCTGAGAAGAAGGCGGCAGAGGAGGAACGTCGTAAGAAGGAGGAGGAGAGGAGAAAGCGCCTCGAAGAGGAGCGGGAACGAGAGGCGGAGCGAGAACGGAAGCGTAAGGAGCACCAAGAACGGGAGCGTAAGAAAAGGGAAGAAGCCGCAAAAAAGGCAAAAGAGGAAAAGGAAGCTCGGGACAAGGAGGCCAGGGAGAAGCGAGAGCGGGATGAACGAGAGAGGAAAGAGAGAGCAAGGAAGAAAGAGGCAGCAGATCGTGAGAATGCAAGGAAGGAAGAGGAGGAAAGGTCAAAAGCCGAGGCCCTCGCAGCTGCTACAGCTGCAGTCAAACGTCCACCCCCTGTTTCGGTATCGGCATCTATACCTCAAGCATCGCAACACCCACCTGGTAGTTTTAGTTCCCCTCACCTATCCATTGCAACGCCCGCCCTACCCAAACAGCCTGTCGGGCCTTCACCTGCTCGTCCTCGAAACGCCTCCCAGCAGGGCTCTATTCAGGGATCCGTGGCGTCTTCGCCCAAGACTCCTCAGGCGGTTCCGAGAATGGGCCCCTCTGCGTCGCCTAGTACGCCTATCTTACAGCATAATATACCTGGTCCAATTATCCCCTCAAATAAGACATTCCAGTTCCCACCCCACATATCTCATATGGCGCCTACCTCACCATTACCTCATCATATTGCACCACCCCCAGGAGTCCCACCGCCCGAGGGCTTCCCTATATCCCCCATTGGAGTCAACAATCCCGTGGGCCCCTTCCTCCCCGGGCTTCAGCGAGGGCCACCTTTCCCAAATGGAATGCCAATGTACTCTCCTGCCCAAATGCCGTTGAGTTCAGCCTCTCAATACCGTGGGTTCGCTGCGCCAAATGGTATGCAAATGCAAGTTCCAGCGACACCAGGCATGAGGCCACTTCCTCAGCAAGGGCGTGGGATTTTTGTGGCAGAGATTGCTCCCGGAATGCCGCCTCAACTTTCTCCAGGGGTCCCATTAATCGCACCAGGGTCACCATTCATGAATAACCGTGCGGAACCTGTTCCCATACCAGGCAACCATTCCCACAGCCGGGCGCCTTCTGGTTCCTTTGATCCAATCCATCGCCCGACGCCTATTCAACGACCCTCTAGCGTAGCCCCACCAAAGAGCTTGGATGACAATCGCAATAGCATTGACGAGCTCTCCAAGGTAATGGGAAGCCGCGCATTACTGGAAGACGACGATGAAGGTCATTTGACAGAGAACCAATCGCCTAACCGACGCACGAGCGGAGTTGGGTTTTCACCTCTGCCCACACGAACTGTACCGGTACCGTTCTTTGATTCTAGGGGTAAGTATCCTTCAAATTCTCTCCCTTTGCCCATGTTACAGAAATTAACATTATCTAGTCGATGGACTCAATATCCCTGTTCCGTCTTGGACGAACCCAGCTCCCCTGGGAACAATTTCCAATTCCCTCCCTAATACATGGGCAAGTGGTGCTGGTTTGTTTCCCCTATTCCTATATTACGAAGCTAGCTTTTCTTACAAACAAGCTAGGATGGTCTGACACCGACGCCGCGCGAAGTACTTTCAATCGCCGCCGGATTAATAGGGTTGATCACATCCGGGCTCTAGCGTGCAAAAAATGCCGCGAATTAGGAGGAGAGAACAATAACTTTGTTGAAGTCTCTACCCTGTTGAGAGCCATGGAACAAGTATCCCATCCAGACATGCAAATCCTCATGAAGGATCTTGCTGAAATCCTAGACATTGAAGGGGATGAACTCAATGGTGGTGGAATACTTGCGGTGACGCACGACACGGATGGAAGGACATTGGTTCGGTTTGAAGGTGGTGAGTTACTTGGTGTTGATGGCGCTCCATTGCACCAAGCGCCTGGGGCGCCCGCTAGTTCTGGCTTTCACGGGGTGCCTGGTGAGATTGGTTCGCCAAATGCGGGCAACGCAAGTCCATTCAAACCGGTCCCACCTCCGGGCATGATGGTTAGTCCTAACCCCTCCGGATTTTGATGAGTTTTACCACAATCTCTGGGGCCATTTGGGGGTCCTTTGGTTACATTTTTTTCTTTTTCGCTTACTTCAAACTTGCTTTCTCTTTTCTTTCCTTTTACGGTGATTGGGCTGGGGTTTTATGATTGCTGGTAGCATTGGAAGAAGGGGCGGCTCTGAATTGAATAACTTTAAACGTTCTAGTTCTCATCGGCGTAGTCATACTGGCATAATCATGTTCTCGGCGGAAGCAAAAAATGCTAGATTAGCGATTCCTCAATAGTAGACTAATAAACATTTAAATTTACTTTTTTCATACCCATGACGTTAAATTTGCGGCTTTTTCAAGCCGACGGAGGTTCGCTAACCGATGCCATCGCGTCTAAAATTCAGAGGTCTGGCGGCAAGCTCAAAAAAGTATGTCCTTTATTGGAATCGCTACGCACACAGCGCCTCTTTGTGGCCCTTTGATTCAACCCAATCCGTCCACAGTTCCTACAGTGACTGAACAAAAAGACATTCCGGATATCTCGAGCTTTGGATTTTATCTCTCGCCTGCCAAACTGTTCTCCTGAACCTATATTTTAAACAAGCCTACCTTATTCAAGCCTGTAGACACGCAGCAAGCATTCCCGTATTTGATCTCTCCTGCCAACTCCCCCACTGATAGTGTACATTTGGGTTATGCCGTGCCGGGCATCTACAAAAAGAGAGGGAAAGGAAAACAGGATATTTCTGCTAGATATTTCTGCTAGATATTTCTGCTAGAGCTCTCTCAAGGATTTGACAGTATAATCTAAAGACCAAAGCGGATTTCATTGCCGTGGCGGTCGGTGAGCTTGTTTGGAATATCTCAATTATGAGGACGTGAGGTTTGGTCAAAATTCAGCTTTCGAATATATAGATATCGCTCCTAAAATTTGATTGACGAATGCTGGTCAATTTGCCGAGTGATAAGATGTGATGCACTTTAATGGGGAACTTATTGGTTAGCTAGGCTTGTGAGCTGCTAGGGCGAACCAAAGTTAAGGTAGAATATTGGATGGGGACAACCATCATTTTTGACTCGCCTCTACACTATGATATCCTTGTGGTAAATCCTTGGTTCACAACAATAGTGTTTACTGCAATCTACTGGCCCGTGCAGCTTACTGCAATTTGCTTATGGGTGGACCAAAAGTGGCGGTTGTCCTCTCTTGGATTTCGTGGTGTAAGCCACGACGTCTGCACGGTCTGACTTCAGCTCTGGAAAATTGCACACCATTATTGTTGAGTACAGATCACATATTGAACTAGAACTATCGGTACAGGAAAGGGAAGGGGAGAAAAAAAAGGGTCTGTGTCGTGCCAATATCATCACTTGATCCGCCAGTTGAAAATTTCTCCCTGATCGGCAGAGAGTTACTTCACCTCTCTCTTAAGGACTAGCTGCTGTCCTAATGCCTTGCTCGCACCCACCCTGGTCAATAGCGTATACTGTGATACAAATAGTACGCGAAAAGTGCACTGTATTCTGCGTATTGCTCTAGGATTAGGGTGGATAATATATGTCCCATCTCAGCAAGAGCCGTAACAGCTCCACAGACGTATCTGTCGTTGCTATTGCTTCCCTCCTCTCGTCCAGCCCAACCCACTTCTCCTGCGGTTTAAGTTCTCACCTTGTGGTTATTACCGCCTCCCCCGCCTCAAAGCAAGCACGCCAGCGGAATCCAACTTTAATATCTTCTTTTGGTCGAAGGAAATCACTGGCAATTATGATGGGAATACACATATCTATCGCACACCTGTTCAAACCCCTATGAAATTTCCTTAAGTAGGGTTATGCATAGGAAAAGAAGGAGGCTTCTAAAGATAGATGATATTCCTATCTAAAATTCTCCTATCTGTGAGAGTGTTTATTATGTTTACCCTAGTTAGACAATTTATGGAACACAATGTATGATAGTTTTATCTTGTCAAGTTATTAATACTATCAAGCCCTAAACCATAGATTTTTACTGCTCTAATAGTATTCTGAAAGGTGAGAGCTTAAATTTTTCTTTTCCTAACTGGCTTGGCACTTCTGAAGTAGGCCTATATAATGGGATCCATCATCCTCCCCCATTCTCTTCTTTCCTCATCAACTTCTTTCAATCTTTCTTCTCTCTCACACAATACTACACAACACTACACAACACTACACAATACTACACAACACTACACAACACTACACAACACTACACAACACTACACAACACTACACAACACTACACAACACTACACAACACTACACAACAAGGTGCTGGTGGGAAGGAAATACAAGTGGGTTGGTGGGTGGGAATTTACTAATGGAGAGATGGAATACAGGTGGGCTGGTGGGTGGGAATATAATAATGGAGAGATGGAATATAGGTGGGCTGGTGGGTGGGTTTTTACTAACAGGAGGGATGGATTATAGGTGGGCTGGTGGGTGGGCTTTTACTAATAGGAGGGATGGAATACAGGTGGGCTGGTGGGTGGGTTTTACTAATAGGGGGATGAAATATAGGTGGGCTGATGGGTGGGAATCTACTAATAGGAGGGATGGAATACAGGTGGGCTGGTGGGTGGGTTTTAATAATAGGAGGGATGGAATATAGGTGGGCTGGTGGGTGGGAATTTACTAACAGGAGGGATGGATTATAGGTGGGCTGGTGGGTAGGATTTTACTAATAGGAGGGATGGAATATAGGTGGGTTGGTGGGTGGGAATTTATTAATAGGAGGGATGGAAATATAGGTGGGCAGGTGGGTGGGTTTATTCTAGTGTAGATAGGAGAAAGAAAGCCACTTGCTTTCATACATTACCTTTTGGTAATCTGTGATGATTGCATGGCAATAAAAATCTCAAAAAGAGAATCCATAGTACTGTAGATCTATGTTGTTTTCTACAACATAGATTTACTTTACAAAGGATACATATATTATTATACTATTTATTCTAGTTACTAAGAGATTATTAGAAAGTGCTATTGGTTGATAGGTGGGGAAGTCTGAGATGTACAATAGGTTTAATAATTGAAATTACATTTTAATAATATAATGGTAATTTAAACTTAACTATAACTATATATATTTTTCTGAAGGAAAAAAAAAAAAAAAACCTTTTCTGCTTCCTACGACTGTCACCTAAGCAAAGTCCTACAAATATTAGCGCTAAATATGATATGGATGTAGGTATTCACGTCAGACAACTATATATCTAACTTACCCCCCACAGTATGATATAAAGTGTTCCTTTACATCATACTCGTAAGTCTACCGTAACTTACTGTACTCACTCGTCTTTGCTAAGAATACCTCCGTGGGCTGGATATTTGGTGAGGGCTCTAGCAAAACATCTGGTGCCGGAGGTATTCTTTGCAAAGACGAGTGGGTACTGCGTCGTATGGTCTCGTATCAACTCTACGTATCGGAGAGTGGCCGAGTGATAAGACGTGATGCGGGGCCCCAACACGCTTGTATTGGCCAGCAAGACACGTAACCTCGGAAGGTGGGGCAATGGCTGAATTAAAGAATGGGATCTCCACGGCCCGTCCTCAACTCCTACAAAACACTCCAGTCCCGTCCAGTACAGACCACGCCACCCACTTATCAAGCATAAACCATCAGTAACTTAAAGAAAAGAAAGGGCCGAAACTATGCCAACCTTACTTGATCCTCCAGTTGAAGTCATCCCCCTGACAGCTAGGGAGCTAGATCCGGGAGATCTAAATTTTTCTACAGACCAACAGCTATCTTTAATCTATCTTACACGCATCCATCCTAATCGACAGTGTGTGCTGCAATCGAGATCGGAAGTATGTGGAGAGGGCACCCTATTCTGCAACGAAGAGCAGGAGCAGGTAGGCCACGTAGCAGTTGCTCGATTGAGGATAGCCCACGCCGGCGCCGGAGATTCCACAAAGCGGTATTGATGGAGGACGAAGTGATCATGCAGACATTTCTAGAGTGCGTCCTCAACCCGGAGGTGCGGAATAAGGATGGCTGGACACGCCTGGTTCTCGCGGCAGCGGAGGGGAAAACGGCAGTCGCACGAATACTGCCGGAGTGGGACGACGTCGACCTCAAGGTTCGGTTCGACAAGGGCCTCACGCCACTGACCGCTGCTATCTGCACAGGAAAGGCGCACATCGTTAAGATGTTTCTGTAGCGCCCTCGGACCGACCTTTATATACGTGCCTCCAGATCGCGTCCCCCATTCCATATCGCCATCGAGAATCATGAGAAAACGTGCAAGTCGGTGATAAAGCTTCTCCTCGCTACCAAGAGAGCAGCCCCCAACCTTATGGACTCTGACGGAAACACCGCGCTGCACTTGTCGGTCCAAACATTATGCTATCCAGCGACGATGCTCCTCCCGCGAAGCGATAGGATCATGAAAGCGCCAATCAATGGCAGCCGCGATACCCCGCTCCACACTGCGACACCGTTCCACTTGGCGGTTAGGCAAGAGCAGGAGGGGGTGGCGACGTTGCTCTTGGAGCGGGGGGCGAGTTTACACTTAAAAAATGACTATGACCATTCAGTGGCGATTTTGGTTGACATCAGCGCCCTGAGCATAGGTGTCAAGAGGAATATAATGGGGTATCTCTATCCTCCTTGCATACCGATATGATGCTGTAGGAGATCTTCCACCGATGGCGCAGTACAATCAGTGGGATCGTTGGGTTCTTTTTTCATGTTGGAACGCAGGGGCAAAGTGACGTTGTGGTATGTTTATTGCCGGGATGATTCTACAGAGTTCTGCAATGATCTGGGTGAAATAATTATTATACTGAGCTTGAACCGAGCCTTTCTCTGAGAAGGAAAGAACGTATATCTCAAATTTCCTCCCTCTTCTCAACGATAGGGAACAAGTTACCCCGAGAAAGGCGGTAACATCACGCGCCGGGTAGGAAAATAGACATGCCAGATTTAATATTCCAAGGGGGAGTAGTGAGGGACGACCATGAGCCATATACTCAAACGCTAACTAACCAAAGACGATACCAGCATCGGGTCGAAACACGTTTGGCGTGACGCTTCACGGCACCTTGGTATCAGAACCGACAGTGAGGCGAGTGACTTACTATGACGTGATATTTACCAGTGCATAGGGAGAAGATATCTAGACTCTATAGCAACTGCCCTTGGGACTATGTGGTGACTTGGTTACCGGAGCCTATGATGGGAACCTACAGTATGAATCTAGTTACATCTAGGACCCCAAGCGAGTTGTCGAGATACATTCGGCAAAAAAACTACAAATGGTTGCGCATTCTCAAGCAAAACTGCCCCACCACCTACGGCAGCAACATCCTCGCAAAACAACCCACATTCCTCAGCACAATCCTCAACTGTCATCCAAACCTTCTGAATCTATTCACGCCTCCATCTCTATATATGTATATACACCCCTTCCCCCCTCCCCTCCTCACCACAATCGCCCCACTCACCCCCTCTTCCACTCGTGATTCCATCCACCCTTCGCCGGCGTATCCGTCGGGATCCTAAACTCCACAATCGGATACCTATAAGTCGACTTGGCAACCGCCCTCTCGTAAAGCCCCCGACTCGTAAGCCTCAATTCCTCGCAGGCATCCCTCATCTTATTGTACTGGCTCTCGAGCTCGTGCTCCCGCCCCTTCCGCTGCGCGGCCTGGAACAGTTTCCACGCGCGATGGATCGTCCAGTGCCGGAGCATGCGCATTGTGCCAAATCGAAGCGGGCGGGGAGTTCTGGGATGGTGAAGGGAGTAGCGGATTAATCCTGCCATACATTGATTTATTAGCGACAGTAGAAACGGGGGTCGGGGAAAAAAAACTACTCACTAACTCGAATGTCAGTGGGAGCGCCCTTTTTTGACTTTTTCGCCATGCTGCGGGTGAAGGATGTGGGTACGGTGCCATTCCCCAGGGCGGTTGCGGCGCGGAGGGCTTGGAAGTGGGCTGGTATCGAGAATTGAGGGAGGGAGAGCGTTGTAGAACCTATTCGGAGCATCTTCGGTTTGGCGGCGCTTTTTCGGGGGTGGTGTTTCGCGGGGACGTTTGGTGGGGTATGAAGTGAACTTAAACTTTCTTGCCAAGAGTTATTCTTGGCTTGGCAGTCCTGGGTCAGGTCGGGTCAGGGGTTGCCGAGATGGTGCGGTTTGGAGCAGAGGCGAGTGTGATATGATGTTACCGCTGTGATAGCCTACCGAGCGAGCTTCAATGGTGAGTTAGCAATTGCCCTACGGGATATGGATGATAGTAATATTCTACCAGTGGGCATGACAGTACGAGTAGGGAGCTAGCTGAACCGGAAAAATACCAGATTCTAGACCTCGATTCCAGAACGGTAGGAGTGGTAGAAGTTGTTTCAAGGATACCGATAACTCAATACCGGTACCTGGTTACTCGTAGCACAGTTTCACAAGGCGTTAACATATTCCAAGCTGCACCGGTAAAACTACGGTAGCAGATCTAGGACCCCTACTCGAGCCGATCCCGTCGATCTTTGGCACCAGTAATGCTACTATGCAAGTACTGTACCAACACTCGCAACGCTTTCTTCTAGCAAATCGGCCCAGCCTACGGCTCCCATAACTCCAAACCTCCCAAGCCGGTTTCAACTATAGGAAACAAAACTACCCTCCGATAAAATACCGTGTCCAAATGCGGGCCCCACCTACCGCGCGGGGCTCAAAAGCCAAGTTAATTTCCTGACATAGACAAGCTTCAACAAATCCCAGCGGCTCGGACGCCACGAGTGCCCAGTGCCCACATGCGGTTACTCAGGGGAATCCCTGCAACACTTTTCTGGAAGTCTACGAGTAAGGTACGGTACTTTGTTTGGGCTTCGAGTCGGGTTTTTTTCTCTCGACGATTTCTTTGGCGCGTTGATTGATCTTTGTGAGGTTTCTACCGCTACGGGAGTTGGGGATCCTTGATTATCCGGGGGGGAATCGTGTCTGTATTCATGCAGAATGATTTCTGGTGATCGGATATACTACTTGCAGACTTGTAGCTCCCTGCACAGTAGGAGATTTTTTGTAGGCAATTGATAGACGTTGGAGCAGAATACAATAGCGGCTTTTCGGCAGCTTGAGTATCCCATTCTCCACGAACTATCCTGTTTTTGTCGCAATTGCACAAATCCCCACATTTCTGCCTATGGTATGATACTAAGCACAGTGCTTCTAACAGCAGCGACCACGGTAGGGAGATAGATCTCTGCCTGCCATCTCGCGGGAACAATCTGAGACCTGGCAAAACACAAATTTAAAGGCTGGCTTGTTGTACAGTACGCCAAATACCAAGACCCCACTGTCACGATTGATACAAGCTTATCCCAATCAGGACCATATAGTCCGAGTAATAAAGGAGCCCATTCTTCCAAAGCTCAAGCCCAAAGCACAACCACGAACTCCCTTATAAGTCCAAGCACCCCCCCTTTCCCAAATCTTTTTCTCCTCCTTTCCTCCCCCTCCATCCCACAACACACCACACTCGTTCATTAACCCACAAACACGCTCATTTCAGACCAACTCGAACACTCATTTCATCCCCAGAAAAAATCGCCTAACAAAACAAAAAAAATGAAATTCACTACCCTCACCCTCCTCACCTTCGCCGCCGCAGCCGCCGCTGGTACTATCCATGGACGTGGAAGTGCGGAAGACGCCGCTATCAGAGATTTTACGGAGAAGTGCAAAAGCCAAGGGCAGACCGTGATCTGCTGCAACAAGACCGACGGCGGTGCTTCCAAAGGCGAGTTGACTGGAAATATTGGTGGCGTCGAGGTCTGTTGCAATAAGGTTCCTTCTTATGTTTTGGCTGGTATGACGTGCCGTCCCTTTCATTACCGGGAGTGAGATCAGGGCTAATGGGAGGGGGGTTTATAGGAAACCAGGCCCAGACCCGGGCTCAGTGTGGCGGTGGACTTGGTTGCTGTACCGATGATGCTATTCAGGTATGTTAAGTTTGATTTTCACTTTATTTTAAAGTTTGGAGCTAATGGCTTCACAGGCAGGAGTTGTCGATTCCAATTCTGGGTGTTCTGTTTTCGTTGTCTAGGCTAATTGCCGGTTCACCACTACGTACGCTTAGGATGCACGGTGCAGGAGTGGGCGTTAAAACGGAGGATGTGGAATCTTGGGGGGAAGATTTGTTCTATATCAGTATTCTTAGTGTGGCATATTTAGTAATTCACCTCAGTTTCTCATCAAACCTAACATGTTGGACGAGCCATATCACCTAGTATGATACTTGAAATTATTCATTTCCGCACAAAGTTACATCCTGTGGTAAAAAAAAAAAAGTGGAAATGAAATCTCAGAAACACGGCTGCTCAATCGGCTCGAACACGCTGAACTATCCGGCAGTAAAGTAGTCTACATCTCACCACGCTTCGCATGATCTTCCAAAACTTCCGGAACCATTTATCCCAGCGGAAAATCTTCGGATTCGGATTACCGTTATTCGAAATGGCAGATAATCTCAATTGACTTCACCAATTTGCTCCAGCCAGTAAAGGTCGTACCCACCCGGAGCCGGTGGTGGATGAGTGACTCGCCGGACGTTCTTTTTAATTCATACCCGAATGAGAGGGGGGTTGCCTGTGCGTACTGCACAGGCGAAGCTTTAAATCCCATCTTGGACTTCTACTCCTCGGTTGTGCTTGTGCTATTTGCGGGACGCGGATATGTTTCCCCCGGGTACGTGCGTTTGTAAGGGGGGTTGTGGAGTGTGTGGATTGGACATGGCCATGGAGCATTACTCGTGGGAGAGGGAGTTACAAATTACTGATTATGGGGTAGGTGGTCGCTAGGAACAATGTTCCAGGATCGTGCTGATCTTGTGCTTTGGGGGTGGAAGGGTTTTGCGTGAAGTGAAGATCTTATAGCGTGGGGGGCATGGGAGGTTGTAATTATTTCAAAGGGGGTAGATAGATCAAAGGTAGTGAAAAACTCATGGGATTAACTAACTACGGATTCTGCGTCAAAAGTGAAAAGCGGACTGGCATTCTACCAGCAATTCACTGTATTATCGTTTTCCCACACATTTCACCCCTCTATCAGAGCTTGCTCCTGCCTCCCTCCAACAGCAGCTCCTCCAGAGGAACTCTCCCCGCATCACCACCGCCCCTACTCCCATCACCAAGCCCCTCAACACGTTCCTTCCACCCCCATTTCTTCCCAAACCTTCCCTTCCCTACAAGCACATCCACAATCTCACCCCCCAGCACTGGCAAAAACTTGAACGCATGCCCACTTCCCCCACTAGCAATGAACAGCCCCTCATATTCCGGATGCCAGGTCACCAAAAAGTCACCATCAGGGGTGTCAGTATACCAACACACCCTAGTCTTCTCGAACTGTCTCTCGGAGAACTCGGGCACTAGCTGTTTGACCGCATCCCTCAGCGCACCTTCACCCTCCTGTGGAATGGCCTTTGGGAATACCGGCGTGGGGGAAGCGTATCCCTGTGCGTGCCGGGCGAACTTTAGGGTTGGGGGCGAGGTGCTTGGGGAGTGGATTATTAATGTACCTGTCGTGAGGTTTAGGAGTACGGGTAGACTTGCGTAGCGGATCGCTTCTTCTCTGGATAAGGTTAGATAGGCTATGACTTGCCCCGACGGGACCGCCCGGCCATGTAATGGAACGAGGCCGGGTGTCCATGCACCGGCAGCGAGAATAGTAAGTCCCGCGGTGACCTCTTTCCCGTCGAGAAGTTTGACGCCGAGGACCCTACGCCCTGAGTAGAGGAGTCCCGACACGTCCGCTATCAAAAACCGGACGTTCTCACGAAATTCAACTTCCGAGTGTAACATCCGCATTGCGGCTTCTGCGTCGACCCAGCCGCTGTTCCAATTCACGTACCCGGACTTTCCGCTACATCCTCCTGCCATAAGACCAGCAATATCTTTCTCGGTAGGGAGATATTCTACCCCGACCTCTGATTTCACATTGTCGTAGGAGTCATTGAGGTACTTGTTCTCTCCATCAGCAGTGACGACTAATCCTGTTTTGTGGAATGCTAGATGCCCGGCCCAATGCCTGAGGGCTTCCCGGCCTAGGATTGAGTAGGCCGGATCTGCATAATCTGCGCGGACGATACGAGAGGAATCTATTGAGGCACTGTAGGGGCATGGGAAAGCATGTTTGTCTATGACAGTAACTATGGTGGAGGGGTATCGGTCTGAGAGTGTGCGGGCGGTGGACACTAGGGGGGCTCAAAGTTTAGCTATGGGAATGAGTTAATGAAGGACTAGTGTGGGGCTTACAGCCAAAGACTCCGCAACCCACTATGATAATTGACAACGGAGGGGTGAAAGTGGGAGCCATTGTTGATAATTACTATAGGAACTTTTGGCGGAAAGAAGGAATTGGGTGGAGGAGAAAGGGTGATATAGGGTGCAGGGTGAGTTGGCGTTGCTATAAGTATTTGTGCAGCCACTGGGACCGCACTACCGGTACTCCATATGCAGTAATTCTATATTCCGGAGCTACATACTCGAGCACTCGGGCGGTCTATCTCTCATCGATGAAGCATGACACCCCTTGTGCTAACCAGAATCTAGTGCTGGTATTCTGGGTGTCACATTACATTGAATATCTTACCGGTAGACTAAAAAAAGAAAGAACTATTGATTAGCCACCAACCACCTAGCAGCGTGACCCTAGGTATAAAACAAAGAAGATAACATGAACTCCACTCAAACAAGAACCAATTTGACAAAATCGACGTTACACCCTCGCGCCTCATACCATCATGGCAATCATTAAAGGAAACACGGCAGCATAAAAAACTATGGCCTAGCTATCCAGAAGTTTGTTGTTACCCGCCAACTCTTCCTCCACAAGATTTTCGTAGTTTTCCAGGCTTTCTTGAATGTGCACCTTAAACTTGATGACTTCGTGAAGCATCTTATCAACCTCTCCGTGAAACTTTTCCCGGAGTGCATGGCAAGCATGTTCCAATTGATCGCGCCTGCAACCTGTTAGGCTGGTTTTTACTTAAATAGTGGGAATTAGGAAACTTACTCAATGGTAACGCTCTGCATACGTTGCTCCAAAGCCAAGACGCCATTAGACATGTTTAATCTCATGCTTGCGAGCTCTTTCTCAAGCTTTTCAATTTCGGCATTTGATGCATTTCCCTCCGCTGCCGTAGTCTCCTTGAGCTCCTGGTATTCATCAACTGCGGTGCGGACTTTAGCATGCAGAGTGTCAACCTCATCCCGCTTATCTGCCAATGTCTCGACTATGCGATCTATCAACTCTTGAGTCTTGATAGCTTCGTCCTGGGCCTCGTGGATTCGTGCTCCAATTTCTTGCCGGAGTCTATTGAGAGCTGGTTTAATATCATGTCGTAGATCGCGATTAAGAAGCTGAGCTGGCTGATATCCGACCTCGTCCGCGAGTAGCTTGTTTTCGGGAGTCTGGGCTGGGAGAATAAGGAGCTCAAAGTCCTTTCCCTCGGCATTTCGAGATGACGAGGGTATAATGCCGATCTGATACGCCAGCGAGTTGTACCTCGATACCGAGCGTTCGAGAGCTTCGAGTTTTGATGAAGCCTCGGATTCGCGCTCCGCCAGTTGGATCCTAGCTTCAGTGATTTTGGAGGAGATGAGAGAAAGGGACTTGGAGAGCTTTTCACGGTCGTTGTTCATGCGATCTATATCCGCTGGTGTCAGGCCTTGTTTGTCGACAGCTTCTTGGAGACTCTGCTTTTCGGCCGTCAACTCTGCCAGTTCTTGTTCAACGACCTCAATCTCTTCCTTGAGCTTTTGATTGGATGCAGTAACCTTCGGGATGCGGATTTCTAGGCGCTCAACGTAGCTGACAAATTTTTGTTTATCACCTTCAAGAAGAATTCGGATATCCTCCAACTTCTTGAGGGGATCGGCAGATTCGTCCATTTCTTCAAGTTGTTTTTTGAGCTGCTCGTTCTCTGATTCAAGCATTTCTAACTCCTCCTTGTATCCCGATTGTCGGTCTTCAAAAGAGGCAGCCATCTCCTCCAAGAATTCATCGTGGTCATCGTTCTCCACAAGCCATGCTGAGTAACAGCGGGTAAGGTACCTGAAAATGATCTTTTCCGCTGCAATGTCCACGCCTTCTGCCGCAGCTGCGTCATCGAATTCCCCTGATTGAAAGCGTTCCATAGTGACCGCCAACTCCATCATCCAGTGTAGGATTCCCAAGAATTGCGGCCACGAATTCATGGACCCAACTGCTGCTAGTTGCGATTTGGTGATTGTACTAGCGTAGGGGTATCGGAGGGTTTTTAAGATGGGTAAGACTTCGTTTTCAATCGCTTTCTGAAAATTGTAGTTTGGGTCAAGTCTTTTGTACAGCCACTGGAACACCATCGAGAAATCCTTCTGGGTAGGACTCTTAAGGGAATTGGGACCGAGCGTATGCTTCATCTCTAACTCGAACCCATTGTTGACGACGTACTCAAATACTTTGCTAGCAATTTCCTGTCGATATGCAGAGTCTTTGAGTGGCCTCGGATCTCTCTGAACAGTTGCGGATGCAGCACTACTGAAGAAACTGTTCATTTGGCTGAAGGCCGCCACACCCATGGAAGAGCGACGCATAACGCTACTGCGACGCTGGGACGGGGGAGGCTGGCTAGAGGGAGCATAGGATTTGCGCGCGGAGTGTCTCGAAGGATCTCGCTTTGCAGTCGACACAACGTCTGGCTGGTTGTAGGCGGGACGAGCAGCCAGTGACATGCGGGAGTTTGATGGCCTAGAGTTGGAGTTTGATCGCTTCAATGCTGAAGCAGGTTGAGGGATACCAGAATTATACATGCTTGAGCCTGGTGCTCCGCTGATAGTCTGAAGGATGGATCGTTAGACGATTCTTTGTTAATCCCGGCGGGGAAGGAATACTTCTCTAGGGCGCTTGAAAGCACTGAAAAGGTTTGGATCCTGCGACATCGCAACTAGGGGGAATGAGAATCTTATATGTGACTAGAAGTGGTATGAATCCGGTGCTAGAAGGAAATTTGTGCTATGGTATGCTAGTTTTTTGCTTAGTGTGTGTATGATAACGGTTGCGATGGAGGGGGAACAGATGAAGGTCAAGAAGTCGTGCATCAAAACAAACAACCGAGCCTCGGGGTGTCCAAATAGCAACCATTACAAATATGAACAGAATTTCTCGGTCTAGTGTTAATCATATCCTGCATATTCAACATAGCAAATTTTATTATGTGTAGATAGAATCTATGTATTATAGTGTTCACGTATCGCACGCGACCAGGTGTTTCTTCCTCGGTCAAGATGCGTGTGGGCCGAAGGGGGTAATTCTGAGGATTAAATTTACAGCGTTCCACTCGCTCAGTGTTTCTCTCTTGCTCTCCATCTCTCTTCTCTTCTAGCTTTTCAACTCAATCTCAACATCCTCCTCTCTCTTTATCAAATCCATCCTCACTTTTCCCTTGAAGTTTCAGAAAGGAATTATATGTCACGTCTCTAAACATGCGGGAAGATCTCATAAATTCCGCTGTGAGTTCTATCATGTGAATTTGTTTTTTAACTCGCGTTTTCTAACTTTACTCCAGGTCACTTGTATGATATCCAATCCTTCTCGGTATCCACCGAAAATTTACTAACTTCTATCCGCAGTTCTTTCTGACCCTGCCGTTGCTGCCGCGCCTCTCGAAAAACGGATAGCTTTTTTACAGTCAAAGAACTTGACCAAGGACGAAGTCGATGCAGCTCTATTACGGGCTGGAGGGACCCCCGGCCCGGTATCTACCAGTCTAGTGCCATCAGGCACTTATCCTCCGGTTGCGTCACCACCAGTGCCTGGATACAATACCGGTTACTATGCTCCTCAACAATACCAGCATATTGCAGCAGGGTATGTTCCTTTGGTGCGTATGGATCCAAATGGGTAACTAACTCCCCTCAAGACCTAGAGATCGTGATTGGCGTGATTGGTTCATCATGGCAACCGTCACAACCACTATTGGATTTGGGCTATACCACCTGGCGAAGCGATATGTAGCACCGATGATCTCGCCACCCACGCCACCCCAACTAGAGACGGATAAGGCCCTCATTGATGCTAAGTTCGCAGAAGCCTTTGACTTGTTAGACAGCTTGAAGAACGACACAGCGGCGCTCAAGACTGCCGAGGAAGAACGTAAGAATCGCGTGGATGCGGCCCTCGCTGAGGTGGAAAATGTCATTCAGGGACTGAAGGAGGCCGGAAAGCGGCGTGAGGACGAGTCGAAGCGTGTTGGAGATGAGGTTCGTGGTTTGAGGGATTTGATTCCGAAAGCGCTAGAGGGGCAGAAAGAATTACAAAAGAAATCTCTCGAAGATTTACAGACCGAGTTGAAGAGTTTGAAACAATTGGTCATGAACAGGACCGGTGCTGCTAGGCCGAGCTTCTTGCCCAATGGACCAACTGGCACACCACCACTAGATCCGGGGAGTGCGACGGGAGGAGCTGGCCAGACTCTAGGTAGTGCTGTAACGCAACAGGTTTTGGGCACAGGAGGAAATGCTCTTGGGGGTCTGCAGAGGAAGGAAGGCAGTGTGCTGCCCTTCGGTGCCCGGTCCGCGATCCCCGCATGGCAGATGGCGGCTGCGGCAAAGCCATCTCCTGCCGTACCGGCTGTGGGAGCTAGCAGCAGCACAGGGGAGGGTGCCGAAGCCAGCTCAAGTTGATTTCTCTTAAGCTGATTACTTCCTTTTAATCTCATTTGTGTTGTTCTGCCTGTTTGTCGCTTGGGTGTTTGATTACCGTATAGGTAGGACGAAATGGGGCATGTGTAGCATATTATATACCATTAGGCAGAAGTTGATAATACCATAACCGGAGCTCTTTTCGCCATCATTATTCATACATAGGGAACGTCTGGTCCATCGCAGGTATTCCTGGACGTTAGTGGGCCTATCATCGTGCTTATTCTCAGCCGGGTAACATACTAAGACGAGTTGACCCGGCAAGGTTCAGCCTCCAAGGTTCAACTAAGATTTTGTAACACTCTGTCACCGGTAGCAGCCAGCAACCAAGAAAGTTCTCATAATCATACGGGAAAGTACCACCGCTAAACCACGCGTACACCTATCACGCCTTCTCTTCCCCACGATCTCTCTACCACCAACCCTCCCCCCTCCCTCTCACTCACTACCAATAACTATCAATAAGATAACAGCGAAAACAAAAATACCAATGGATTTCGCCCCCTACCAATCCGAGTCTCCGGAGGTCTCAAGAAACTTCACCCGGCCGACTTCCCCACCTGTACGGTCCTCATATTCACCCCTCCCCACGCCCCAAGTCCCCCAGCCTGTACTGCCAACCCACTCTTCGCCATCGGGATGGGGTAGCAGTGGGCTAGGTCGGGAGACGATAAATCAGTTTGAGACGAGTTTGCCCATACGGTTTGTTTATCACCTTCCCCGGAGGAGATGGCTGGGGAGGAGTGCCGGTAGCACCGTAGGCTGATGGGGATTTAGGTTGGACTGGGAAGCCGTTATGGCATACGTGCTATTGCCGCCTGCTGGTGGTGTGTTGTTGTTGATTTTGGAGCATAAGAGTGATTATGTTAGGTACTTTTACCCCACTTCCTTGTCTTGCTTTATCGAAGTATGGGGGGCGGGCGCTGATTGAGGGGTTTAGGTTTCATGCGTGGCAGAGTTCGCTTTTGTTTGCCTTCCTGGTGGTAAGTTTTCTTATTGGGGATGGGTGAGTGGATGGAGCGGAGTGCAGTAGTTGCTAATAGTGAAGATAGATCCTACATCTTATCTTTTCGTTCTCGGCGTTCTTGTCGTACTCGCTGCTAGTGGCGGATTTAGGCTTGATTGGGTATTTGGGGTTCCATGCCTATGTTGATGCGGATACTCTTGATAGGTATGCTCGGGGTTGTCCCTTGCTTTGCGGTTAACCTGGGGAGGTCTGCTTACTATTTCTGGGGTATGATAGATGCGAAGTGCCCTTCTTTGGCCCTTTGGCCAGCTCGATTTTGGATGATGAGTAGGTGTTGCAAGGGGTTTTCGGCGGTTAATGGTTATTTCCTTTATGATAAGGTCCAAATTTCTCAGTTTCGTGAGCAAGCAGCTATTTGTAAGATATAGAAGTGTATCGACAAGGTTTCGCAGTGGCTAGGAGAGGCTTAATAATGATTTTCCGGGCAATATACTACATAGTACCGGTAATATAATATATCCTTTTGACATTCAACTCGTGGAAGATGAATTTCTACGTGGGATCGAAGCTTATCCATGGTTGCATAGCGAAGGTCTGTGGCCACGTGCGGCCAAGGCATGTGGGAAACGTATAGGGGGGGGTGTCCCTTACCTGTGAACCTCACACGACGTCAATGAACTCGCAACAAACACAATGCAATGCGTTCTCTCCATCCTCACTTCCCCTTCAACAACATCGCCGCCACCAGTATCTACACTCTCTCTTAATACCGAATACTCGGCTACAACGCTGACACCCTAAACAGTAATCCCCTAATAGCTAATTAATGAAATGGTTCTTCGCCCAGTGCTCGTACCTCCCCTCCAACCAAACTTTATCAAAAAGCTAATAGGAGCTCACAACAGTCTAACAGCTTCCTCCCCCTCCGCTTCCTCCGCTTCCTCCGCTCGCGGCCCGCACAACGCGCCTACCTAACCACTCTTCTCCTAAGCATCTCTACCCTGATCCTCTTCTTCCTAGCCGTAATCTCCTACACCCTCTTCTACATCCACCACATTCCACACATTGGTGTTCAAAAACCCCTGCACCTACAATTCCCCATCTCCCCATCCACCCCACCCCACTCCTCCACTCACCAACACCATCACCATCCAACCGGCGTAATCCACTTCAGTGGTGAAATCATCCCACGACAGGAATACTCCGTCGCCCTCCTCTTGCACCTCCCGCCCTCCCCCGAGAACCAGAATGCTGGGAACTTTATGGCTGAAATAAAGATTTACTCTACTCCTCTCTCCCCCTCCTCTTCAGCTTCCACGCCGGGAATGGTGATAGCGACCGGTCGTCGGGGAGGGTTAATGCCCTGGCGCAGCCCCATCGCTCGCACAGCGCACACGTTACTTCGACTTCCGTTACTGCTCTTTCTACCAAATGCGAAGGAGGAGGAAGCCATCCGTGTGGTACTGCTTGAGAACGTGGTCTTCGGTGAGCTCGCCCGACATGCAGTGGTCAGTCTAGAGAGCCGCTCGAGGCTGGACGTGTACGAGGCCAAGGTCGAGTTCCGTGCGAAGTTGGCTGGAATAAGGTGGATCATGTGGCGGTGGAAGGTCCTCAGCTTTTTCCTAGGGAGCGGGTTATTCTTTGCTGTGGAAGTTTTGGCGATGGGGGTGGTCTGGTGGGCGGTTTATGGATGGTTCACTAGCTCGGGAAAATTGGCTGTGTCTGGCGGGGGAAGGTATCTCGAAGGTGAGGACGATACCGTGGAAGAAGAGGAAGTAGATGATCTAGGCTTTGCCACACCAGAGAGTCTAGAAGCGGATGACGAAGAAGAAGAAGATGACGATGAAGTCCTATTAAAGAGCGACGTGGGCGATTCCGGAATCGGGGGGTTGTCGGAGAGTCTAGGGACTACCGCCAGGGAGAAGTCCGCAGGTGGTGCAAGCGGCAGTGGTGGTAGTAGGAGGCGAAGGACTAGGCTGGGGTAATGATGGGCGAAGGTGGTAATTGAACTAATACCGGAGCAAAAGGGCGGGATAGTTATAATAAAGGCTCACGGGGTTTCTAAGCTGGTTGTTTGCGCCTTCAAGATCAATCACGATTTTTTCCCTTCCGCTGCTTTTCTTGGACGTAATCCACTATTGGAAATAGCGGCTTCTCACGATCCCCCTAGTCGACTTCCTAGTGCATATTCAGTAGGTGCCGAGATGAGGCCTCCGCTACTGGTAGTTATCCTTGACTAAGGATTTAGTCTTCTTAACATGAGATGGATCATTGGCAGTGGCTGGGAGGTTCCTATTAGTCCCTTGCGTCCGCCAGAATAGAGAATTATGTGCTGTCTTCTATCTTTGCTTCCCCATATCCTTTTCACATTCGTTGTTGGGGGTTGTGGCTTCTCAAGATCCTACTAGCCGACCCAACAAGCACACATTTGGTACCGAGATGAGGTCTTCACTAGCACACTTGACTAAGGGCTTATCCCTCTTGGCATCGGATGGGTCATCGGGAGTCAGTGCTGAACCCATGCAATATATTACGTAGAGTCATGGTTCTAGTATTCTGCCATCCTACTAAATTACACCCAATGTCCTTCGACACCCAAACATTGGATATTTTCGAGTGATGGACTGTGAGCAAGACAGAGGGGGAAAGTGTATGATAATAATACTATCAAGACAAACTTTTAGAACAAGATAGAGTCCACAGCGCCGCCAATATTCTATCCGAATAAACATAAGGAAAAGAAGCCCCAGACTACACTTCACTCCCCTCCCCCTCCCCCCTCTCAATCTCCTCCATAATCCCCCTCCACCTCCTGGCAAACTCCCACACGGCCTCCTCCCCCTGCACACCGGCCTCCACCACCTCCCTAGGCAACTTGTTGGCAGAGTAGGTCGCAGCACCAAACCCCCACGCCTCTGGGTCCCCGCTCTCCACGAGCCTAACATCCTCCTCGCCCACCTGCTGCGTGCGAAGCCGTAATATATCCCTCCAAGAAAACAACCCCGAATCCGTCCTTGGGGCAAAGGGGTTAATATCCACTAACCACACCCTCCTCCTTCCCCCTCCGCCCTCTCGCGCGGTCGGCTCCACATAGCAATCAAGCACGAAATCCTCATCCGGAAAGCCCGCCAAAAACTCGTCAAAAAACCCCACAACCAGCCCCCGAATCTCACCCTTCAGTTCTCCCAGGAAAGCGTAGTGATTGAAGTCGCGCTGCGAAATGCCCACGACCCGTCTGCCAGCGACGAAGACGCGGAATTCGAGGGCGGGGTTCATGTTGAAGTATTTTCGCAGGACGAGATGGTACCGGATCGATGAGGCGGGGGTTGGGTCGGACGGGTCCGTGTCGTCGAACGGGTGCTCGAGGTCGTGGGTTACGAAGTCGGAGGATTTCAGCAACAGGTAGATGTCGCCCGGTGTTCGGCATTCGAGAGTGCGTGTTGCGCTCATAAAGAGAGCGTCCTTCGGGGAGGACCAGTTGAGTTTCGGGGTCACGGCGCCGCCAAGGGCTGCTATCGTTTGCTTGATTTGTGAGTGGAGTTGTGGGAATCTCTGTGTGGGGTTTCTCGCTCCGTCTTCCCCCTCGTCCTCCTCATCCTCAGCTTCGCCGGGGGGGAAGTTGCTGGGCGCATTCATTTCCTCGTCGCTCGAATCAGCGGTAGTAGTAGCGGGCGGGGTGACGTCCTCGTCGTCCGGGAGGATGATACCATCTTCGCGCAAATAGGCGAGGAACTCCGGTGTTAGCGGAATTGTGCGCGCTTTCGGAGTTATCGACTTGTAACGTGTGTGCCACGAGGCGAAAGCGCAGTTGAGTATGTGGGACTTTTGCACGGGGGGGAAGATCTCGTGGAGGGCTTGTGGAGGGGCCAAGGTGTGGAAGTCTGGGTCTTGGTGAACCATTGTTGGTGGGAGCAGTTGTAGATGAAGGTGCGTTCTTGATGGCGGGGTTGTTTACCAGCGGGGTAGAGGTTGAGTACCACCGTACCGCTACCGCTAATGTCCAGTACGTAGAGTAAGTTATGGGTGGAAGTGTTGCTCTTTAAATCCACTCAATGGCCATCGTCCGCTCACCCACTGACTCACTCAATGCCAGCCCAATGAATGAGTCAACCTATCATCACCCAGAAGTGGAGGGAAAGTTGGGAGAATCTGGTGAAAGGCTACCGTAATTTGATCAGTTATCTGTGCGAGTTATCATATCTAATCTAACAACCTCCTCCTCCCCCCGTCATCCAACTCATTGCCCGAGCCCTAACCGAGGAAGACAGAATAAGTTACTCGTACAGCCATTGTAATTATTTCATGTCATGAGTTGCTCAGAGCGAAGCAAATAGACTACTTCATACTGGTATCATACTGGTACTCGAGCAGACCATAAGAGAGAGAGAGAGTAGGTGTGAAATCCTCATCGCGTTCCTATCCCTCCGATTGGCAACGGTAAGTGGTTGGTGAATCGGGGGAAAGAAAAAAAAAGAAGAGAAAAAATCGGAACAAATTTGTAATGGGGAAACCCGATGCACAAAAAAGCCCTCCTCCACTTTTGTCTTAGGAAAGTTTAACTAGAACTATCATATCATACTAGACAAACAGGATCTTCCCCCCCTTCACTCACCTTCTTGAAGGACGGGCACATCAATTCGCCATCACTCGGGGTACTACTTTACAACGACTATCATAAAGGGCTTGAGGGAGAGGGAGAGGGAGCGAGTTGAAGCGAAATAATAATTGCCACAACAATGGCTGCTACCCGTCGAGCACCGTTGGTACTCTTCCGCCGGATTAATTCCCCGGCATTACTATCCAACAGTAGCAGGTACTCGTCGCTGCACCTCCCCCTGCAGAAACCCACACCGACAACAACATTCAAAACCAGCAAAAGCCATCAATACCTCCGCCCCTTCTCCTCCACCTCGCGACTCCAGAACGAATCCCTCCTGCATGCAGAGCGGGAATCCGACCAAGTCGACGTGGTGATAGTCGGCGGCGGCCCCGCCGGCCTCTCCGCCGCAATCCGGCTGAAGCAGCTGGCGAATGCCTCCAACAATGCCGACTTCCGCGTCCTGCTACTGGAGAAGGCTGGCGACATGGGAGCGCACATCCTCTCCGGCGCCGTGGTCGAGCCGTCAGCACTCAACGAGCTCCTGCCGGACTGGAATTCCCCCGACAATCCCGCCAGGTTCGAGGGTGTCACCGCCGTCACGAGTGACCGGATGAGGTTCCTGACGAAGAAGCGAGCCATACCAATACCCGGACCGCCGCAGATGAAGAATCATGGGAATTTCATCGTGTCGTTGAACGAGATGGTCAAGTGGCTGGCTGAGCGTGCGGAGGAGGTTGGCGTGGAAGTTTATCCGGGATTCGCCGCGTCGGAGGTGTTGTATGGGCCTGACGGTGGGGTCATGGGTGTTGCGACGAATGATCTAGGTGTTGGGAGGGATGGGAAGCCGAAGGCTTCGTTCGAGCGAGGAATGGAGTTTCATGCTAGGTGCACGTTGTTTGCGGAGGGGTGCCATGGAAGCTTGACGAAAAAGGTCATCAAGAAATTCGATCTGCGTCGGGACTCGCAGCCACAGACCTACGGGCTTGGATTAAAAGAGGTTTGGGAAATCAAGCCGGAGAACTTCGTCAAAGGCCAGGTCAGCCATACCATCGGATGGCCGCTGCCAAATAATACCTATGGTGGCTCCTGGATGTACCATTTTGGCGAGAATAAAGTTAGTCTGGGGTTGGTTGTTGGTCTCGTAAGTTTCCCCTTCAACTAAACCCCAGATCTCGATCATTTCCGCGCTTACAAAGTTGTGAGTAGGACTATCCGAACCCCTACCTCTCCCCCTACTCCGAATTCCAACGCATGAAGCACCACCCCTTCTTCTCCTCTGTCCTCGCCGATGGCAAATGCATTTCGTACGGCGCCCGGGCACTAAACGAAGGCGGTTTCCAATCCATCCCGAAAGTATCCTTCCCGGGTGGAGCATTGATCGGGGATACCGCGGGCTTCCTCAACGTGCCAAAGATCAAAGGAACCCACACATCCATGAAGTCTGGAATGCTGGCCGCGGACGCAACCTACACCGCACTGACGGAGAAAACCTCTGGCACGGTGATGCTATACGCATACGAAGACGCCCTACGCACGAGCACGATCTGGAAAGAACTAAAGCAAGTCCGAAACATGCGTCCGAGCTTCCACAACCCGTTGGGCCTCATAGGCGGAGTCCTATATTCCGGCCTCGAAGCCTACATACTAAAGGGTCACGTCCCATGGACACTCAAACACCCCACCCCCGACCACGCCGCTACCCTACCCGCCTCTCACCCCTCCGTGCGGAAAATTTCGTATCCAAAGCCCGACGGCGTCCTCTCGTTCGATATCCTGACCAGCGTCTCCCGCACCGGCACCAATCATGAAGAGGACCAACCCGTGCACCTCCGCGTCAAGGATTGGCAAGCCCACGCGCGTAGGGAGTTTCCGAGGTTTGATGGGTTGGAAAATAGGTTCTGTCCTGCCGGCGTTTACGAGTATGTTGAGGAGGATGGGGGTGGGTTGGGTGTCAGGTTTCAGATTAATGCGCAGAATTGCATTCATTGCAAGACTTGTGATATTAAGGCGCCTAGTCAGGATATTGAGTGGTCGACGCCGCAGGGGGGAGAGGGGCCAAAGTATTATTTGACATAGTAGGGTGAGGTGGCGATGGGTGATGGGGTTTTCTCTCTCTCTCCTTTTCACCTACTACACGTGCAGGGAGGAGGATTGTAATATAATTTAGGCTTTGGTCGGTGTGAACACATATCATACCATACCATGTGAGCTATACTAATGGGAAAAGCCCGCTTCTCACAGGTACACCTCCCGTAGTCCGCGCCCCACTGTTAGAGGAACAAAACCACACTCACCATGACTTCCCCCAGTATGATACGATGCCATCCTTACCTCCACAAATCTCCAGAAAGTAAAAGGGCAAACAACGAACCCACACCACATCACATACAGCGCAATACAAGCACAAGTATGATAGTCACTACGTACCTTAAGAATCGATCCCCGGGCCTTAATTCAATCCCCAGCACATTAAGTATATACATACCCGCACTTCACCAACCAACCCACCCACCTCACCGCACAAAACACAAAAAAAAAAACCCCCCCCACAACACAGTACCGCAGAGCAAGGGCCTTATCCCACACCATGAGACCAAGCCATACCGCCACCTGACCCGGATCCCTCCCTCAAATCCAGATAGATACCCGCTTGACACTAGTTTGGTTCGTGGGCGGGTTGAACGGAGGGCCAGCGGGCCAGGGTCTGGGGTGGTGGCCGAAGGGCACTTTAACCACGAGCAACATCCCCCCCGCGCCCTTCCGGTGCGATACGTAGTTTGGGAGAATGTATGTACAAGTACGTAGAGGATTATTACTAGCGCTGGGAAGTAATAATACGGTAGGGGATCGGGATACTGTTCTAGAGCACTGATTGACTGACCGACCCAACTCATGCGACGCTGTGGTTCCCACGGGGTGGTAAAGCTAATAAGCCCTCCCCTTCGTCTACTCACCCATTTCTCAGTCTGTTCTGATCTCCCCTCGGCGGTCATTCCAGTACTGTATCACATACCCCTGGGACAAACTTTGCATGAGATGTGTACAGTACTCACTCGAGTGATACACGGTGAAACAATGTTTCTCTTTGTTTTGTTTTTTTGCTGGGGGTTTTCACGGCATGATAGTATTACGGTAATGATCATTCCCGATTCTTTCTTTTCTTTCCAGAACGCAGCCCTGGCCGAAATGGGTAACTGGAGTGTATATCCATACCGCACGTTGGTTATCGGAAAATCGCCGTCGCTGAGGGGAGAGGTGCAACGGAAAATGTTGCCAAGAAGAATAGCAATCAACTTTAACCATTACGGGTAAAGCTGCCGTAGTGGGGTTACGATGAGCTAACCGCAACAATTGCTCCAAGACATCGACTTATCAAACGAAAAAAAATTGATTTGATCCTCACGACATGCCACAACCACCACAATTCCCCCGCCCCCGACGGGGAGCACCACCACCACCACCACCGCCACCCCTCCTGCACATCCAAGCACCAGCGCGGCGGCCCCCGACCCGCTCCAAAACCCCCCTAGTTCTAGCGGCAGGAGTAGCAGCATACGGCCTATCCCTCTACGCAGCATACCTATACACAACCCTCAAGGACCTCCCGCCCGCGCCCTCGAGCCCACACCTGCAGCCCAACAACGCGAAAGTCTACAATGCCCTCGCGAGCGAGTACGACACGAGCATCTGGTTCTCCGAGCTGACCATGGGCCTCCCACTGCTCCGCCGCGCCCTAGCGCGTCGGGCCCACGGGCACGTGCTGGAAGCGAGCGTGGGCACGGGGCGGAATGCGGCGTACTACGACATGGGCAAGTGCGCCAGCGTCACGATCGTGGACTCCAGTCGGGAGATGCTAGCGGTCGCGCAGGCCGCGTTCGCGGCTCGGCGTTCGGGGGCGACGACGACGCGGGTGCGGTGCGTGCACATGGATGCCGCCGCACCCTTGCCGCCGCCGCCGGCGTCCGTCGAGGGCAAGTACGATGTGGTCATACAGAGCATGGGGTTATGCTCGCACCAGGATCCCGTCGCCCTGCTGCGCAATCTGGCCCGCTGCGTCAAGAGCGGCGGTGAGGGGGGTAGGATCATCCTGCTGGAGCACGGGAGGAGCAGGTTCGACTGGGTCAATGGCGTGCTGGATAGGTTGGCGTGGGGACATGCTAGGCGTTGGGGGTGCTGGTGGAATAGGGATGTTGGCGAGTTGGTGGAGAGGAGCGGACTCAGGGTGCTGGAGGTCAAGAGGTATCATTTCGGGACTACATGGTGGATAGTGGCCGTTCCCCCGGATTAGGGTGGTGGAGAGAACAGGAGTTGGCGGTCGAGTAAACCCTCACTCACACACACCCGGTGGCGCTCCGTTGTCTCTCTCGCCATTGACGATAATAAAATCCGAGTGACATACCATACCTTTACAGTACTCGTATGATAACAAGATATCATATCCTCCCAAAGATATCACCATCGACCAATCACGTGATACCCCCACCCATGATTGTATAAAAAAAACTCCTGTCGCACGAGCACGAGCACGGGTAACGCTCCGTATCACCACATCGTTTCACCCACGAAGTCTACCAACCCCTGACAACAAGGAATCCGTTCCCTTATCATAAAGTTATAATACAACCTGTAAAAAGTTTTACGGTTTACCATACCGGTATCATATCATACATGGTATCACGCATGAGTCAAGTTATTCAACATTGTCATACCCCTCCCCCCATTCTTCATCCATCATCCATTCCGTCCGTCACAACGCTGTTTATTTACGGTACATACCTTTCCCCGCCTCATCCGGGAAGGCAAACCGTTTTGAATGTGCTTTTATTTATTCGATTCGAAGGGGGCGACACACCTTTTTTTCGAAAGTAGATATTTGTAAACTCGAGGCATTCACGGCGGATAATTTAGTTACCGTACTCGAGTACCTGTACGGTAAGTGCGGATTTGAACGCCCGTACTGGTGGTGCTTGTATCATACCGGTGTCTTGTTCACTGTGAATGTCCGGTTCCTTGCAGATGGCAAGAATGGTCTACCTTGTATATACTGTATGATAGACTAAGTCTATGATACAAGTACTAGTACAGTGCGAGCGCCATCTTTGGCTTCCCGTGCCAAGGGATACAGTAACTCTGGACTGGCCCCCTTCCCTCCCCGAGGATTGAGTAGTGTACAGTAAACGGTAAGAGTCACTTTGGACTTGAACGCCGCAGTTGCAGGAATGGAAGCCAAAATCATTATATATAACTCGAACTCGTAAATCGAGGCATTGGAAAGGCGGAGAAATAAGTGAGTTCCCTTCTCTCCAGAACGCCATGTTTATCACTTACAACGAGTAAAGTATACGACTATCACTAGTATATAATATTATAGATATATATATTATATACTTGTGTAATAAACTACCGTAAGTTCTTAATATTGTTGTGCACGGAGGAGCGGGAACCTCTATCCCTCTCTCTCCAACCGTTGAATTCGAAAAAATCTAAAAAAAGAGTTCTGTTTCTGTGAAGAGGTCTTTTACCCCTGTCGATATATACTCACTGTACGAGTATAGTACGTCACCGGTACGGCACGGTATTCGGGACGGTCGGGTCATGTCAGTACCGTAGTGGAAAAATTCGCCATGACAAAAAGACCCCCTATGATAATATTATGATACCTTCTATTTAGAGAACGGCTTTTTTTTTTTTCACGGCTCTTTCTAATAACGGTGGGTACTATATATCATAATATGTAAATTTGGAATTTGGAATTTCATGCGGAGAAACTACGATAGTAACTTATCATATATGTACAGTACTCGAGTACATTTCTTTTTTGTCACGGAGCATTGTGTGATATTTTGGGTTGGCGGTTCCTTCCTTCGCTCCCGTGGAGTATGATATGACACTCTCGTGCAGTACTCGTACTCGGGGAAGCTGCAGTTGCTTGTGGCGGTAGCCCTTCGCTTGGACGCTCGGGAGGGTCGTTTGAACCCCGGTTTGTTTGTTCCGTTCGGAGGTGTTGTTTGGGGTTTGTCTGTCTGGCTGTTTGTTTGTTTGTTTGTTACCGGTATTCCCCGTTAACGTGGATCGCCGAGAGAGAAAATACCGATAATAATATTATAATAATAGTCTAACTCGAGGATGATTTTTTGGTTTTTTTTTATTTTCCACCTTCCGACGTGGGGGTTTAGTCTATACAATAATAGGCTCTGATATCCCTTTGCACGCTTTCGAGTTAGACTACTTTGAAAAAAACCCCTATGGCAGTGCTAGTATTGTAGGGTATATGATACTATGAACAGCGCCGCCAACGAATGGGTCGTGTACGAGTATCATAGAAAGAACGGTCGGTAAAAATATCGTGGCAGATTTTCTCCGAGGAAACTACTTGCTCGTTCTTCTCCGCCAAAATTTCTGGCCTTTCCTATCTATCGTCAAGACAAATTTCAAAGACTTTCTGGAATCTCCGTCCCCCTTTTTCATTCTCCCTTTTCTTTTCAGAGTGCTCGAGTATGGCGCCGGCACACCCCTCGCCTGTACGAGTATCATACTCGTACGGTGGATATTCGTCGCCTTTTAGTTTCCTGAAATGTTCCGAGGTTGGGAATGATTTTTCGAGTGTACAATACTCGTACTTGTATCATACTATAGCTTGGCAATCGTGTGGATGTTCTTCCCTGAGCACAGGTCAAGTCATGCCAAGAGCCACCCAGTTCATGCTGCCTTTGGTGAAGGGTCTCAGATTAGCCTTAGGTGGTAAACTGGGCTAAAAAGCTACAAGCACTGTATCATATTGTAACGAAATCTGGCCACAGATCGAGGGAAAAGGTGTGTGAGGTCGGGGAACAAGAGGAAGGGATCATGCTTGCTTACTTTCTACAAGTTGCGTTAGAAATTGGAATAGTTGGACCCCGCGCGAGACAGGTAGGGACGTTAGAGTTGCCTCTCCTGGTAAGGCTCGTTTGTCCCCCCTCCCCTCTCTCCTCCCTCTTTGTCTTGTCTCAACAGCTGAAAGCCAGCTTTTTCGCTCTGTTTGCCCCCCCCTCCATCCAAAGAGGGGAATTCTGGACGTCCGAGCGTGAGGTCCAACTATTCCAGTTTCCGGGGTGACTTGGCCCTCGTAGTACTCGTACCCGTACTGTACGGGTACTATTATAGTATTATGATAACCTGTCATACCTTGGTTAGACATCACGGCGGGAACATGCGCCGGTAACTCGGGTTGATGGACCTTCCTCCCCTCTCTCCTGGGTGCCCACTACGGTACGGTACCGGTACCGTACTTGAATAACTGACCTCATCGTGGGCGCTCAAGAGAAGACTTGTTTGGGATTGTTTGTTGTGAATGTGGATGCCAATGCGTCCCCCTTCATTTTACTCTTTTGGGGAGGGGACGGGGCGTGGCAGCCGTTCCTATCTGTGATGCATGATAATACGGTATTATTTACCGAACGGTGCCTATTTATCTGTTATTATGCTCGGTGGCTGTCCGTCTGCCGGTATGATATGTGCTCGAGAGGGGGAATGATAACCTGTGTGTAATTCGAGTTAATAATACTTGTATCCCCATATTTTTCTTACACCAACCCCCTCGCAGCAGTGCTTGCAAATATCATACTCGAGTACTATATTGTACGTGTACACTATGGCACTCGAGCACTAGGACATAGAGCCGGTACTGTAATCGAGTACTCGAGTACTGTACAGGTACAGTGTGAACAAGTACGGTACAGTACGGTATCGCAAAACGTCACGGTTAGCGGTGCGCATGGGATCGCCATAAGGGGGAATGTGGGGATAAGGAAGGAGGTGTGTGCATGTGTGTGTGTCGGTGTGTTATGTGAGTACGGGCATTGGTAGGGAGAAAACACCGCATGTGTTATTTATGTGTTATTGCCCAGTAATGTTGTGGTGGGCGGTAATTTCTTTTCTTCTTCTTCCTCTTCTTCTTCTTCTACGAGAAACGGGCCAGTCAGGGATCTGGTGCACCTGCCTAGAGCGCTGTGCGGGCACTGCATGCGATAGATGGCCAGACCGGTACTGGTATCAGAGATAGACTGGGTGTGGTTGGGCAGGATGTGCCCCCTTGCTGAGGTGGTGATGGGTTGGTTGGTAGTTTGGTTGATACTGCAGGAATGGAGGAGGGAAGAAGGGGAAGAAGGGAAGAAGGGAACAAAAAGAGAAAGGAAGGAATTATTCTCGATGGTTTGGAATATTGTCTTCTTCTTTGTCTCCTGCATTCCCCGTGGTTGGTGAAGCGCGCGATACCGGTAGACTGCGAGTACTCGTACTGAGCCCCTCATCTGGCGACGTCGTTACTCACTCGTCGGATCATCGTCATTCATCTGTGAGGCAACAATAAATTTTGATAACAACAGCTCTCTTCTTCTCTTCTCTGCCTTCGATGTGGTGATACCACCGGTATGTTATTGCACGCTTGTAGCAACGTCCACCCGAGAGTTATCCCATAAATTCTGAAAAATCACCCCTTCTTTCGAAATCCCCCCCCTTCCTGCGTGCCCGTTCCTTCCCACTATTTACTTTTCTTGGTCGCTACTGTCCTGCAGTGCGCAGCCCAACTGCCGGTTCCCTCCCTCCCTCCTCTGCTTGGCTGCACACTATCGACTTTTTTTTTTTTTTTTTTTTTATCGCCCCTCAAGTTTTCCAATAACAATGTAATATTCCCTTTCTCTCCTAGTTTGGTTCTTCCATTTTCCGTCTTTCAGCTATTCTTGCTGGGGTTACGATATTTTTTTATTTTTTATTTTCCCCTTCTTGCTCGCGCGGCTAACCGTTTCGTTTTCGATTACCCTTTCGTGGTTGCAGTACGGGTCCCTCCTTCCCTCGCGCTCCCCCCCCCCCCCGCATTTTGCCATCTGTGTCGTCGCCGCCTTCGTCCTCCTCCTTCTCCCCCTTCTCCTCCTCCTCTTCCTCATTTGTTCTCACACACTCCTGATCCAATAGATTGATTACCGGGACAGCACAGTACAATCCCATTCGGTTCGCTGCGATTTCTTACTTTTTTGAGCTTTTGTTTTTGTTGGACCTTTTCGCCTTCTTCCTTCCTCTCCTCCTTCAACCTCCGAAAACTTTTTTTCTTCATAAAAAAAAAATGGTCTACAATACTCGTCGAAAGTCCCTCTCGTTACCGTCGCTCGGGATTCATCTTCCACAGAGTTCACGCTCTTCGCCTTCGTCGTCCACGACGAAGAGCGAGCCACCGCAGAAGCGTGTGAAACGGGATCACTCGCCTCTGTCCGCTGGCAGCTACGACACTACCAGTCGCAACAACCTCCCACCCTCTCCGCCACCGGAATTTAGGATTAGCCATGAGGGCATCAACGATGAGATTGTATCTGGGGTAGTGGACGTCCTCGAACGGTCGGGGAATAGGCCGCATACTGTTAAAGAGTTGGCGGCGGTGTTGGCGCCTGTTCTTGGAGTTGTGGAAAAGTAAGTACCCTTTTCCCCCCTACTGATGTTCTCATTTTTATTTTTATTTTTATATTTATTTTTTGTTATTATTATTGTTTTTTTTTTTCTTCTGTCGATGGGGGAATTTATTTTGGACTGCTTTTACCGGAGAAAATGGTGACCCCTCCCTTATCTCTCTGTGCCGGTGGTAAGATGCTAGGTGGTGTGGGTGTGGGTGTTGTCGGGGAATTGTGGTTTCGCACTGTAGGGATGATGTCTCAGAAAAAGAAAAAAGAAAAAGAAAAAGAGAGTAGAGGTTGTCAAAGCGCTTTACTGACGGTTTTGGGTTGCAGCTCGGCTAATCCCCACGCAATAATTTCCTCTCGACTAAACACCTACCTCAAGCGTCCCTTCTCATCCTCATCATCGGCATCGAGCCAATGCGTACTTTCGAAAGAACTAATAACCACTCATCCGAAGCGCATATACTTCTACCTAAGTGCAATTCCTCACCAACCAATCCCAAACTCTCATCCTCCTCAACTTAGTGTTGTATCACCTACACCTGCCACCCCTTCAACGTCGGATACCGAGGACCCGGATGCCGAGGAAAACGAAGACCCCTGTCGCCGTCGCGAGATCTCCCCTAGCCCGGAAGTGGATCTGGATTTTACGTCACACGAACTATCACCCCCATCACCCGTGCCCAGCGCGACGAGTGGTACCACAGCTACAAGTACGAGCCTCTCGGGAGGCAAATCCGCCCTGTCATCCCCGCCGCTGGAAGGCGACGAACGAGAGTTCTCACAATCGGCCATATACATCTGCCGACGAAGTGCCAGTCGCGAGACATCCAACCCACCCTCCTCCGTCGCCGGGGAGAAGCGAAATAGGGGCGAGTACGAATCGGATGGTCATGGGGAGCCCGGCGGGGACGGAATCCTGTTAGGATATTCGCACGCAGCGGTATCTAGTGTTGTTGGAGGCGTAGTAACGGGTGTCGGAGTCCTGGATGCTTCCGACGGGCTGGCGCACGTGAAGCGGGAGGACAGAGAGGATGACGAGGATATCCAGGATATCCAGGATATCCGGGAGAGCCGGGTGGAGCCGCCGGACGAAGAGGTGGTGGAAGTGGAAAGAACACGAGAAGAGAGCGAAAAACCTGTGGGTCTTGGCCTGGGCAATTGGGGTGGGGAACTGGAAAGACATTTGGGGTCCCCCGAGAGTGTGGAGCTGGACGAGTTGGATGACCTTTTTGACTTTTAGAAAATCCTCTTAATTCCCTTGAGCTCGTCTCACTTACCGTGTATTATTGATTGATCGATGGATGGCTGCGTGGACATGATCTATCTCCACTCCAATCTGCTCTTTTTCTACTACTACTTGCTTCCTTTTTACCTACTATGGTTGTGCCGCTTTTGTTGACTCTTCCTTCCTTCCTCTCTTTTCTTTCTGCGATTGGATTGGATTGCGATTACGCGGGTGCTGGTATTATTAGACGGGTTGGAGGGTTCTAGAACGCGCGAGGTCTCTCTCTCCTATCTTCTTTTTTCCCATTTCTTTCTTTCCAGCTCGTCGTTTGGGATAGCTGTTTTTCGTCAACTGTCACAGAGGGCTTGGCGGTCGGGGAAGAAAAAATTATGTATGATAGGACAAGTTATCGCGGTTTTCTGGGAGTTGGAGCGCGGGTGGGGGTGCAGTTGTACAATATATCTTATATATTATATCATAGCTATCTACAGCATGGTACGAGTACAGTATGTGATTGACGCTCTATTGTGGTCGAGGGGTGTGCGGGGCGAGGCGACTGACGCTGTTATCGTAGATTTACACCAATTATGCAATGCATAATATTGTGTTTTGTTTAGGACAGGATCGGATAGGTCGAGACGGGATTATCCGAGGTTGTTTTTTTTTTCTCTTTCTGTTTTCTCCCGTTTCGCGGGATGCAGGTGTTGTTGCAATGTGCACGTGTGAATCACGGTAAACCGGTAAGGGACTACCGTAGATTTAGCATCGTAATCATATCATACCTAAGAGCAAAAAAAAAAAGTGAAAAAAAAGTGGGAGAGCCCCTTGTTTTTTTTTTTCTTTTCCCCCTGGCAAGTTGAAGGATCGGAAGCTTAGGTAAGTAAGTCAATATAACCATCCCCCCCCCGTAATTCTCCGGATTCGACCCAAGCACGACCATGATAGTCTACCATTGCACTTCCCTGGGTCAGGCTTGATATCGTTACAAACAGAATAATTACCTCGCTTATACGGTCCCCACCTGGGGATGTAGCCTACGGTATCGCATGATTTGATACTGGTATCATATTATATAGCTTGAGCGCTCCAATCTACCGGTATAATTTACGAGTCATCGGTGGTGTTGAATCGTACCCGCCCGAGAAATTGTCGGGTGTTGTGGTGCGCTGTACTATACTAGTCTATTGGTGGACTATCCTCGGTCGGTCGGCTGCTTGGACTTGTATCATATGCATCATACTAATTTATAGCTTGGCTACTCGAATGATAGATTGTGAGGTGAAATTTTTTTTTTTTTTCTACAAAATTTGGTCATGGCCCGCTAGAGTTTATATTTCTATTTCTGATGGACAGACGGAGGGCCCCCTCCTTATTTTATCTCTATTCCCTCGACCGGGTATCATACCGCTTGGGAGAGTATCAGAAACTCGCAGCTGCTGTGATCCTATTTAACCTCCCGTCTCATGCGGGTGCTGCCGATCGGGCCCTCAAAATGTATGATATGTACATAAAGGGAAAACTGCGTTGTGGCTATGATACTATCGATGCAGGGCCAAGGTTAAATGCTGGTATGATATGATATGATACAAAAAAAAAAAAAAAAAAAAAGTCGAGATAATCCGTTTGCCTCATCCTTGGCTAAACACCCATGCTCAAATTCAGCCCGCCGATACCCAGGTCCTCACCCTCCTCGCCCAATATACCAACGGCCCCAGCGGTTCTTCTCCCAGCCGTTCTCCACAAAAACCTCTTGCTCCCAGCCTCCTCAGACCCCTCCTCATCCTGCATGGAATTGATCCCCGTATCCGCCGCCATCTTCTCATTGAACGCTTCGTAAAACAATTCGCCCTCTTCTTCAAAAGGTGGCCTGGTGTATGCCGGCCCACGCCCCATTTCCGCTGCCTTCTCCCATGCACGTTGGCAACCTAACAGTACGCGGGACGCGGTGGCCCAGCCCGTTAGGCGGGCAATTTCCCGCAATTTCATGACAACCCATTCCCGCTGTGCTTGATCTTGGTACTGGACCGCTGCGAAAAAGATTGGCATTGAGGACTCGATCAACGAGGCCCCGAGAGCAGGGTTGATCTGGCCAGTGGGGTCGGTGGGGACGAGGCCTGCCGTGATGCGAGCAATGTCTATTGCGAGTTTTGCCGTCTTCTGGGCCGCCACACCCGCGGCTACCATTGATACGGCGGGCATGGAGGGGTGACATCGATGTAAGATTATTAAAGCCATGTTGTATAGTGATTGCAGCGTTGCGATAGAGTATGTTCTAAAGTAGATTGCTGCGCCAAAGGGTGTGTTTTGCACAGGCATGTATTCGATAGGCAGAGGCTGGTATTCATCACCGAGCGACTCTTGGAAGACGTGAAAGGCCTTATAGATTTCTGCCCATTCCGTTTCCGCGAGGACAGTTGCGGCTTCAAGATCCTCCTCCGATGGAAGGTCATCCTTTGAAGCTGTAGCAGAGGGTTTATTAGGGTGGCGGGGAAGATTTTCTGCAAAGGCAGTAGGCAGACGTGGGGGACCTGTGGGAGGTGGAATCATGCCAAAATGCATTTGATCAAGCGGGGGCCCCATTCCCCGACCTCGGACCGCACCTGGAGGGCCTCTCATACCAGGTGGATCGCTCGTTCTCGGCGGGCCTCTCATACCCGGGGGTCCGCCAGCGCCTTGAGGCCCACCCATACCGCCAGGATACGGCGGAGGCCTTTGCATGCTGGGCCCACCTGCACCCGGGGGCAGTCCCCCTCTCCCTCCACCTCTTCCCATTCCCCTCGGCGGCCCCCCCATCTCCGGTGGCGGGATCCACATACCCCCATTAGCCCTCTGCATGGCCTTCTTCCGCCTCAAATCCCGCACCTGGAAGTCGCAGAGTCTCCCTAGGAGCAAAAAAAAGTGGTCAGAAGAGCCATATGTTGTGCCTAGAGTGCCGATCCGCGCTCGGGGAGGGCATTGGCTCCAGAAGACATAGTCAAGACTGTAATGGATATGTCAGTAAAAGTATAGTCACAAAGAGCGGGTTTTTGTGGGTCACGCGTACACAAGAGGACACCCGCTCAGGACGGATTGATAGCAGTCCATCTTCGCAAACCACCAAAACATGTCTTCCTGCAATTGCATTGTCTCCTCTTCCTTCCGACTGAACGGTGCGTCTGGCCTTTTCCCTGAACCATGAAGTCTCCTCTTCGATTTGCCCATCATGAACGCTGTAAGGTTCTTATCCGCTTCATTGGCAACGGCAACGGGCGGTCGTCTCATTTTCCGCAGCCTGAGTAGGGAAGGCTGAAGTGCTGACTCTGCTGACTCGTAAGAACCCTGTCCTCCATCTGCCCTCTCTTCTTCCATCGTCGAAACTCTTCTATTCAGTTTGTCGAAATCAATCTCCTTCAAGAGTTGCTTTGCGCCGTGAATATGGCTGCTCCATTTATCATGCTCAGCTGCCATGGTCTCGTAATAACCCAAAACCAGGGTTGCGGTAAGAGTTGCTGCGTGCCCTCTATGTTTATCACTAGCAATCGCTTTCCCCAGTCTTCTGAGAGCGATATGATAATGCAGAAGCGAGGGGTGTGTTGGCCCACGGGTCAACTTGGATATGTGAAGACTAGATAGCGCTAATATCGCATGTAGAAGTGGTGGATGTGATAACGACAACATGGGGACAGTATACGACCACACGTTTTGAGGGCCACTGAGCCCTGCACCTGGAGTGAAAGCGACGTGCGGATTCGGAGGGTGTCGCTCGAACAACGACAAGCTGGGACCTAGGACGTAAATGAAATGACAAAATATCTTGGCCGTCGTATGATTCATCAATGGCGAAGAAGTCATAGTCGGGTGATATGTCGTGAGGACCCCTTGATCAGGTAGGAACGACCTAAATGATATCCTAGTATTTGCTAGATGTCTAGAATACGGCTCAATAACGTTCGATATATGCGCTCTCGGACTTATCATCTCCTGTCCCGTAGGATCCATCATCATCTCATCCAAATCATGAACCTCATAATCGTCCTCATCGTCGTCCTCTTCATCGTACATCTCGTCATTGTCGTCATCGTACTCGAGCTCAAGGTCGGCTGGTGTCTGGTGTAGCTGGATGAATTCCGGGCCGACAAAGTGGGCGCCGCTGAAGCTCGGGTCAGCAGTTGCGGTAATAGTCGACGGATTGGAAGACGGTCCCGGTGACCCCGACGACGTCGTCGCTACATACGGGTCAGCGTCGGGGAAAACGACGGAATGCCTTCAACGTAAGTTTGGGCCCACAAGTCAAGGAAAGAGGCAGCGATTATTGGTGGATACGACCCAGTGCAAATGTGCTTAGGAAATCAAAGGTTTAAAAGTAATCCCAAGAGGATTACCCTACCATTAAGATGCCGAATAGGCGGCACGGAGATGTGGAGCAAGGGTGGTAGGGGCACGAAAAGGAGGTACGTACGGCTCACAGTATTACAAGTAACAAGTGGGCGACGTGCTCTCAGGAGAAATCTACACCAGACTGTTCCAAGAACGAACTCACATGGGAAAGAGACGAAACCAAAGACAAATGTACACACCGGCGTCTGCGCCAGCTCCAACAAAGTTCAAGGGGGAGACCTACGAATAAGGTTTTCATTATTTCTAAACATCCCCCCGAGTTCCTGAACCGGCTGGTTGAATTGTTCCCCGCCTGAGGCCACGGCATATTTCCGATCGATAGGGGGGTTAAAAGGGCATGGAACAGAGCTATTTGTAGCCGAAGGATGGGGGGGTGCATATGGAGTGATCGGAGTACTAGTATATACCCCAGAGCTTGGCCCGGAACCAAATACAGAGGGCGCCGACTCGGAATCTATAGGAGCGCTGAACTGGGGTCTGTCGCCACTCGTGGGTGACCCAGAAAGGGTTTCACCAGCCACAGGATTCGGAACCTGTGGGTAGTATGATATGTATTGTTGCGCACCTTGGTCGTGTCCTTGGGTCACTGGAACCTGCTGGGGCTGGTTATATGAGCCTTGTTGTTGGAACTGGCCTTGGTGCCCGAGAGTATCTCCTAGAGATGTAAGAGGGTTTTGTTGACCCAGACCATGGAACATCTGCTGCTGCTGCTGTTGCATGTGCTGCTGCTCTTCATATACACGTCTAAGATGAGAAGGTTTGCTCTGATCCAACGGTGCAACAGGCTCTGGTTGACGGTAGTTGACCGGCGGAGCGGGGGCAATTGGTTGCAATGCCGATCCCGATCCTGGGGCCGGAGCTGGTTGAATGGGATATGGCTGGATCAATCGCCTGTCCATTGAACCCCCCGCAGCCCCCATCATCCCCGGGCGATACATCCCATTCATACCATCCTTGAAAACTACGCGTTGGTTGTAACCCTCACATACTCGTTTGGATTTGATGCAGTTTGCACACGTTGGCCGTTCCTCTCCGCACTTTATGCGTCGCTTCCGGCAAGCTAAAAAGAGAAACAAAAGGTTTGCTCGTTAGCCACAAATCCTCTTGCTTTGGAGTATTTTATTCACCCATCTTGCACTACCAGGGAGGGGGTGAGAAATAGCGTAGCATACTTAAGCAACCCGTTTTGGTTCTTTTCCGCGAAGCCTTCGCAACTGCGGCCGCACTGGATGGAGCTGTTTTAGCATTCCCGCCATCCCCACCGTCGGTTGGGGATACCGCTGCATCATGTACTGTTGAACTTGACGAGGCGGCGTCAGTTGTTTCGGGAGGGGGGTTCTCATTGCCCGATTGTTGCGGTTGTTGTTGCTGATCGGGGGAACCAGTTTCATCGTCTCCACCAGCAACCGGATGCCCTTGTGGCAATTGGGACTCCATCATGTGTGATTGAGGAAAGCTGCCAATAGGGGGGGGGGGGAAGAGGGGGGAAAGAAGGGAAAAGCGATATTGAATATCTCCGATATGATAGCCGGGACCACAAATAAATGCGATAATCGTATCTCGGGGGGCAATATTGTGTGTTGCGCAGCAAATCCTTTATCAGACGAGAAGTTGATGAGAAGGGTATAAGGGAATTTTGTCGACACAGGCTCGCTTGTCGTCGCCCCGGATGCTGCTGATCAGACGAGGAGTGATGAGATAGGCGAGTAGAAGGTGGATATAAATCCTGTTTCCCGATTCGCTTAAGAGCGGACAGATCTTTACCGCCACCCTGTGATTGTGACCTATCCTATCATAGCCCGCCAAAAACCCCCCCCGTTCTGCACACCACACCGCCCTCTTCACCCTCACAGATTGCCTGTGCACCTCAGCGTTCGCCTTCAGGCGGGATTCGGTAGGGGGGAACTATAAAACCCTAAAAAAAAGGTGGTGGTTGGCCCAGGGGACGCTGCTATGGATCCTCCTTCCTAAATCCGAGAAACTGAGTGTCCCTCTTTTGTCTTGTCGTGAGCACTGTGGACAGTATTGTACAATTACTGTACCCGTATAGGGAGAGGCGACAACGGAAGAAAAGGATTCCACAAAGGAGAAAAAGCAAGGGGAGGACGAGGAAGTTGTGGAACGGAGAACAGGCCGCAGAATATGCACGAATCTCGAGCAGCAGTGAGAAGTTTTGATACACGGCTACAAGTAGGACGGTCTGGACTACAACAGAACCTGAGCCAGAATACCTATGAAGGGGGGAAAAGAAATACCGATACGGCAGAGTAAGAAACAACGCTGATTGGAATCGTGAAAAAGAAATATTATTATTATTACGGTGAATAAGTCCAGACAAGAATGGGGGGGGTAAATGAAGTGAGGCGGGGGCGAGAAAGTGTAAAACGTGGAAAAGTGCAACCTGATCAACACTCAAGTACTTGCGAGTACTCGAGTACTCGTACCCTACAGTCATCACCGGTGCATGGAGAAGCTGGGAGGATGGAGAGCAGGGATCATTTGCCAGGGAATTTTTTGCTACCCCACAGGTACCTCGAAGGATTCACCTTTTTTACCCATAAAGTACCCCTTGTTCGTCACCCGCCCAGTTTCGCCATGCCCTTGGTGGAGACTGGATACGATACCCTATGTGGTCTCCTATGAGGGTCACAAAATGGGTATCAGATCGCTTTGCCAGAAAACACCACCGAAAACACGCGCAAAAAACAAAACAAAAACAAAAAAAGGGGATGGGGTCCGGGGGGGCTTGTGCCAGTATATTGTAGTACTGTACGAGTAACGCTATCAATAAAGTGCCCGAGCCAACCGTAATGCACGACCACCAGGGACAGAAGTGAAGGTACTATGAATGGAAGTGCAGTACGCTATTGGATCAAGATAATTGGTACAATAGGTTTATCGACTACCGAGGGGTTATCTCCCGAAAAAAAAAAAAAATCGCATTGCCGGCTACCTCTCGGGGCATTTGATGCGATGGGATAACCACGATAAAAGGCCTGCAGAACCAAGGTCCAGTCTGAGTTGAGTGCTGCCTCGGAGAAGTGCCGGCGCAGAGGTATATCTGGGGCCATATAGACTGTGACCAAGTGCTTGTCCCGGTAGTTACGGAATACGGGATCATGTCTGCCCTCTTCCGAGCGTAGCGCGCACGGCACAAAAAAGCACGCCGAGGGAGCAAAGTCAGAGGGAGAAACATATCTCAGGTCGGGGGAGAGACACAAGCAATGCGTTTTTTTCCCCCTTTGAACCATCGCAACGTCCCTCCATTACTGGATGGGGGTTCCCTCGGGCTAGGTGAGTATGATACGGCAAGGTACTTTTTTTCTTCCTGATACTTGGTATCAAAACTGGTACGAGCGCTATCCGTATCATGGATCAAACCCCACTGCTCCAGAATCGTAGTCACAGCGGTCAGTCAGGAAAGGTGCGTGTTGCTTTTTTCATCATTCCAACAAAGCCAAAACCTAGCAGCTTTTCATCTTTTCACTTTTTTTTTTTTTTTTTTTTTTTTGAGCCGTCCCGCATCTTCAAAGCATCCTTGTCTGCGAGAATTTGGTGAGCATAGTGGAAAAAGAAAAAAAATAATAATAAGATACCCAATATACCTCTTCAGCTGGATCTGTGAGGCGTCGGGCGCCGTCGGATATTGTATTGATGATGAAAATTGGCACGTATGCGCAGTGGTAACTTATCTATTACCTAAGCAGACCGCATGGCATGATAACCCAGCCAGCCCAAGTACCCAAGAGCTCCCATGAACTAGAAGGCTCGTGTGCTGGTAAAAGATGCCGTATCATACAGTGCCAGCATAGTGTTTGGGTTTCTGTAGGCGCTGCTGTTGCCGCTGCTGCTGCTGTTGTTGCGCTGTATTCAGAGTTGGTGCTTGCGGCAACCTCCGATGGGAGCACATCGTGGGTATGATACAGTTGTAACTATTCAAAGCAATCCAGTCAGATTTGGGGTCGTATCTATGTTGTAGTACAGACACAGCACGAAGCTTCTGCTAACTTGGTGCACGGTACGACGGTTGGGTCCGAGAACAGGCGCCGCCATATGACCATCGGTAGTGTAGGATATGAAATCTAACTGTAGGAGGCAGTACCATACGGCAGTGGGTACAGTACAGTAGGAGAGATGTCTTTGAAATACTTGTACCGGTATGCCGCGTTCCTGGTGGTACTAATTTCAAATGCCAACGGCATGCTATTGTGCCGTACCGCTTCCAGGGCCACGATAGATAGGCGCAGACATAAAATCTACGTAGCATTACACGCAGAAGGCATGGAATGACCCAACGTGGGCATTCTCTAGGCTACCGCTCCACTAGCAATGCAGGATGGCTTAACTCTACCAGTACGATCTACCTATAGCATCTTAAAAGCAACTTTTTCCTCCAATCCCCCACAAAAGGGAAAAAAAAGGAAAGAAAAGAAAAAAAACACCTAATATCATACCTTGATCGTCCGGCAAGTCCCGTGAAACTCACGCTTGCAATGACTATTTTAAAAACCACCTCATCTACGGTGCACTTGTATCAATTTTGCCACAAAGCCACAGGGGAGGAGTGCTGGTGAATGTAACCTCGAAAATAGAATAGATGAGCTGCGGTAAGTTATCGACAGGAAGTGGGGTAGTATTTGCTCACTCAAGTTTACTAGAAATGATACCACGTGGATGCTTGTACGAGTGCAAGTACTTGGATGGGAACGTCGAATACTGAGTACAGTTTGATACAGTACTGGTACTGTACTCGGACCTGTACCATGCATGAATAATAATATAGTTAAGATAAGTGTAACGTTGCAGGGCGTAAATACTCGTATATATACTTTCGGGTTTCTCGGCGTAGCAAGAGCCGATTACTATCGAATAGAATTAATTAAATCGATAAGGTTAAAGTAGTACCAATGGCTAAATATAGAAATTATCATAGTTCGGGGAGGGAGTTTGGACAGCATGCAATCCCGGTACGGTACTTCTCAAGTGCTCAGAATTTCTCCGCATCACATTGCTGGGCTAGTCTCCCATTAGTCAGAAGTCCTAACCCTTGGTTAAGTTACGAGTATCATACTTTGGGTTGTGATGATTAGCCGGTGTACAGTCACACAGCCCGCGCAAGACGCCGTTCGTGTCACACGGTAGGAAGAGGCTCTGGTTCTAAACAGGAAAGGTCTATCATAACTTTAGCCTTAACCCAGAAAATTTTGCTTTGGTAACAGCCTGCAAACGCCCTGCACAGATTTCGTATCCACTACGACGCCGAGCTCACAAACCTCATCGCCACCAGTCAATCCCGATTATTATTATTATTATTATTATTATTATTATTATTATCGCTCTAATTTGTCCTCCGCCTCCACCTCCCCACCCATGTTTGCGGTCAGCGGATGGAATCTCGAGGCTGGGCCAACGACTCAAGTCGATGAGTCGGTCAAAAAGAAGAAGCGCAGATCAAAGTCCTCCAAGTCCGCATCGAGCAGCAATGCTACTCCGGTTGCGAACAAGAGATTCCCAACAAAGAAGCCCGAACCAGAAAAGGAGATCCCCAAGTCTAAAGGGGAAAAGCAGACTGTGGTGACTTCGGAAAATGTTCTCGTGTTATACGAGAAGATTATTGAGGGAAAGAAGCCAGCTAAGAAGCCGAGGGATCGGAAGAAGAGCAGGAAACTAGCAAAGGCAGATCCTTCGGAGGTAGCAGCATTGACCGTGGCGAAGAAGCGGAGCAAACCCCATGACGAGGAAGGCGGCGAGGGATTGACTTCCAAGACTATCGAGGGTGCAAAGGAAGGGAACTCGACACAGAATGATAGCCAGACCGTTCTCCTTAGAAAGAAGAAAGAGCCTCGGGGAGTGATAAGGAACGCAAATACAGTATCTTCCACGGCTAATACCGAAGCCCAGTCTGACTCGGCCGATAAAACTCCTGGATCGGCCCCCATCTCTACCTTAACCCCCCTCCAACAGAAGATGCGTCAGAAACTCTCTTCAGCCCGGTTCCGGCACATCAATGAAATTCTCTATACCACATCGTCCAACTCCTCCCTCAGCCTATTCCGCGAACAGCCCGAAATGTACCAAGAATACCACACGGGTTTCAGGCGGCAAGTCGAGGTCTGGCCCGAAAATCCTGTTGATGTCTTCATCAAGCAGCTACAGGAGCGAGGAAGGGTCAAATTTGAGCGGGGCCATAATAAAAAATGGAACTCCAGTGCTGGGAAGAACCTATCCCCCCTCCCAAGAGACAAAGAGGAGGGGTGGTGTACGGTGGCTGATCTTGGATGCGGAGATGCCAGAATAGCAGCTACGATCAACCACCAGAAGCCCCGGGGTAAAGCCAAAGTCAAAGTCCTTTCTTATGACCTCCAAGCTAGTGCCCCAGATGTAACTGTCGCCGATATTTCACATCTACCCTTAAAGTCAGATTCGGTAGACGTGGCCATCTTCTGCTTGGCACTTATGGGCACAAATTTCCTGGACTTTGTCGAGGAGGCATATCGGATCCTGAGATGGAGAGGTGAACTTTGGGTTGCCGAAATCAAGTCTAGGTTCAACTGTCCTAGTGCAAATGAGGTAGAGGATGATGCGGAGATGGAGGGAGGGCTGAAAAAAGGGGCCGAGCCCTACAAACCATTTGTGGATGCACTTTCCAAGCGTGGCTTTGCTCTTAGGGGGACAGTAGATGATGGGAACAAGATGTTTGTGAGGATGGAATTTGTGAAAATGCAGGAAAAGGCAGAGAAGGACGGTGGAGGCGGTGAGAGCTGGGAGCCCAGGGTGAAGAAGAAGAAGTTGAGGTTTGTCGAGAAGGATGAGGTTCGAGTAGACCAAATTTTGAAGCCTTGCGTATATAAATCAAGATAGGATGGTCGCCATGAGAACCTAACGCTGGTTGCATTACATATGATCTCGGCTGTTAGGAAACAAACATGTACAAATAATAGGAGCCTGTGATGCAAACCCCAATGGTGGGAAGTAAATTACGTGGCTATTAAACGAGCGGACAGACAGAACCTACATTGAATTTCTTCATCAAACTTCACTTGATTACCGGTATAAGTACGAGAAATAGTGACTTCTACTAGCTTGCCATATGATATTAGTAGTTACATCCTAACGCCATTGAGTGTAGATAGTTCCCACAGAACTTACGGTAACGCTACTGTATGATACTCGAGTACGTACACCTAACCAACATGAACCGCTTGAGAAAATAGATCTTTGGTGCATCACAAAAAGTCACTCGGAAATCCAAACCCTACCAAGACGGTGAAGGATGAGAGACCCAGCACCGCCACGAGGTTATAATGAAATTTTGACAAAACCCCCCCTCCCCCTCATAGGTAATTCCTATTTCCCCACAAAAAGCAAGGAAGGAGGTTTTTTTTTGTTTTTACAGGACCGTCAGATTGCGATATTTGAAATACCAATGATGTAATGACATAAAGGGAACGTGGGCTACCATCGAGTCACTTTCGCGTTATGATACACCGGTAAACAAAAACGTCCTGGATTACCGAGTGGGGTTGGTGCGTAGAGCGGCGTAACCTTTTGTTCTTTTGTGGGGCTGAGGTCTTTTGTCACGGTATCATACGTGAGATTCGCGATACTGGTAAAAAGGGGGCAGGGGTGATGGCGGAATACCGTACTAGCACGGGGGGCGACGCCGGTGGCGCAGGTGCGCGGGAGTTCAACAGAGTATTTTCTTCTTCATCGAAAGTCAGTGAATATGGGGCGCTTCGCTGGCTATCTCGTGATACGCGTGCGTGGATTCGATGGGGTGGAGATGAGCTCGGCGGACTCTTGTGCCCGCCCGGGTGCTCGAGTGGGTGTTGATGGGTTGGTGGTCGAGAATGTGCATGTGGTTGAGCGTGCGAGTGATCTAAATATTTGGCGGTAGGAACTTTTAATGCGCTGCCGCGTTCGCAAAGTTACTGCACTGCACGCTTCCGAGTCCTGTTAGCCTTTGGAAAGGCTTCGCTGCTGTCCTCTCTTTCAGCTGTGCAGTAAAACAAGTTATGATGGAGGTTTACAATGTCCCTAGGGTTAGGGATATCCGGAAGCGGTTATCTAAAAGGCCCTCGCTGTCCTGTTGTTTTTAATAGGCATGATATTGATCTTGAGGCACAGCGCAAGGAAGGGCACGAGAACTTAACGCACGTGGCTGTACGGTGCCTAAAACACCCCTAGCGATAAGGTACCGTACCGTATTCCTCCCTCCTCCACAATTTAGAAAAGAAAAAAAGTCTGCCAGGCGCTCAGATGGTCGATCAATTCGCCAACCCCCGGAGTTACCCGAGTAGAGCGGGCGCCCAGATCACAAGAAAGAGAATTGATGGATTTCACTACCCGGAGCTAGGGATCTCCATCTCTCCGATAACCATGTTTCCTGTGATGCATCAACAAGCGAACTGGGAAAAATAGGGATTTCCCGCAGATGCAAGAAGGACTTGCTGTGATCTTTGCTTGTTGCAGCGTGGGTTGGGGCGAGATATCATACCACCTCCCAGCTTGATTACCGTATGGTAATAGAATTCCAAGTCCACGGCGGGCTATCACTCTAGTGAGGCGTGAACCCTGCCCTGTGACCCGCCGTTGAAACAAACTGGAATTGAGCAAATTGCCTGCTTTGAAATCCCTCCGGATAGGAAGAGCTGGTAAATCCGTGGTCTCACGAGCGATGGAATCACCTATTATCCACCGAAGCCCTGAATGAAGTGAGCACTGTGAATCATGGAAGTGAAGATGGCTGTCTTGTGTTACATGGTTTCCCGACTTCTTCGTTATGACTAAAAAAGGGGGTTGGAGTTACATCTCTCTTGACAGTTCCATGATAATTAAATAGTGGCAGTGCAATCTGTGGGGGATAATTCAAAGTGCGTTCACAGCGCAATGATATTCGTGTTTGGTGGCGGAGACGGGAGGTAATCGTCCCGAACTCCATTGTCTCTGGAATGTTCAAGGCATTGTGCCCAACTTCGTTCAGATCAGATGCCACAAGTTGAATTATGGCATTGCGGTTATTTGATTTCGTTCCCCTTTGCCGCTGCGTGGGGTCAGATAGAACCTTTGTTTATAATGATCATGGGGTGGAAGGGACAGACCTGCTTGACGGAGGATGGCGGGTGATAACGATGTACCGGTAGGTGAAAGGTTAGACAGTGATTGTAAAAAGAAAGGTGGCGGTGGGGTTCTTGAAACACGTGTGGCTCATTCGAGATGAGTGGACGAGTCCAAGTGGAAAGACAGTAAACTCGAATTGTCCATTTTAGTTTCCATTTTTCCCCTACCATTTTGGAGTGGCTTCGCCGGGTCACGACGAGGTGCCGTGCAACGGACAACCAGTGACGAGCAGTGTCCAAGGACTGCACAATGTATCATATTTCAGAGCCTCCGGCACCTTGTGAACCCATTTCGAAATTAACGTCCTGGTGAGCTATTGAGATTAGAAGTTCAAAAACCTCGTTTATAGTCTATTTTTGCCCTTGCCCTATACCAAGTACAATCCCAATTGGCACTGTGCAACGCCCTGCGACACCACAACCAGCTGAAAAAGATCGTTCTGTCATGTGTCACCCCCCTCGTGGATTCCCACCAAATTACATATTCAAGTAGCCGAGAATCCGGGGATCAATATTTTGCTGCTCGCACCATTGATGGATCTGGCGATCTCCTGCTACCGGTATGGAATCGGCTGTGTGGAACTCGGGAATACAGTTTAAGCACCTAGAATTTATATGGCGGCTCATACAAAACGGTACTTATTTCGAAAATTTCAAATTTCAGAAGCTCGCATAGAATCCTCGAATCTTGAGGTGGTGTTCCGCCTTACGGAGGCTTAGGTTTGGGGTTTTTTTTTTTGCTCAGTACGCGAGCCCGCTTGAGCAGAGAGTATCATCATAGCCTTTAGGGGGGGAGGATTCTCACAGGCATTTGCCACGTGGCGTCGTTTTAGAGATTGTTCCCACTTATTCAAGGGAGGCACGGCATCACACCTGCCAAGAAGAGGTACCTTTTGAAGGGTCCGGAGCAACACTTTATTTTGACCTCATTGCTGTATGATTATGAAGTCGAGTGATTACGCATGATCCGAATTCCGGAGGAGTTTCTTGTCCTCGAGCAATTGGGGTGGGTGGGTATGGAGGGTGAGGGCTCTTGCCAGCCAGCTTCAACCTTCGACCGAGCTTCCATGTGCTCTGTAGGTATGCTGATAGCGCATCAAGTCAAAAATTTAGTGGTATGATATTTATTTATTTTGTTCTATTATTTACAGGTATGGATGCAGGAAGTAAAACACCGGTATCAAGGGAATTATAGGTATCGGGAAGGAATTATGTCTTGCTCGGGGTGCGAGTGTGTACCCCGGGAAGTGTTTTCTTTAACCTCATTACAGCCTTTATCTATAATACAGTATATTGAAAGCAGGTGGCGTAGTCCCTTGTATCGTTCGAAATGCCGGCAAGGTGGGGTAGCCACACTGTGGAGCGGAATGGCAGCGGCTTTCCACAATCGCAGTACCTCAATAATAACTTGGACCCAATCCACAATTTTGTCGAGTGTAGTGAAGCTCCAATACCAATATTTGGATCATATTGTTATACTCATCCGAGTCCTCTTTCGCCTCAAGGCCAAGCTGAGCATAAATTTAGTGAAACTCATGTTGGAAGTATCTCTGCCTGACTAACGGAGGAGCGCGAAGGAGAAAATGCTCGGCATTTAGGTAAGCTTGGGTTGCGCGTCTTGGCGGGTATCGTATTTCGGTTTACAAGTACGACCCCTCTAAGAGGTCTCTTCCCAAACACCTCGCTCGGCTATCCTTCCGCCTTCAATCGAGATTGTTAAACATTAATTTTAAGCGCTGATTCCCGCATCAATCGAGCAACCCCCCGATGCCACCAATGATTTTCGTCAATTCGGAAGGAGCTTTGCCTGTGCTTCGAGACAGGTCGTGAAGGTTTCCTGACTGATTGGTGCGCAGCACTCGTGCGGTCACACCCTGCCACACCGTAGGAACTTCTGTCGGCGGTGCTCCTTTACGAGTAGTTAGCTATGGATAAGGCACCGTAGGCCTAATTGAATGTGAGTCCCGAATTTCTTTACGACCTGTTGTCCCGGATCGCCCGTTATGCTGGGCAGGTTCTTTGGTTTTTGGCCGTCCGGGATAATGGGGTGCCACTGCGCAAGCACTGCACGCTAGAAACTGGAATAATTACTCGAGTAGACCTTGTGCAAAGACGTCCAGAATTCCCCTCTCTGGATTAGGTTGGGTAGTCAGAGCGAAGAAAGCGGCTTTCAGCCCCCCACTGAAGCAAGGAGGAAAAACGGACACCCCTGTGAGAGGCAACTCCAAACTCTCAGCGCGAGGTCCAATTAATTTAGTGCCGGATAGTCTGGGTGTTCCAGTTTTTACGGGATAAGTACTTGTTGAACTGTTTTCGTACAAGACAGGGATTATTATTCATGCCAACCTAGATTAACTGCTCTCTCACCTTCTGGTGGATATTTAGTATCCCTTGGGCGGTGTAAAGCAATAAAATTTGTTTCCAGGCGCGCCAGACCAAGATATTACCGGTAACGAATGTCAAATAGCAGTTGTTGGTAGCGGGGTTGGTCGTTTTCGATTATCACTGACTCGGTAGCTCCAGAGCTGCTGGATTAACAAGGAATCACAAAATCCGATTCAAATTCCATATCCGGCTTAGACTGCGTGGTAACGTTTCACGCTGTCCGAGGGATGGTGATGGTACGCCTGAATTCTTGGCATAGCCCGTCATTACAGAACACTCGGTTCAACGTCTGCTGGCACGGGATCCTGAGATACGGAATTGTACGAATCAGTCAACATAATGCACGGATGCGGGGTAAGAGTTTCTTCGGAGAGAAGTTATTTTTCACGGCAGCTTCCTCTCTGACGCGGCGCCAGAATATGAAATCTGATCATTCCTGAGCTCTTGTTGAGCTGTCAACATCTTACCTGCCCGTGGATATTAAAACTATTACCCATGCCAGCGTCTGTCCTAGATTAACACAAAATCTCTCGAACCCCTTGCATGCCAACTCGAGCTACGTCATTGGAAACACCGTTGCCTAGCAGGATTAGGAGGTATTTGGAGAGTTTGAATACCGGGTTTCCAAACATAGCAGTATTTGTCGTATAATGCCAGAATTTAGGCCTACCGTTCAAACGGCAGCCTGAAACTAGGCAGCTCTGAACTGCACATTCCCGTAGCCATAAATTTATTTATTCCAAGATAGAAGTTGGGCACACCATACTCAGGGATACGACAACACTCTAGATATTTAGACCCCTTTTAATTGTCACCGCACCAATAGCATTACTCTATGAGGGGTAGGCACCTCAGTGGTAGACTTCGGGGGTGGTCCTCAGGTAATGGGGGACAATTGCACAATAAGCTTTCACTATGAGTTCGTTTTAGGATATGCACAGTGGCTGGATAGGTAACTGATCACTGCGGGTTTATCAGCGGGCTCTTTTATCGAGGTGGGAGTTTGTGTATACAAGTACTGGATGTAACTGCAGCCCCGCCTCTGACCTTGTTCTTTCCCTTTCCTTGCTTCAAATTGGAGCTTCTGCAAATAGTGCTGTTCTTCAAATCAGCTTGACCTCCAAACACAAGTTATCATCCCTCTTCCCTCTTGCGACGGACAATTTATCCCGTTCGGCACTTTCTTACTACGAAGGGCCTCGTTTTTGACCTTCGGGTGCATTCTGGGTCTGCCACCTCCGCGAGGTAATTCTCTGACCTTTTCTCCAGATCCAGAGTCCTCAGCATCTAGGGTGTGATTGACAGCCTCCCGGGAAAGTGGATACTATAGCTATCCTTGGATACGAGGGCTCCTTAGGGAAGGGAACCCTGACCTTTTAAGTGCTCAATAAACCGGTTTTGAAGATGAGTTCCACAGAAAGAAGGTTCGCCCTTATCGTCTCCTGATCAGCCTCTTAAATTTTACTAATAATCAAGTTATAGTGTTGTCTGTCGGTTTTTTGCTAGTGGGAGATGTCGCTTTGGAAGTGGTTGCAAATTCTCCCACAATAACGATTCCTCCTCCTCCTCCTCACCATCTTCCGCCTCCGCCAAAGCAAAGGCCCCTTGCCATTTCTTCCAAAGGCATGGCCAATGCAAGTTCGGCGATGAATGTAAATATTCTCACGACCCCAATCTCCCGAAAGTTGTCGAGGATCTATCTGGTGCAGAATCTCTCTATCATGGATGGAGCCAGCTGCTGGGAAGAAGAAATATCTATGGGTCCATGCAAGGGCCACCTCCTGATCTGATGAGTGACCAAATGGAGAGGTTTCTTTTGGATGCACTGCAAATCCTCGAAATTGGGACCACTGGAACCATCCAACAGTTGATTAGAGACCTTGGCTCTGAGCGTGGGCTTCGGCGAATAGCCCAAGTCGTTGAGGCCACCTTCGTATCTGGCTATTCACTTCAAAGACTCTCGTTCAAGAAACATGCCATCCCATTTTTGAAGGTTATGACTCACGAGTCAATGAGGAATTCGCTAATTCTCGAGAAAGAAGTGGGGACTATTTTTAATTTTATGTATGGCCACAATGGGCGAAGGGGCGCCGAGTTTTTTCGACAAGTTGCAGACAATCTGCCAGAGCTATCGAGAACCGAGGACAAGGAGGACTTCGAAAGCGCATTTTCCGCTGCGACCTCGGCGCTGTTTAATACTCTGAATATGAATCAGGGCGCATCAGTCCAGGAAGCGTTTAAACCGATCGTTGATACCTTAAGCACATGTGTCGCGGAGAACGGTTCCGATGGTGTATTTAATTATGCGTTTCGTGTTTCTCAAGACGAGCTTAGTCGGATCAGGACTCTACTCAATATGGGCGATGCGATCCCGCGAGCGAGGGGCATAGCGCCGTTGCGACTCGCAAGGGACCCTAATTTGCAGTATCAGATGCAGGTAGACTTTCCAGGTGGATTGTCGCGCGAGGGCCCAAGACACGATAACGACCACTCAGATATCTCCGAGATTCATATCCTACCGTCAACGGAAGAGATACAGTCTTACCGGAACGAATTTCTTCCCCAAAGGTCATTGGATAGCCCTCATCACCTGGAAGGTATTGCACGGGTGCTGGATTTTCAATTCCGGTTGCTCAGAGAAGATACCTCTGGCCAACTGCGGGAAGCTGTGCGATTGGTCCACGAAGATTGGCAAGAGCTTATAGAGACCGAGAAGAAAAATGGAAAGAAGGATAAGGGGCGGAGACCTCCAATTCATATGTTGATTTACAAGAACGCACGAATTGAGGAAGTAGAATTCAGTGCAAAGGATGGACTTGTTCTCGCAATGACCTTCGACCAGCCAAGCCGAGTGAGAAACCTTTCGGACGCAGCGCGCGTTGAATGGTGGACGAGGTCAAAATACATGGTCATTGGCTCCCTTCTATGCCTGACGGATCGTTCGAAGAGAAGCACTTTCTTGGTGGTTTGTCAAAGGGAAGTAACGGAAAATAAGAAGAGGCAAACCCCTAACGTGGGATGCGATAGGACTGTTTGGGATCTCGCTTCCAATCCCGAGCGGTGTATGGTTATGTTTCGCTTCGCCCAGTCGGTTTCACAAAACGATATCGCCAACACATTCAATTCAGTCACAGGATTTGAGGGTTCTGATACCACCAGGGCCCTGGTTGAGTTCCCGGGGTTGCTCTTCGCCTCTTTTAATCCAGTTCTAAAAACCTTACAGCAGCTATCGAAGAGCCCAAGCCTCCCGTTTCAAAAATGGCTTGCCCCGTCACCCGTTTACCCTTACTCTCCCGATTCCGGGTCGGAATACACACTTGTGCCGCCTCCTCTGTATATGACGAAGCCGGGAACAGAATTAGATTTGAGTAGCATTACTACTGGCAAATATCCTTTGAAGTACTCGATAAGTCGCCCCTTCAGAATGGAAGAATTAGAAGCCCATACAACCCTTGACAAAGGCCAGTGTCAGGCAATGATTGCCTGTTTGAGCCAAGAGCTGTCGCTGATCCAAGGGCCGCCGGGGACCGGAAAGTCATATCTCGGGGTGCAGATTGTTAAGGTTTTATTAGCAAACCGATTAGAGACGAAAATTGGTCCTATAATCTGTGTGTATGTTCGCCTTTTTTGTTCACTCCCTCGGTGACTATTGGTAGAACTAAATTCTGACTCTGAAAACTATTAGTTGCTATACGAACCATGCTCTTGATCAATTTCTAAAGGATCTCCTTGATGAAGGGATAACGAATATTGTTCGCATCGGATCCCCCAAGCACGAGCAAATAAAGCCTCTCGTATTGAAAAATGTCTGTCAGCGATCTCAAGAACCTACGGTGATGGAAAGGCGTGAGATCGGGAAAAATCGCCATCGCCTGCAAGACATTGGTGTAGAGATGGGTGGTGTTTGCGTTCAACTACTTAACCCACATAATCCGAGCACCTTGAAAATTTATCTCCAGAATCACCGGCCCAGGGCCTACGACATATTATTCGGCTTTGAGGAGGAAGATGAAGATGGATTCACGACTGTCAAAAGAGACACCAGAGGTGGCGCCCATGCTGTAATTGAAAACTGGATTCGCCGCAGGGACCCGGTCTACCCTTATTATGCAAACACCAATAGGCCAATTAATGAGCTTTTAAGAGTAGATATCCGAAAGATGTCTTACGAGGAGAAATTGAAGCTTAGGCAATACTGGCTTGATGATATGAGAACTGTTGCCAGCTCGGATCTTCTCCAGGGGGTTAATGAGCATATCGAATGCAGTGCATATCTTAGTAAGCAGTATCAAGAGCAGGAACGCCGATGCCTTTTGGCTAGTAGTGTTATTGGGGTAACCACCACGGGGTTCGCATCAAGATCGGAGCTTATCCGCTCTCTCACATCGAAAGTCCTGATCTGTGAAGAAGCCGCGGAGGTCTTGGAAGCCCACATTCTAAGTGCATTACTGCCGACGTTAGAACATACCATTCTTATCGGAGACCATCAACAGCTACGGCCCCAAATCATGAATCACGACTTCTCGGTTGAAAATCCTCGGGGAGGGGTTAAATATGGGTTAGACACTTCGCTGTTTGAGCGTACAGCCGAACATGAAAGGTACGGAGGTAGGAAGTTTCCTATCGCAGAGTTGGAGACACAAAGACGGATGCATCCATCCATTTCTGCCTTGATCAGAAACACACTTTACCCTAAATTGCAGGATCACTTTACTACGCTCAATAACCCTCCCGTTCCAGGCTTGGCGAAGCGGTTGTTTTGGATGGATCATAGACACCCCGAAGCGGGAGCAGACAAAACGGAATTGATACAAACCTCGCACGCGAACGATTTTGAGGTCGATATGGTCGTTGGGCTTGTAAGACATTTGTCTCGACAAGGGGTGTATAAGAGTGGTGATATTGCAGTATTGACACCCTACTTGAGGCAGATGTTCAACCTGAGAAAGAAATTAGGCTCGGTTTTTGATGTTATAATTGGAGACAGAGATCAGGAACAGCTCGATTTGGAGGAATCGAAGGAAGATGGAGATCTGGAGCTAGACCCACCAACCACATGGCGAAGGGAAGTGAAGAAAGGGGATTTACTGAGCGAAGTAAGAATTGCCACCGTGGACAACTTTCAAGTAAGTATAAACCGCGGGTTTGTCAAAGCTTTGTGGCTAAATTTATGGGATTCATCAGGGCGAAGAGGCCAAGGTTGTGATAATATCACTGGTCAGAAGCAATGACGCCGGCCGATGTGGATTTTTGCGAACCTCGAATAGGATCAACGTGCTCCTAAGGTAAATCCCATGCTATCAAGCCTGTATGCAATCCACTGCTAAACATATGGATAGTCGTGCTCAACACGGGATGTACATTTTTGGTAATGCCGCCACCTGCAACGGGGTAAAAATGTGGTCAGATGTTATCGGTATGCTCGAACAAGAAGGCAACATCGATGAGACACTCGAGCTTTGCTGCCCCCGGCATCCGGATACTCCCATAAAAGTCAAAACTCCTGAGGAATTTCATATCTTCTCCCCCGAAGGTGGATGCATGCAACGTTGCGAATGGAGACTGGACTGCGGCCATCCGTGTGTCAAAAAATGTCACTCGGACACACTTCATAGAAACACAGTATGCATGGATAAGTGCGAACGGATCTTTAAGCACTGCGATCACCCTTGCCCTAAAGCATGCGGAGTTGCTTGTGACAACTGTGTCATATCGGTACCTGGAGCCATGCTGCCGTGTGGGCACATATCGTCAACCCTAAAGTGTTTCGAACTCCAAAACCTCGCAGGTGTCAAATGCCAGAGGGAGGTCAAGCGAAAGCTCCCCCTGTGCGGGCATGTGGTGTCTCTAAAATGCCATGTCGATGTAGATCGGCGTGAATGCAACGAGCCATGCGGAGCAATTCTTCCCTGTGGCCACCAATGCACGATGAAGTGCAGGCAATGCACCAGGTTAGTCGATCTCCGAGACGGCCTATACACTACCACCACAAGCCATGGTATGTGTAGGGTTGCCTGTGGAAGAAAATTCGCCAACTGCAAGCACAGTTGCAGTGTACCTTGTCATGGTGGCGACACCTGCAAACCGTGTAGTGAGCCCTGCGAGGTTAGATGCGCACATTCACGTTGCGGGAAGAAATGCTCAGAAGCCTGTGCACCGTGCGCTGAAGAATGTCGGTGGTCGTGCAAACACCGAGGAGTTCGTTGTGAAATGCCATGCGCCGCTCCTTGCGACATTAACCCATGTTTTGAACGCTGTGACCTGCAGCTTGCATGTTCTCACCAATGCCCCTCTGTCTGCGGAGAGGAATGCCCATCAGAAAAATACTGCCAGGAATGCGGAAGTGACGAAATATTGGAGAGAGAGGTCGATCTGATAATGTTTGAGACCTACCGCAATATCAATTTGGACGAGGATCCGGTCATCGTTCCTAAATGCGGGCATTTCTATACCTTGGATACATATGACAATCATATGGACCTAAAAAGGGTGTATAGATTTGACCTGGTTGGCGAAATCATTGGCCCAAGGCCGCTTGACGGCAGTGACGAACCGGCGGATGGAGATTCAGAGAGGGAAAGGTTGAAAATCAAAAATTGTCCGGATTGTAGAGCCCCCCTCAGGGACATCCATCGATATAACCGTATAATTAAATCTGCAAGTCTTGATGAAGCCACACGGCGCTTCTGTATCAGCAGCAACGTTGAGCTTACCAAATTATTCGATGAGGTTTCTGATGCCGAGGATCTACGGGAGGCCAACCGGGGAGATTTCCTACTTGGCCTAAGAACTAGACCTGCGGATAGCTGGACAGCAATCCCCGTGGCGCAGTTACTATCGGATCGTATGCAGCGCAACACAGGCCTTGCCAACCGACTACAGGCTTACGTTTCCAAGGTTAAGGAGGAGGAGCAGCCTTATGGAAAAGTCCGCCAACTAGTGCTCAACGCCGAAAAGCGCAAGGGCACACAGAGCAACTTTGTTATAGATAGCTCGATGGTCCAATTCGGATTCAGACTGAAGGGTCAATTGCTGTTTTTCCAGCTACGTTGGGCGGATCTATGGGATCGGCACAAGGTTAGCACCGACCCAGTAATCCCCAAAAATCTCAACAAGACACATAGAAGCGGCCTCCTTATGCAACTGAAGAAATTGGGGAGGGAATGCGGGGCACTTGTCACCGACTGCCAGGATACAAAGATGGAAAGACAGGAGTGCGAAGCGCGAATTTACCAGGCGCAGTTCTTCGCTCTCTATCGGAGCAAACTAATCAATGAGAGACAAAGCAGACCACTAGAAGCTAGAATGGCCAATCTCGGCCTTGGCGGACCCGAACCGCTACCCCCCCAAGAGCCGATTCCTGAAGATGCTGGGCCTGAGAGCCTTGAGGAAATACGCCAATCCCTCGACCACTGCGAATACCTCTGCAGGAAACTTCCAGGCACTATTGGTCCCCTAAAAGATAGAGTCGACCAAGCTCGTCGGCTACTTGATGGGGTCTCAGCATTCTATGCTCCTCTTAGTATAGAGGAGAAGAGGCTCGTCCATCAGGCAATGAGTGCAGAGTTTAGCAGCACAGGGAGATGGTATACCTGTCCCAATGGTCATCCGGTAAGTCAGCAGCTGCAGCCATCATAAACCTAGGTGTAAGCTAATCTGCAGCCAAATAGTTCACAATTGGAAACTGTGGAATGGCCAATCAGGCGAGGCCTTGCCCAGATTGCGGGGAAACAATTGGGGGAACAAGTTATCGACTTGCGAGCGGTGTTAGACGTGCGGAGGACTTTGCACAGTTCGATCACCAACACGGGAGTGATAGGGGATAGGGTTATATACGCCGGTTGATTACATATGATTCGCCGTTTTCTTGCTTTTCAGAGCCCTTCGGAGGGTGAGTTTCAATGCCGATGTACAACGTTAGACCGTTAAGGTCAATAATTTGTCGTTTTCCTTTGGTTACTTCGTGGGGCCTATATATTAATGAAATGTTATGATTTGTTTCGGAACGAAGGAGAGAGGAAAGATTACCTTTAATGGCGCAGCAGCTCGTTAGCTATTGCTCATCCTACCCTTGGGAATAGATTCAATCGGGGCGGTCGGGAAATTTTCTAGGTTACCAATACCACACGTAAACATATAGATCTCTCTGGGCTATAATAGCACAATTAAGAGGCGGGCGGATATCCCAACGTCAGGATAAAAGTAGGGTTATGCTACAGCCCCAAGATGTATTTCAAGTAACGCCTATGATACATGCTTCGCGTAATAACCAGCACAATAGAAGCCAGGATGGCTGAGGCGTATGCTATGTAGTCCAAAATTCCCTTCTCCGGAAGGCGGGCGAAAAACACAACAAAAGCACAGTCCCTCTCCCCTTCCGTGACAGGAAGAAGCAAAATTGCCAGACCTTATTGAGAGAGGAATGCCCAACGACATAGCGCACGGCTCCATTACTCAAGTTTCTACGGTAGATACCGTACGACAGGCGCTCAAAATACAAGAGAAACGTGCTATCGATATCATAGGACGTTGTAATTGCCTCTCTTGGTAAGGTGCCGTGCGCCTCTCTCTTTTCTGCCTTGATGGGGGGATGGGTTCGCGGTGATCTCTCCACCCCAGACTATCCCGGAAGGGGAACCCTAACGTCCCAACACATGTTTCCTACCGTATCCGTAGGGCATATGAGGGTAGTCCCATTCGGGCTGAACGGGCTGAAGAGATTGCCACTTCAACCCGAACCGGACATGTGCGGCCCCGTGATTACCGTGGGATACGATACCGTATTTCGCTCCAGCGTTGGCGCCGTGAAAACTGGTGAAATTCGCCAAGGGCCTGTTTGGCTCGCTGTGATTTAAGATGGTCAGGTGTTTGGCTTGGTAATGTTTTCAAATCATCATCACCGATTCAGAATTGCGAGTTGGAAACTTGAAAAACTTCGATGGTGTTTGGCACAGGGCAGTTTGAAAAATCGTGATTTGAGATCACGACTATCTCAAATCACAGCGAGCCAAACAGGCCCTAAGTTCGTATCATACCAGGATGTGTTATCGTAAGTCTCTCGCGGGCGCTTTCTCATGGGCCGGTTGATATCGTACCAACCAGCACTAGCCACTCACGATCTAGTCTTTACGTCAAAATCCCGGGCCGCGCGATATCCCACTAGACCGACGTTAGGATATCCTGGCTCGGACTTATGATAGCAAATTTCACCAGTTTCTACGGTATGGCGCTACTATTGATTGGTTTTTGACCAACCCCTGTGCAAAAAAGCTACCAACAAATTATATATGCTTTGGATTGCCAAGTCCATATTACAATGCCTCAATGGTCTAGTGGTATGATTCCTGCTTTGGGTTATTGTCATAAAACAACATTTATGCAGGAGGTCTCCGGTTCAATCCCGGATTGAGGCCTTTTTTTCTTCCTTTTTCTCTCGCTGCTCTCCTGATCTATCCGTACCGTAGGACTCATGCTGCTACAATTAATCCCTAGGAGCGGGATTTTGCGGCCGTTGATATATCGTAGTTGTGCCACCCAACAGTGCGGCTATGCTAGAGGGGTCAGCGACAACCGTTGAATCCTATCATATCGAAGACTTTCTCACCGATAGGGCGTGCCGTGTTCCAAGCTGTTTGCGCTTGTCATCTAAGCCGGCCTACTCGGAGCTGGTGGTAGTCTTACCGAGTAAGATCTAGGTTTGTGGGTGCCGGTATTTGGGGGGGCGGGAGATGGAAATCCGCTGGGTTCCAAAGTATCATAATATCACATGTCTGATGATAAGGATGGAACACCAGTCCATGCCGGCGCACCGGCTGATTGATTATATTCTTGCTCGTAGCAGGGTGTCGCCCGCTCCTATTGATTATGCTGCCTATCGGTGGTGAAACCGCAGATTCATGTTTTTGGACTATCCAGGAATCCCTAGTGGTTGAATAATTAGGATTTAGAACGCTCGACAGGAGGGTATTCTCGTATACCCCAAAATCCACTTGTCGAGAGACGACTGGTGACTTTCCGATCAAACATAGAACTTCGAGTGACCATCCGTGAATAATAAACATGAATGAACCGTAGCACAGGGACCGATCTGAGTAATTCGGGTCACTAGAGAGTAGTATGCCAAGCACGTGCACCCCCCTTGCGCACACAACTCAGCAGCCAATAATCACCGGGCCTATCGAGTCAGGCCTCAAGTCAACAGAAAGTACCACCACCGTTTTTGACCCTAGCAGCTAGCCTAATCTCAGCCGAGTCCACCACCTGCGACCTCCCCCTCCCCCCCTTCATTCCGTCCTCCGTTTCTCTGGATTATAAACCTCCTCTTACGAAGAACAAACCGGACCTGCTGGAATTTTAGTTTACCCCGCGTCGATCCTATCATCGCCTTCAATAAGTATGGATTTCAGCAAGCTTCAAGGCTTCGGCAAAAACATCTCGTCCAGCTTCACTCCATTCGCTACCCGCACCCAGCAGTTTATGCGGGAGCAGCTGGGGCAAGCCGATGAAAAGGTATTCGGTGATGGTTTTTTTCTTTTTTCTTTCGGACCCCCTGGGCGGTTACGGAGGATTGGCGGGTTATTTCTTGTTTGTTTGTCTTCTTCGAATCTGCTTATCGGTTCTCTGCCTCTCGGTACTCCTTCCGATGCTGATATCGTGACTCGGAGATGTTTTTCATCTGGCTTTCATCGTTTGCGTTTGCCCTTTGATACCTGGATGGCTTTCTCATTTGTTTCATGCCGTGCCCCCTCTGTATTTTTATCCACTAGTTTTCTGAGACGTATTTTTTTCGGGGCTTATTTGGTCGATGGGGAGCTAACATTACTGGAGACCCAACTGCCTCCCGATTACCTCGAACTTGAGAAACGTGTCGATGCATTGAAGAACGTTCACCAGAAGATGCTGGCAGTTACGTATGTTATTCCCCTAAGCTCTTCCTGATAGATCAAGAATTCATTTACTGACAGCTCACCAGGGCACAATATGGAAACGAGGTGAGCTTACAAAGACGTTGGAGTTTATTGTAGATGAGCTGTGCGTTCTAACTATACATGAATTTTAATTGATAGTCTTATGATTACCCACCAAATCTGGTAGGTCTTTTGCTCTTCCTCTGATAGCGGTCGGGGTTGGGTTGGACCGGATATTTGGCGGTGCTGACATGCGGTAGCGTGAGTCCATTGTCGATTTGTCTCGTACTACTTTCGAGAAGGTTCAGCTTCTTGGGAACGCCAGTACCGCTGCCGAAGCTCAGAATATCCTGACCAAGCCCGGTACCAAAACTGCCCCGAAAACATTCCCCCATGCTATCGGCCGCGCTTCACTTGCTGCTGCCCATTCTCTTGATCCTGCCGAGCCACTCGCTGCCGCTCTTGAGAAGTACGCTCTTGCTAGCGAGCAAGTCGGTGAAGCTCGTCTACAGCAGGATGCTCAGATTGTATCCAGGTTTAACTCTGCATTCACTACTACTCTCAATACCAACTTGATGTTCGCTACTAAGGCCCGCAAGAACGTTGAAAACGCACGCCTCTCTCTCGATGCTGCTAAGTCTAGAGCAAAGAGCGGTGGGGGTATCGGGTTTCCTGGTCTCGCTGGTCCCGGGCGCAAAGATGGTGTTGTCGAGGATGAGGGCTTGACGGAAGAGCAGAGAGTGGAAGTTGAGACCGCTGAGGACGAGTTTGTAGGGTGCACAGAGGAGGCCGTTGGTGTCATGAAGAATGTCCTTGACACTCCTGAACCATTGAGGAATCTTGCGGATTTGGTTCAGGCCCAGTTGGAATTCCACAAGAAGGCTTACGAAATATATTCTGAGCTGGCACCTTTGATTGAGAGCTTGCAGGTTGAACAAGAGGTATGAGAGTTCTTTATCCTGTTTCTGTTTCTATGAGTTTCTTCTTGAGGGTTTAATTCTTTGAGTGGCGGCTGATCAAAGCTGCTACTTGGGATATAAAGTCCAAGAGAAGCGAGGAGTTTTGAGATCATGTCTCGAGGGTGGAGATGATTAAATTGCTTTCAGCAAAAATTGTAGTTGACCTGAACTAACTGCACTATAATTGTTTAATAGGCTAGCTATAGAAAATCTAGGGAGGAGGGGGCATAAGTTGGATTGAAGCTGATCGGCACTGTTGACTGAGGGTTTTTAAAGCAAAAGTGAAAAAAAATCTCGAGGTCAATGATGCTGGCTTTTATTGACTTTGGTTCTTGCTCTGTCAATTCTAATGTTTTCTGCGGGCTAAATTTCGGCAGTAGCTGTTCCTTGAGGATGAAAGGGCCTGCCCTTTCCCTTTTTTGCTCCTTCGGAATACCACTCATTCATTATCTTTGACCCGTTTCTTCATATTTTTCTTGCGTTGTAATTCTTCAATTTTTACTCTTTGTCGCTTCGGAGGGTAGTATTTAGCACTTTTCCTACATAACGTCTTATGCTATGATATTTCGTGAGATTATGAGATCCATTGATGAGAAACAATGCAGCGCAACGTCTGGTTGTCAGTCTCGTGCTGAGGACGGCGCTGCGGTGAGGTGTGATTGGAGAAGGTGAGGATCTTGATCTGAATATGCTCCACATGCAGGTGCGGCGGGATTGGATAATTTTGTCATATTCCCACCCACCATCCTGGGGAGATGTTCGGGTTTGTTCTTTCGAGAAAATTCTTTTACTCTCCCGAGAGTACAGTAACGAGATGGGTTTCTTGGGTTCTCATCTGGGCTTCGGAGTTATTGTAAAGTTTTGAGTGTGCTGTGGCTTTAGTTTCTTATTATAGCTTGCAGGTGGGCTACTGGGGCTTTTTTAGGCGAATTTCCCCTACAATGCCGATGTTATTCGAGCACTCTGCCTCAGCTGCCTCGGTGTTTCTCTAGGGGCTTCCATACCATACGATAGTATTACAAACCAACTCGCCAAATTTGCATTCTGGCGACAACGGACACGAAGGGTCTGTACTTGAGTAGTGCCCGTTCGAGTCCTTAGCTCCCTCGCGCGTGTCGTCTCTCTTCTCTTCTCTCACTCAACCCTCCAGCTCCTTCGCTTTCCACTTACAACCTTAACACTCTCTTCTCCTTCGCACGATATCATACACACACGACTACGGCATACATATCGCAGCGCAGCGCAGCCTCCCTATCAAACCATCATCCCTGCGTATTTCCTCCCGACGGCGCCTCCCCCGGATTTTTCTCCTTTGAGCCTCACTCACGAGTTGAGCTGCTGCGCCCCACTGGAATCTCAACATCTAACTTGTTACCTGTCTGACACAAATACCATCCGCACCTTTCCCCATTTCTCTATCTCTCGAAGATCGACATTTGTGTCGGTTTCGTTTCCCGATACGCTCAAAAATTCCAAATCCTCGACGAGGTTCCTTACCTGGACCAGATGCCTGTGAAGGCCGAAGAACTGAAAAATCAGGGGAACTTGTGAGTTGTCCCTTTCACCGTCTCCGGCTTGCCATCATTAACGGTGAGGCGATAGGTGCTATGCTGAGGGGGATTATGTCGGTGCGGAGAAATTTTATACTCAAGCGTGAGCTCTTCTTACCCCTCCCATCTAAGGGAGGTAGGTTTTTGTTTTGTTTTTTTGTTAGATGCTGGAAATGGATTTCACGGAGGACAGATGCTAAACTATTGCTCGGACGTTTTAGAATTATAAAAGACTCTACGAATGCCGCTTTCTTCACTAATCGTGCGCTAGTAAGATTGCGCATGGACATGTACGATCAAGTCATAGACGATTGCTTGAAAGCTATTGATCTCATCCCATCTTCACGTATGGCCACTTTCGAATGGGTTCTGCGTATTGAAACCTCTCATCTCACAAACTGGGATAATATAGTGAAAGCATATTCATACCTCGGACAAGCGCAGCTCAAACTTGGCTATCCGAATGAGGCTCTATCATCCACCCTCCGCGCATACGAACTGGCCATTGCGCAACGCTCTCCTAGCGTTGGTACTATCGCAGCGACATGTCTTGAAGTCAAGAAGAAGCGCTGGGAACTCTCGGAAGAGCGGCGTCGTACTCGCGAATGCAACCTGTTGAAGCAGATGACGCAGATAATTGAGCGCGATGCGGAACGCGAGGTTGATCTTATTCTTCGTTCCCCTACCTGGGACCCTGTCAGTGGTGGGAGGGATTACTCCGAAAGCGAGACGCATGAGAAGATTGACGATGTTAGGAGTGCTGCCAGGGAGAAGATTCAGACTCTTGAGGAGGTGTTTGGAAAAGCCGAGGCGGAGAGATGTGGAAAGAGAGAGGTTCCGGATTACTTGATTGATAACATCACCTTCAGTGTTATGCTGGACCCCGTCATCGTTCGTCCCAAACTCCCCCCGTAACTGTCGTTTGAGCTGAAGGTATTAACGTGGATGCAGACCAAATACGGCCATTCTTATGACCGCGTAACACTGCTTGATCACCTCAAGCGTTCTTCCACCGACCCTCTCACAAGAGAGCCGCTAACTGAAAAAGACTTGAGACCAAATCTAGCCCTTAAGGCCGCCTGCGAAGCATTCCTCAAGGAAAATGGCTGGGCAGTCGATTGGTAAATTTGTGAAGTACCGGTACGGCACCAAAAAAACAGGGGACAATTCCAGTCCCAATTATCTTGTCAGGTTTTGCTTCTTAATCTCACACTATTTTCACTCGTACTGGTACCCCTCCATTATCCCTCTCCCACCGGGGAAGTATATCGTGCTATTAGGTCTCTTTTAATGTTTTTCCCCTCTCCCCTTTCTTAACCAGATTTTTTGTGTCTCGTGTATTACTAGCGTGATGGCATTTCCGACTTTAGCATATGGGGTTTCGAATGACATTTTCTGCGTTTTCTACATTTCTTCTTCTTTTCCTTTTTCTTCTTTTCTTCCTAGCACAATTGCTTCACTCTGGTGTTCGATATGGATATGATGAGCGGTTGGTGTGCTTGGGAGATTTGGGGTCGAAACTATGGGAAGGGTTGGCGCCGGAATTACAGTAGGGATTAAACTTATTTAGATACGGTGGTACCGTACTGTACGGTGCTAGTGCGGGACACCAAAAGCTGGCCTTATTCATTTTTTCGTTTAGTAATAAGATACACTCAAAAAAGCAGTGCCTTAGGGAAAAAATTGTATGTATCATACTTGTATGATAATATTACCGCATGCTCACTTTTTTCAAAAGGCCCTTCTCACCGTGCAATGGGCTCAAAACCCGTCCTAAAAAAGGTGGAGCCCAGCGTCTACAATACAAGTATCGTAGATGGAAACAAGGAACTTTAAAAGGAATAGAACCAGCCATATAAAGCTACCTCCGGGCAGAATAAACAAAGTTGTTTTCCTAATATTCGACCAGATATGACCGGCTGGGGAAATTGGTAGCGCGTAAAAATGCAAAAATTCTGGTGGGGGGTGAAAAACAAGTGCTCGGGTGTCAGTATTTGCAGGGCGGGATAGTACTAGTACAAGTACCGGTATCATACAGGTAACATTGGCTTGGTACTTCGCCAGAAGGCTTTGTGCAACTTCAAACCTTGCGCCTGGGTCGGTTGCCACGGTGGACCCACACATTTGAGCGCATTGCACTGGTACCAACTCTCAACCAACCGAGTCTTTTTTTTCTCCTTCCCTTTCCCCAGGGGCTTGGTTCGTTGTTTGTTGGGGCTCGCTCATTGTTGGTTCTGGTCAGGTGAGGGTGGATTTCAGACGCGGCACGATAGAGCGATGGGGGGGGCGTTTTGTCTGGGTGAAGTACAGCACTCGTACGGTACCGTACAAAATACCTGTGGAGACAAGGCTTATACTTGTACTGAAGGTCTGCTATAGCCCACGGCGTCTAATTAGTCAAGGTGGTGGTAGCCTAATTTCTGACGGCGGGGAGGGTACCGTACTAGTACTGGTACAAGTACAATATGATATCTACCGGTAAATTAGAGCTGGCTCGTTGCGCTTGCGATAAACTACGGTAGGATCAGCCGTAAGGCAAGACTTTGTTATCGGTTGCCTGGGTGGTGTGGGCTTGGATCCTTGTTCGATGGCTCAATCAATCACTTCGGTTGTGATACCGGTAGACTTAGACTGGCGGTAGCGGTGTGCTGGTTGCCTGTGGATTTCTCGGTGCTATGTTTTGATAAAGTGAGTGTTTATTCCCGTATCATGGAGGCTTTGCGAGGAGGCACTGGATGTGAGGCAGATGCGGCTCTGGACCAACCAGATTTCCAGGACTTTGACTCTGGGTTGAGGTGGATGGGGGGGGGGGTGGTGGTGCGAGGCGGGTTGTCAGCTGTCAGCACGTGCAGTCCAAGATGTTGCAGCATTATGGAGGGGGGGGGAGGAGGGGATTTTGGTGATGGCGACGTGATTATTGTCGGTGTTTTTCGGGTCAAGAGTGGGGGATTGCTTATGATTCTGGGACAGGTTTACTGAGTAGAGAGGGGAAAAGAGGGAGAGGGAGGAAAGTTGGAGGAAGGAAGGATGGAGGGGCAAGTCACTTATGCTGGAGTGCTCAATTGGGGTTGGGCCTTATTTATTTGGTGGGGGCATCATGTCAGTGGGATGTAATTTCACGAAGAATACAGTACTCGTACTGTGGAGTACATACGATACCAGTATCAGAACTCGAGTGCAGCACTCTCAAAGTAGAGTTTTTCATGGACCACGGTAGCCTCTTGTGTTTAGTTGCTGCTAGAGAGGCTCTGAGCGTTACTCCTTACCGGTGGTACTCGAGCATGATAGTGAAATCCTTCCCAAAGGGAGCTAAATATACCCCCCAACCAGCGTGGCCAAAGGCATTCCCTTAACCGTGATCAGAATGTGATTGTCCCCTCTCTCCTCCCATTTCCTTCATCCCTTCCTTCCTTGGATCTCCGGGTTCCTTCACTTAGCTCCCGTTTATATATATATTTCTTTTTTCCACCTATCATATCCACCCACCCATGACCATCACTCCGATCTTTGGTCCTATCCTGCCTCTCAAACGGAATGAATATGGCGACCAAATACACACCGTAGCATCATGGCAACAAGAAAAACAAAAAAAGAGAAAAGCCTTCCTTTCCTTTTGCCCTTCCCCTTTCCCCCTTCCTCCCCCCCCCTCCTCCCCCCCCTCTCCTTTTCGCTTCACTCAACTCAACTGCGGTAATTTCCGTGATTGTCTTTGTACCCCGCAGTACGCATGCCAGACCTATTTGTACCCGGTCCAACCACCAGTCAATTGAGTTCCAGAACCCTGCTTCGCCTACCACCGATAACGGTAGTGTCAGCCGCAGAGGGCAACGGAGTAGGTAGCAGCAGCAGAGCCAGCTGCAGCCTTGGAGGAGGAAGCGGGAGGTGAGGGAGCTCACTCAACATAAGCAATCGGAACCTACATTTGGCTTCACATCACTTTCCTCCCCCCCACACCTACGGACAGGTTCGGTTTCACGATAACTCTCCACCTTCTTTTTTCGTTTCTTTTGGGGGAAACAGTTTGGTGTTGCTTTGCTTCACATTGCTTCTCTGGTAGATTACTTTCTTTCATCCTCCCTGCGGGATTGGGAAGGCTGTTTGGTCAAAGGTTTGGAGTTTGCTCGCAGAAGTAAGCTGCAAATCAATCCATCATGGGTTTACAGGCCCGGTCGAAGAGAAACAGCATGCCGTTCGACATGATTGGGAATCTACCGGAGGATCTTGTCGCTGAGGTTTTGTCATATCTTCCTGATATGTCGGATATGCGTCGACTGATTCATTGGCAAACGGTATGTCTTTTGTTTTCACATATTCACCCTCCTGTTGTCTTTTTATTCTTCCACTTTTTGCACTCTTTCAACTTCGCTTCGTCGAGTGCAATATATTGATAGCAAACAAAGGTCTCCAAAACGTGGAGGAGAATACTACACTCCCCGATGACGAAGGTTTACCACCAACTCCTCCTTCACAACGTCCATTTACGAGCACTCCTTCCACCGCCGCACTACTACGGGGGTAACCGCTCATTCTACTCCTATGCCACCTTCCGCAGAGCCCTGCGAACGGACCAGGCCATCCGTAAGGGCAATTTTCGCTCCGCAACGCCGTGGATGTACCCGGCCTGTAAGGGCTACGTCAAGGAGGAGAGGTACGGAGCTGTGGACGGGGGCCCGTTCTTCTCAGATGGCTTTCTGGTCTGGCTGGAGAGGAGTTCGAATCTTGTGACGGGTGGGAGGACGGTCTGCGTGCGCTATCTGGATTTTTCGAATGTCACTAGGACCTCGGCGAAGCAGGAGCCTATTGCGGGGTCATTTACTGTCGCGCAGTTTGAGAGGCCTGGGGAGTCAGAGGCGCAGCTTGAGACCCTCTTTAGGAATACTTCGAATCATTGGGTTGCGTTGGGGTATGGGTCTGGGATTGTTGCCTATTGGTCCTTTATGGAGTAAGTTACCTCTGGACATTTTCTCGCCCCTTGGATTTTGTGGGTGGTGGGTTGTTGACCTGAGGGATAGTAAATATATTACTGTGAGGGGTGTTCATGAGTCGAATAAGCTCTGTTGTTGGAAACTGCCGCTGTCGGCCCTACTGCCTCCCCCGGATGGTGGGAATTTATACGTTCGGGAGATTTTCTGTAGTAAGGACTACCTAGTTATCAGTATCTCGCGATCTGCCACTTTGCAGGTATTTTCCATGTCGAGTCGGAAACGAATCCACTTGATCAACCTCCGGGGAGTATATCACAATAAGGAAACGACGGACTTTTACTATGACACTGTTGCTAGCGGGAATGCCGAGTACGCTGCTGGGATTGGAGATAACAGATACTTTATGTATGCTAATACGGAGCCGACCGCCTTTTATCACAACATTATCCCAGGTTACCGCGAGCCGCCCCCAGAATTCTACTTCTACTGCTGGGACTTGAAGCCGCAATCTCCTGATACGGAGAGCCGCTGTTCCTGGGACGACCAGCCGGAGTCCCTTGAAGCAGAGGAACTTCTATCGAACATCCAGGAACCCCAATTCAACATTCCAATCGACCCATTAGCATCTAATCAGAGCATCTCATCCGCCGACGCTCCAAAGCCGCCAAAATACAACCCGCCACTAACCTTCCTCCGTCCAATAAGCCGGCACCCCATCAGTCTCTCCTGGAAAGCTCCCGTTCGTTTCACCTCGCCAAAGATCAAACTCAACACTTCGACCCGCGAGCTCCTCTTTTACTGCCCACAACACTGTCATCCACCACACATCTACTACCGCTTCTCATACCCAGACCCCCCAGAAACCCTCTGCATCGAAGAAAAACCCTGGTGCGACCACTGCGTGCGCAACCCATACCGCCATACTGCGCGGGGGTACACGCCCGCCCTCCGCGAGGATGATCGTCAGTTCGCGCATCTGGAACTCAAGTACAACACAGAACTAGTCTTCAGCGACCAATCCCGACGGTACCGCCTCGCCCTCTCTCCCATTTCCGTCCTCCGTGGCGGAAAATCTCTTCGTGGGGCTATAACCGGAAGGAAAGAGCACCGCTGCAGACTACAAATGCTAAGACCGAACCCGCCGCCCCCCGCGCTGGAAGATAGGAGGAGGGCGAGCGTTGGTGGTGGGATACCAGGCGAGGTGAAGGCGCACTGGGATATGTCCATGGGGAAGAAGGAGCCATGGAGGAGTGCGCAGGGGTATGCGGATAGAGTTTGGGTGGGTGGTGGATGGGAGGGCGTAGCGGTGCTTTTCAACGGGAAGTTTGCGGTGTGGAGATGGGGGGATTACGAAGCTGAGGAGGAGGAAGTGTTTAAGGAGGTGGCAGTCACGAGGCGACTGTTGAAGAGACAGTCAAGGAGGCAGAGCTGGCTGCCTGGGAAGGCGTAGGTGTGGCTATTTAGTTGCGCGGTACTGGGCCTGGGAGCTTCGTTTTATTTCATCTTGTCTCTTGCTTTAGTCCTGGAGTTCAGTATGTTGTAGTATCCGCCCAGGGTTGTTGGCCCCCAAAATTTTACTGTTTGTCTAGGCTATGACTGGGCGGTCCGATATTTAGTGCTGCAAGGCTTTTTGTAGTTAATTTCAAATGCTCAGCATGTACTGAAGCTTTCGTCCCTTTCCTGTTGCAGTCATGTTGTATCACTCGCTCATGGAGACTCACTCGCCCGCCACGGACTCATCAGAGCCGGGACAAAATATGCCTCGGGATGTCAATCACTCATGATGATGTTTGTGAGGCGCAACAAGAGATCCATCAGCCGCTACAACCGGAAAAAGTAACTGGGCTTGTGAAGTCCTGCCAAACCCCCCTCAAAAACCTATCCTAAGCTGTGGATGGTGCAGACTCCATTTATCCCGCTTAAATCTTTAGGAGTTCAGTTTGGCAATTATGGAAAGAGGTCCAGGGACCCCTGAGTTCCCGCACGGGCGAATTGGACTTAGTCCCTCGATGTATCATAAGTCTTATCGGTAAACGACGTGCCCACTTGTATTGCCCACGATAAGATTTCATTCCATTGAGCGTTTGTCTTTTCCTATACGGCCGTTTCCATGCCGTGCGTGCCTGCTCGAAGGGGATGGGGATAACGGGTGGGGTTGGAAAATCGTTGCGGTGAGGATCCATGGGTATTCGCAAAGCAGTGTACGGACAGCTATCGCTCTGGCCCCTTCAGCAGTTTCCAAGTCCCCTGGACTAACTAACTAGGCTGGATCCGGACGAGCGAGTTTAATCTCGAGGAGTAGAATTTGGTCGAGCTCTTCTCATCCGTATATATACCATCGCGTGTGCGTGCGGGTCTGTAGAGAAGAGCTGAATTGGAAATGGTCCTTCTCTGGCCGTGAGTGAGCGAGTGAGTGTATTTCTCTTCGAGGGTGGGTGATAGCTTGACTTTGAAGCTTCGGAGTAGGGATTTTGGATGACCGGAATGTTTCGTCTTGTCCGGTCTGGGGATGAGCGAAGAGTATGATATCGGGGGGCAATGCGCTTGCGTTCTCGTCCTGTCTCTCGTTCATAGGGGGGTGGTATTCTGGCTGGATGAAAGCTATGGAAGGTAGTGTGTGGGCGACGGTCTGGTATCGACGTCGCTGATGTCGAGCCCTGAACCATATATTCTTTTGCTGCGACAATAGTATTTTGGAAGGGGGGGAGAGTTTAAATTTTTCTTCTCCCTAACCGGCTTGGTACCTCTGAGGGAGGCCTATATAATGGCATCCATCACCCCTCTTCCTTCTCTTCTTTCCTCATCAACTTCTTTCAATCTTTCAACTCTCACACATAACACTACACAACACTACACAACACTACACAACACAACACTACACAACACTACACAACACTACACAACACTACACAACACTACACAACACTACACAACACTACACAACACTACACAACACTACACAACACTACACAACACTACACAACACAACACAACAAAGTACTGGTGGGAAGGAAATACAGGTGGGTTGGTGGGTGGGCTTTTACTAATAGAGGGATGGAATATAGGTGGGCTGGTGGGTGGGCTTTTACTAATGGAGGGATGGAATATAGGTGGGTTGGTGGGTGGGCTTTTACTAATGGAGGGATGGAATATAGGTGGGCTGGTGGGTGGGCTTTTACTAATGGAGGAACGGAATATAGGTGGGTTGGTGGGTGGGCTTTTACTAATGGAGGAACGGAATATAGGTGGGCTGGTGGGTGGGCTTTTACTAATGGAGAAACGGAATATAGGTGGGCTGGTGGGTGGGCTTTTACTAATAGGAGGATGGAATATAGGTGGGTTGGTGGGTGGGCTTTTACTAATGGAGGGATGGAATATAGGTGGGCTGGTGGGTGGGCTTTTACTAATGGAGGAATGGAATATAGGTGGGTTGGTGGGTGGGCTTTTACTAATGGAGGGATGGAATATAGGTGGGTTGGTGGGTGGGCTTTTACTAATGGAGGAACGGAATATAGGTGGGCTGGTGGGTGGGCTTTTACTAATTGGAGGATGGAATATAGGTGGGTTGGTGGGTGGGCTTTTACTAATGGAGGAACGGAATATAGGTGGGTTGGTGGGTGGGCTTTTACTAATGGAGGGATGGAATATAGGTGGGCTGGTAGGTGGGAATTTATTAATAGGAGGGATGGAAATATAGGTGGGCAGGTGGGTGGGTATATTCTAATGTACATAGAAGAAAGCCACTTGCTTTCACACATTACCTTTTGGTAATCTGTGATGATTGCATGGCAATAATAATCTCAAAAAGAGAAGCCAAAGTACTGTAAATCTATGTTGTTTTCCACAACATAGATTTGCTTTACAAAGGCTACATTTATCCTAGTTAGTTATTTTTAAGAAATAAGCAGTATTAGAGTCATAATAAGAAAATTTATGTATATAGAATAGGTCTGATAATAAAAATTATACTTTAACAATATACTAGACTTTTTATCAGAAGTAAGAAATGATATTGCAAGTGAATTAACAAAATAGTTTTATAATATATTGAACTTGATATAGATATCATTGAAAGTTACTTTGGAAACCCGACGGGCTATTGAAAACTTACTAGTTTCTCAAAATCCGCTCAGCTCTCGATGCGTGACCTCGCTGTGACGGCACAGTTCTTTTTGTCTCTGATTGTACGTGCTTGAAATTATACTTTGGCATACCATTTGCGTGAGTAGACCGTTAGCTATGATTGTACCACTACTTGAGTAGTGGTCAACTATTACTCCTGTTAACCAATGTTTTTCAAATCGTAGAAAATTTGCTATATACTAACAGACTGTGGAGGGTGGTACAGTGCATCAATTACATAATATTATAATAATGATATTATTATTATTTCATCAGCTGTTATTCAAAAAAAAAAAAAGGCCCATCTTCAATAGTAAATACCACAGTAATAATTGAATTCCGGGAGACAGAGAATATGTATACAGTGACTACTTAGACACTTTACTGTTTGAAGCTTAATCTATCACACCTATATAGCATTGGAGTCAAGCGGTACGTAATGTGAACCCCTATATCCTCATATATCGAGACGTCACAACCCTACCTAACCATCCCACACTCTTTATACTGACTGTGCCACCACCACCATTACCACTTTAAACACTACAACAACTTCAGCACGAGTGAAGAAATTAACAAAATTATAACTATTACAACTACTGCCTTACCTCTATGAATCTTCCCATCAAACGGACTACCACTCCTACTATGACTTCAACCTCTGCCGCCAACCTCCACACTACCGAAAGAAATCAGCTCGCTATTACCGCCAATACCACTACACTATCATCAGCGGGAAAATTCCTGCAATGACTACCGAGAAATTTGATGGTCAACGACAAGAGCAACGGTCAAAGCAGTTAAAAATGTCCAGTACATCACCAAAATCGGCATGACTCCTAACGAATACTTGGATCTAAAAGTCCACATCAACTCCATTACCTTTCCCTGCACCTCCAGATTTGGGGGTAACTGCTTCGACAGCGGGGATAGCGAATAGGTTCACCGCCAATAGCTTGATAACATTCTTTTGAGGCCTGGGCTGAAAATTTTCCCTGGCGGCGGAACCTTGAAGAACTTTGTTTGATGGAGGATTACCACGGGTATGTGTTCTTCTTGATAGGTTTCCTAGCACCTAAAAGGGTTTAATGGGCTAACTATGGTAACGATAGCATTCGCAAGTTCATCCATCGGGTTATCAGGACCTTCACTTATAAGATTAGGAAGAATCATGGGAACAACATGAGGAGTATCGGTGGTTGAAGGAGGGATAATTACAGGAATGATGGAAGGGAAGTGGATATATCTGGAAGCGGCAGTGGACTCGGACCTGCTGGTAATACTGATATTAGTGAAGGGGTCACAACGATTGATAAGCAGATTGGGGAGAGTAAGAAGCAAGAGAATGAGTCAATAGTGACTGAACAGTATGACGATCACAGCAGAGGGATGACAGAAGAAGAAAAATAGAAGCAGGATCTATTGAGTGGGAAGATTTGTTGGATTTTATGAAGGTACGTTTTCCTTTCCCCGCTTTCAAGTTCATGACTTATTTATAGGGAAGCTACCTAACTAGTGATTGCAATAGCTAGAGGTATTTGCTCTGCTCCTGGATTTGGCTGCTAAAGATTTCGACTTTGGTGAAGTTGCGGACACCAGATACCTGGAACTCATAGCTGGTGGGCAATTGGGCCAGCCTTGGCCAATGAGGTCTCTCACTCCGAAACCTTGAGGGGAAAATTGGAGAGCAGATTGAGAGCAGATTATCAGCCGGGCATTCTCCGGGAGTCCTCACCTTCGTATGAACGTCCTTCCACTTTTATCCAATAATCGAGGATGAACTGCAGCTTCATAATGCATACTATGCCTGTGCATCACTTGCAAATGCCTAGACTTGATCAAATATAAGATATTATTCGTTATTACCTGGTTTTGGATTAATTTCCCATATCCCACCGATTTTCTGTGGAAATTCCATTGCTGAGGCGGGTTATTGCTATATCTACGGGCTAACCGATGATTTAGCATCAATCTGTAGATTGTTCGTATATCCATTAGATTTTATCACCAAACTTATCGCGGATAATTCCAAAGAGATATCAACATGCGTGGGTTGATGCCTGTGAGAAACAGATAAATTTTATATGCCTAAGAGACCCGTTCTCCCTTTCGAGTTAAAAAAAGTCACCTTTACTATCCCTTTCCTTATACTTTCCTCTTCCGTTTACAGTTCCAGAAAGCTATGCTCTGAGTTTGTAGCAGAGGTACGAAAACCTTTCCTGTAATAACAACTGTATGACTTTGAAAAATTGTTACCCTATCATACCTCTTAAATTACCGTATTTTCTCGTCAAATTGGGTATCTCCGGACAGGGATGATATCTCTGGTGGAGGTATCGGCTGGCCGATCCCGGGCGATCTTTTGTGGGTTAAGAATGTTATGATAAGTCTGGTTTTACTATTGATAAAAGAATAGAAGCAATAAGACTTGGACCCAGATATCTAACTAGGTACATTTTCTCCGTCCACCAGAAATTCAATATCCTCATAGTTATTGTGATTTTGCTCAATATCTGAAAAGGGATCCAAATTCTCTACCTCCCGCCAATCTCCAATTTCCAACCCAGCAAAAGCCTTCAATGTCTAGCTTACTATTATAAGAACTATTAGGTGTAAGTGATAAACCCACTTTACAGAACACTCATGAAATGATCTCAGACTTTTCTGCATGAAATTTGTAAAATGCATCTCCAGTACACCATGCAGTAAGAATTCATCATTGTCTTATATGCTCCATTTTTCTATCTCTTCAGCCTCTTGAGAAGCAAGAATAGCTTGATCTGTAAGATCCTGTATAATTTCTTTTAATGGCTTGTTAATACATTAATAGTATTTGTTCACTTTTGATGGGTGAGGTGTAAAGACTTGGAGAGTGGTAGGGTAAACTCTATTTTCTTCTCCCACCTGTCTTGGCACCTCTGAGGGAGGCCTATATAATAGAATCCATCACCCCCTCCTCCTTCTCTTCTTTCCTCATCAACTTCTTTCAATCTTTCTTCTCTCTCATACAACACTACACTACACTACACAACACTACACAACACTACACAATACTACACAACAATACAAAACACTACACGCCACTACACAACAATACAAAACACTACACGCCACTACATAATACTATACAACACAATACAACACAACAAGGTACTGGTGGGAAGGAATTACAGGTGGGCTGGTGGGTGGGCTTTTACTAATAGGAGGATGGAATATAGGTGGGTTGGTGGGTGAGTTTTTACTAATGGAGGGATGGAATATAGGTGGGCTGGTGGGTGGGCTTTTACTAATTGGAGGATGGAATATAGGTGGGTTGGTGGGTGGGTTTTTACTAATGGAGGGATGGAATATAGGTGGGCTGGTGGGTGGGCTTTTACTAATGGAGGGATGGAATATAGGTGGGTTGGTGGGTGGGCTTTTACTAATGGAGGGATGGAATATAGGTGGGTTGGTGGGTGGGTTTTTACTAATGGAGGGATGGAATATAGGTGGGCTGGTGGGTGGGCTTTTACTAATTGGAGGATGGAATATAGGTGGGTTGGTGGGTGGGATTTTACTAATGGAGGGATGGAATATAGGTGGGCTGGTGGGTGGGCATTTACTAATGGAAGGATGGAATATAGTTGGGTTGGTGGGTGGGTTTTTACTAATGGAGAGATGGAATATAGGTGGGCTGGTGGGTGGGCTTTTACTAATGGAGGATGGAATATAGGTGGGTTGGTGGGTGGGCTTTTACTAATGGAGGGATGGAATATAGGTGGGCTGGTGGGTGGGCATTTACTAATGGAGGGATGGAATATAGGTGGGTTGGTGGGTGGGTTTATACTAATGGAGGGAAGGAATATAGGTGGGCTGGTGGGTGGGCTTTTACTAATAGGAGGATGGAATATAGGTGGGCTGGTGGGTGGGCTTTTACTAATAGGGGGAAGGAATATAGGTGGGCTGGTAGGTGAGAATTTATCAATAGGAGGGATGGAAAAATAGGTGGGCAGGTGGGTGGGTATATTCTAGTCTAGATGGAAGAAAGAGAGCTACTTGCTTTCATACATTACCTTTTGGTAATATGTGATGATTGCATGGCAACAAAAATCTCAGCAGAGAAGCCATAGTACTGTAAATCTATGTTGTTTTCCACAACATAGATTTGCTTTACATAGGCTACATTTATCTTAGTTGATTATTTTCAAGATATACAAAGTGGTCTTAGAGTAATGATTTGTAAATCTAATATGTAGAATAGGTCTAATAATATAAGTCATGTTCTAATATATTTACTTTTCTCACTGCTTGCTTGCTCCTTTACTCACTCGATCATTGCAAATACACTCACAATTTAAAGGCGTCGAGAGATTTCACTTCTGGTTTTTCATCCTCCTTCATTACGCCGCTTTTTCCTAGTTTCGGGAAAGCGGCCGTAGTAGCTTGTTTTCAACCATGTACTAACCAGACCCTTCGGTCATACCTCTCAGCATTACCAGGCGAGTCCTGTGGTTCTACTGCCACCAAGATGCGACTCACAATGCCCGAACAGTCCGATACCAACTCATTACTTCATTATTAGAAAAAATAAAATTTTGTTAAATCTTTCAAAATGGAAATCAAAGTTTTTAAAGTAAAAATTTAGTCTGCCATCATACCGCTAAGATAAGGACCTGGTGTAAAAAAACACCCACCTCCGCTTATCCCCACACCACCCCACCGTGCACCCCAACCTACAAATGAGACACCCGGACGAAGCATTCCTAGAAAAACCGAGCAGGACGAAAGGATGGGATAAGGAAAACTCGAATCGACCGATATTCCCGACCCTGCCTAAAATAAAAATAAAAACGCCCCCAGAACGATCCTCATACTTCCGGTGCTGGGTGTTATATCAGCAAAGGTTTCTCTAGCCAACTATGAAGGGGGAACAAATCGATTTCTAAACCAGCCTCGAGACCTCGAGGAGACCTACCATAGCTGCCAGCTTATATACCAAATCATAAATACCACCGGAGAAGCTCCCCTGAACGGGCATGACTTGGCGCTCCAACTAAGGAATAATGAAAAAATGCGGAAATTCCTTCAGGTTTTATGATACAGCCGCATACTTATTATCCCGGGAGAGGTCTATCGTATTTCGCCGTAGGTCGAAGGCTTTTTACCCATCATTAGCTCACGCTCGCGCAGTACTTGCTGACCTTTCACAAAATCCATGAGCGTCAGTCGTCCAGAAACGTGACGAAGCCCTGCCAAAAAGGTTGAGGGACCGGCTTGAACTCGCGATGTCAGACATAACTCTCGGACTCAATTACCTTGACGTCACCTAGATGATTGTGAGCAATAGCCAACCAACTTCGAAAAACAAAGAATCTCATTCGAATGACACACATCTCAAGAACCAGCTGGCGCACCGCACCTGGAAATGGGAAAGAAACCGCGAATAGACAGAAACGAGACGGCCCGGGAAATAGTAAAAGTGTTGGAACGGACAGAAAAACCGACTCGAATAACGCAAGGCACAAAAGTCGTACTGGCACCACGTAACTTGCATAAGAGCAACACGTCTGAGGACGTCGAACTTTTTCCCCTCTGGGTAACTCGTCGTCTTGTTTCGCTGGCACTTTCTCTTTTCCGTCCCCGCCAAAACACGAAAGTCTAACGTCCCAGGACGTGTTGCTCTTATTCAAGCTCATATGGTATGATGGAAGGAATGGTGACAGGCAAACCCGAGCCCCCGAAGAGGTCCTAAATCACGGTCCGGCCGCGTGAGTTGGGTGGTAGGGGGGGAGCTCGGGATGCAATAGGAACCGCACGAGTCCCTAGAATGTAAACCAAAGTTCCGAAAAAAAACGGCCTAATATCAAGAGTGATATTCTATGAATCATTTCCAACCCGTTTGCTTACCCACTCAGCTATGATACCACAGTTGGAACAATCTACCGGGCACCCCATTCTCAATAAGCCATACACTAGGCCAGCAAACCTATCCCCATCCCTTCTTATTTTCAGACACCGTTCTTTCATCCCATAAACATTCTTCACGCCCGATAGTCCCCAATAACCTACTTCCACCTGCTCCGTACCTCGGCATGTAATTCCACCTTGTCCACACCAGTCTATTGGAAGCACCAAACGGTGTCCTAGTCTCCAGAAGTGCGAAACTATCAATTGGTATTAACGGTGCGGTAATAGGTCAAATTATCCTTCCCCCGGCTCTCCAAATTGCACCGCCTTTTTCACTTATCCCTGCTCCCACGATATTCACGCATCTAAGCCCTTGCCCTCAGCGCCTCCCCCCCCACCCACATCTTGCCAACTATGATCACTCCTTCTTTCCCTCCTCCCCCTCCTCTCCCCATTTCGATTGCGACAGAAATTCCCAGCCCCACCGCTCGAATCTGAACGATGGTCCCGTATATTACCTCCAACCTCTCTCTCTCTCCCACAATCTTTGCACACCGCTTCCCATCCTCATCATCCTTCCCCTTGACTAGCCCGTCAGCATGCCCTGCCTGTGTCACCGCCACCCCACAAGGAGGATTACGCACGTTGCGGCAAGACAACCCTCCAGACGTTGGTATGCGGTGAAGCGGTTATGTACGAGTAGGCTCTCAGTTACACGAATGCTGACCGAGGATGAAGAATGAGACTAGAGGGATCACGTTCAAGTAAGGAACCGACTCAATATGTTCGCTGGCACGGTGAAACCCCGCAGCGCGCTATCATACACTGGCAGCCGAACACAAAAAAAAAAAGAAGGATGCATGAGCCTCCTCCTCCACACACTACTAAGCGCGGGTCTACTGGATCCCCCCCAGTATAAGTATCGACAGGGAGGAAGAGGGAGAGCGGACACTTCACGAGCATGCTTTCTACTCCACCGCAGACGACCAACCGACCAACCACCGTATTTCGCGGTGCAAGCCACCTCGTGGTATGATAACATGGGGAAAACGGGAATTGGTTACAAAAAAAAAAAAAGACCCTCGTGAAGTTGTAGGGGGGTAAATAAACTTTGAAATGAACCGTTTCACGTGAACATACCTCCCGTTGGGCGTTTCCCCCCCCACAATCCTGCATGGGATCTCCTTGGCTTTCCCTTTGCTGTCTCGAGCGGGGAAAAAAAGAAAGAAATAAGTATAGTAAGTACTCGTACTGTACTTGTAACCCTTCAGGGAATTCAACGGTGGAAACGCCGAGATCAGCCTCGTCCACTTTGATGACCATCAAATAACAATTCAGGGAAGTAATCATTGACCGGGCTTCAATGTTGAGCGGGTAGAGGGACTGATTACCTGTCACTCTGATTCACGGCTAGTTTGGGGGTTCAAACTCCCCCGCGGGGATAGACGCACTCGAGTACCAGGAACTAGCCAAGCCCACCGAAACTCCTACCCCGAACCCACCAAAACATAAGCGTCTATTTAGCAACCGTGCTTGGTCCGTACGTACAGTACGACAGTTCAATCGCTTTCTTCCGCGCTGTAATATCCATATCCCCACCCATGAGTGGCTTAAGAGCGCAGATACGATTACCCCATTTCCAGAAAATCGAGTTGAGAATGCCACCGGAGAGTTCGGACGCAATGGGTCGTTACCAAATATGATACACACCCAAGTTTACCGACCGCGCAAGCGACGCAAATCCACCACGAGCCTGTCCATCAGTGCCAAATAATACACAGCAGTTCTCTCTAGAGGCCAAGGAAGAACCCCGCAACCGGCTACCCAAAAGCGCCAACCTAGTGGTACCCCAGAGGGCAAGCGATGGTGACAGAAAAGGTACCGGTGAGTAGGTAGCCATACTGTGCTTCAAATCAATTCACCCCGACGACAACCACCAAACCAACACACAACAGGAATCCCGCAACCATGCACAATCCTTTCACTCAAGTGAACAAACCGCCCCAAAGGTCCCGACTAAAAAACCCCACTGCATCCACCGTCATGAAGCAAAAAGGGGGGGGGTCATTCTTTTTTTTCAGACTAACTTACTGGTATCTATTTTTTATTTTTTCCCCCCTTCACACCTCCACGGGATCCCCGACCCCAATCCTCGCCCTGTACCACGCTCCCCATCCGCCGGCCCGGTCAGCCACAACAACTACAGTATTCAAGCCCTAGCGAGTGAGTGCCGATGACCGAGGAGACTACCGAGATGACAATGTCATTACTATAATAATACCAGTAATGAAAAGTAACGTCCGGGTAGAAAATTCCCGCAGACGTTACACCTCTGAACAGTGGTCCTGCCTTTAACGGAACAGCCTTCATTTAAAAATGAGGGGGAAAAACAATATCTCCGTGCTATAGGTACCTGGTAATAATAATATAAAGTGTACAAGTGCGCCGGGATGATGCCTACTCGCTGATCAGACCGGGGGGGGGGAGAGGAGGTCCAACCGCCGCGATAAGATTGGCAGGAAATTTTATGGTATCGAACCCGTGCCTCGGTAGGTGGTGTAGGTAGTGGGTACCGGTATGTAAGTCGGTGATACGGTACATTGGCACCTCGGGCACAGTAACAGCACTGGATGCCGAAACTGAGGTGGGAGGGGAGGTGGCGTATCACAGCCATTCGGGAGAATGTATTCTCAAGTGAGAGGCCGAAACAACCCAGTCCAGGAGGAGAGGGGGGGAGGGATTCATCTGGTACCGGGTTTTGCATTGTTTCCGCTGCGTTATGTTTTTATCGTGATTTCCTAGTGGATCGCGGGAAAATCAGATGTGACATCTTACACGCCACGCCTTTACCTCGGACATGATGCTGGCCAAGATTAGGTTTATTGGCAGCCATCATAGGATATTCCTCCCGTCACGAGATTTTTCCATTCCTCCCTCCTCCTCATCCCTTGCTCGTTCTCTTGCTTCGTCAGGGGATTTTGGTTCTTTCTTTTCTTTTCTTTTCTTTTCTTTTCTCTCCCTCACTCGCATCATGCGAGTGGAAGAAAGTAAAGGTAGAAATAGCTGGAAAAAAAATGTCCAGTTCATTGCTGTACTCGAGTACAGTAACGGCATATGTTCCCGCCACCACACAGATTCCCAGGTGGACGCACACGCAGACACGCATACGGAAACTCGATATCCACCCCGGTACATCCCATACCCTACTTCTCGGTTTTTGATGAAGAAGCTCAAAAACCATGGTGAAATGTCAAACCACGCTCCTGCTCATTCCCCTCCAAGGGGGCACTCAACCCCGAGGCATTTCCCGAGAAAATCCATGAGGAGCGCATTGCAGAGGGGAGGGGACGGAATTGTATGGTGTGTGTGTGCGCATGTTCTCGAGTAGATGTGTGCATCCTCACACAACCTCCGGGCACTCCACCCCTCCCGTGCGTTCCGACTCCCCATTTGGGAGGAACGATAAAAAGCGTGCACAACCACATATGAGTGTCCCCTTAGCATATCCCACCAGACTAAACATTTAGAAACATATTCCACCTGCCCTCCTTATTCACTTCCGCCGATCATACAAAAAAGCAACCATGTATCAAGAGAGAGGAAAGTGTAAGGGAGCTATGTATGTGCTCGAGTAGGAAGTAAGTAAGCAAGTAGGTAACATGATAGATCGCGCAGCTCGATATGAATGGGTTGGTTGGTAAAAAAAGAGAGGGGGGGGATATGTTTACAAGAAAGGAAAACCAACCATTCATGATACCGCATGTCCAATTGTCGGGCTAACTACGTGTTTCTTGATTACCAGACTCTCTTCCCATTACTCAAGTGCTCGAGCACAGTGATCTGCCGTTCGGTTGAATTAAGTGCTGATGAACATCAAATTAGCTGCCGCAGAGACGCAGACGAACCCCTCCTCCTACGAGAAAAAAGGTCAGCAACGAACGTGGCAGGGACATGCGTGGGTAGGTTCCACCAATCCTTCACACTTTCCTGGACTTGTTTAATGGATGAACGATATGACAGGTCCGGAAGCCCTGACTATGTGCCATGTCTATTATGATAGGATATGGTATCGGTATTATTATATTATGGACGTGCGTCAAGTGCGCCAGGCAGCCGGCGAGAAAGGAAACGGGAGGGAGTGCAGCCTGATATAACAGTCAAACCTCTCAACTCACACCCCTAGCCAACTCACCGCAAGTGCGGGGAATGGGTGTGAGGTTCTTCGGCTCATGTTATGCTAGCTTCCAATGATATACCACGGAAGAGAAACCAAAGTCATCCCCGGACAAGCGCCCCCTTCCCCTAAAGAGAGAGAAGATAAAAGAAAGGGGGAAAAAAGGGAAACCCTCATCTAGTAGTGGCCATTGTATGATACGATAGTGTGCATATCATAACGAAACACCCCTACCACCCAGTCAGTAAACGTGGCTATACCTTAGCTAAGATCATACCCCTCCCTAATGGTTCACCAAAGAAAATGCCATAGCTTGCAGTACTCAAGTCTCGACCACCACCACCTACCGAATGATTCGGAAAAAGAGAAGAAAAAGAAAAAATTGCGGGGGGGGCAGGAAAAAAATGGTCTCAGACATCAAACGCTATACTCGATACATACCGTGGTCCGCAGACCAAAACAACAAACCTAAATAAGGTAATTGAGACAAGCTGAAAAAACACGATATCCGGTAGACCAGCACTAAACCAGGACACGGCCCGATCATCCAATGAAGCCATCACCGGTGCTGGAGTATTCTAGGTATGCCATACCACGCCACGCGCAGTGAAGCTTCAACCCTTCTCGAAAAGACCAATGTCCTAATTTTTTAAATTTTCCTTCTTGCTTTCTCTTTCTCTTTCACCCTATTATCATGGCTGCCATCGCCATGTCACCCAAGCGGAATGAGCTCAGCTCCATTCAATACAGTAACCGCATAGCAGGAGGAAGCAGGAGCAGAAGGAGAAGGAGACGCAGAAGCAGAAGCACCCCGCAATCTCCACAAACACTCCCACCCGCCCCTCCAAAAGTTTCACCATCATCATCGCCATCACCATCACCATCACCATCACCGCCATCACCAACATAATCACCAATGGAAAAACTGATTAATGCACCCTGCCATTCATATTCCCCATTCTCCTCCCCCCCCAACGCGAGGAGTTGAGAGTAAAGGAATGGAATGGAAGGGAAAGATAAGAAAAGAAAAGAAAAGCTCTCCTCCGCCTCCATTGCAGCTAAACCCACTCACTCACTTACCACATCGCAGGGGTGCTCACACGCTCGCTCCTGGCCTCCAAACGAAATCCCCAAATATCCCACTTGACATACCAATGCATCCATCAAACCGCTTCACGTGCCTATCTGGCCGAATCATAACGGCTAGCATCGCTTCTCGGGTGATATACCATGATCGAGGACCTCGTGGGAACTCCCGCATGTCCCGCTGCGAACCTCCCATTTATCTTATCATACGTGCTCCGTAAATTACCCCCACTCCTACCAAGAAACTCAGATTCCCAGGCGAAGACCCGCAATGGCGTAACGCCCGGCGCGTCGAGCGAAAATCCAGCGCAATCAAAAGAATTACGGTGCCGTAAGTTCGGTCGGGGGGATAACGGGTAGGTGAGAGAAAAAGAAAAAATCCCGATCATTCCTAATTGTAACAGCAACCCTCCCAACAGGTAAGCACCGTGCAAAGAGCTGGTGAAGAAAAAGAAAGAAAAAAAAAAAAATCCAACTAACGGGCCATCATACCTTACAAGTAACCACCGGTGGCCCCTCCCCTCGGGAAAGCCTCCCCTGCCCGGGACCAACATCAACTTTGGTTGCCCGGGTATTCGACGACGATGGATACAATACAAGTAAGCCACCGCATTATTGGGGAAAGAGGGCTCCGAACGCCGATCGATGGGTGGATGGGTGGGTCGGTGGGATGCGGTGATGGAGGAGATCTATCACCAACCGCCTGGGGTCGGGACGGCTGCGTACGGTGCTAGACTATTCACGGGTTATCACCCAGGATAGGCGGGAGTTTGTTCTACGGTAGTCTGGAATACGAATACAGTACGCTGACACCAATATAAAACACAACACATTACCCTGGCCATCTGCAGTTACATCGAAAGGTAGGCTTCTAGAAACGCCGCCGTGAGTCGAAAGCGATAATCATTATGGTAGTCTACTTTGTCTACTTCTACGGCATACTAGCTAGGAAAGAAATTTGTATCTTAGAAATCATCCAGCAGGCAGAGAGAAAGAGAAAAAAATAGGACCCAAACTCAATCATATGCTATCAGTTATCACTTTTTATTTGAGATTTCAAAATATAATATGATGGCTACAATTAAATGTGGCTCAATTACAGCTCTCCCGCCGCCCCCGAATTCACAAACATAGGTTACAAAGAGGGATATTGGAAGGAGGGGAAAGAATGTCCAGGAGGAAGACAAGAGGGAAGAAGAAAAAAGATAGCTTGAGAAAAGAGATATCAGTTAAAAGGAAAAAAAAATAGAAAAAATAAATAAAAACCTCTATATTAAAGCCTTCCCTATTTTAAAATTTTGACATCAAGAGAGAAAAATATGAAATACTCCCCACTACCACCAGCCCTCTCCCAATCAATTCGTCACCTCATGATCAACCCATCAATCTTTCGATAAACAAAAAGAAACCGAGAGGGGAAAATAAACTATACAAAGAGGCTGTTGTTGTACCTTATGTATGATATGCATAAATACTGGACACAGCACCCTCCAAAGCTCACCCGTGGAATAACGAGACAAAGAGAAGGAAGCTGGGAATAAAAACGATTTAAAGGGCAAAAGAAAAATAAACAAAGATGCATAAAGGGCCTTTAAGGCGCTGAGACAAGATAGATCGTCACTCTGTAGCGACGGATAGCAGCGGACAGTCGACAAATTCCAGCAAGCAAAGGGGTGGCTAAGAAAAAGAGAACCACGATAACCAATGATGTTGATGACCCAAAAACTCCGGAAAAGACCCTAAAATCCCTGGAGAGATTGAAAAAGAAGAAGTAAAACTCCAGCGGCCTAAAGTAGTCGAAGCGAAAAAATGATATTAAGCACTAAACCAATCCCATAATAAAGGATGGTCTAGATATCCAATTTATATGGGAAACAGCCCCGTCTATGATGCGGTTCCGTTGTGATATCTCCGGCTCAGGCTTCTCTCGATGCCCGAATGACCGTTCCTCTCATCCTCAAGAATATCGCCGGCGACCTCGATATACTTCTGCGTACGGATAAATTTAGGAACAGAATCCTATTATAACGAAAGTGAGTCAGCCGTCGTTTTTAAGCGCGAGATCAAAAGAATGCCTACTCCTGCCATGAGTTTGAACACTTGTTGTTGCGCTCGGTCAAAAAGAGCGGCAACCTCCTTCAAACTGGAGTACATTGCATTTTCATCCTTTGCAACAGCTCGGGTCATTCGAGAAGCCATGTCTTGTCGAAGCGTGTGATCGATATTTAATTCGCATGGGGATCCGGGGGCAAGGAATGCGTTGTAAAGGCCTAAGCAACAGAAAAAAAGAGTATGGTCAGCGTCCAGATTTCGTAGATGAAGGCCATCAGGAAAATGGAGTCATTGTGCAGTCACCGAGTAAACCGGCTTAGGGAGAGCACTACCAGAAATCAAGTGCGCGATGGCGGCCATCTTCTAGAAACAACAAAAGTAGCCAATAAAAAATTGTTTTACCTACCATAGGCAGCTGCTAAGGTTTCCCGCACAGCATCAGGTTTCGATTTATCAATTGCAAGGAAATTGTGGTTGAAATCCTCAACATCCAGCCAGAACGACAGATTTTCCTCGCATACAGTTTCCCGAAGGTATTCGCGGAACAACAACCTCAAAGCAGCGTCGTTAAGGATAGCGGTCAGCCGGGTAGTGTTAGTCTCACGTTGATCTATATCACCAGTCAGCCCAATTTATCCCTCTCCAGTGCATCCCCACACTCTCCGTGGGGTGGACCACTTGCCTCTAGGGAACCCTTCCTCCCGGTTCCTACCTTTGGATGTGCCTCGTACGGAGTTTCCGTCACTTCCCCTATCTCCATTCTGCAGACTCAACCGGTCGCCATCAATCCATCCCGACACTCTCTTCCCTTTGTCGGTGAAAATGTAGATGGCATTTTTGGTCGGTTGAAAATCTTTTGCCTTTGGGTTAGCCTGAATGTAGGCCTTATCCTCAAAAGCAGACTGGACCAATCCATATTGTATGAACAGGTTGAGAATTTCATGAGTCTCACTCCTCTCTACCGTCGTACAACAATCGAGCAACCAATCCACCGCACATTTCCCAGTGAACGAGCTCTTAACAACCCCGTCACCAACTTTACGGGTCTCAGCAAGCTTGACGCCCGTAACGCCATCATGATACTCCGATACAGAGTCCGAATCGGAGATGGAAACATTAGCTTTGATGTTAGGAGTTGCTCCAGCAAACCGCCTAAAGATAACCTCAGTCGTGGTCTTGTCATGGGACAGCCTATCCGTTACTGAATCCCTTTCCAAAATAACTAAACGCATGGTGTTGAATGAAGACTGTAATAGCTTGATGACATGGTCTTGTTGGATGCCATTACGCTGACAGAACCTCTCCAAAACATGAATCCCTTTGGGCGTCAATTGCCATAAAGAACCCTTTGGGGGGAAATAAATGGTAGATTTTCCGTCAGCCAGCTCAATAAATCGAGCATCCATAAATCGCTGACAAACAGAGCGAGCCATTTCCTTAGCCATCGAAAAAGTGGTTGTAGTTGTCGTGGTGACGATCCGAGTGTGATCCTTCGGATCGGGCATTCGGTTCGATTGAGAAAACTTCAATGAACCAAGATTGTTGATTGCCTCCTCAGAGGCAAAGCTGAAGGGGTATGTCTTGAAACGTATCCTGTGAGAAGATAACGGCAAACTAACCATTAGAGTAGAGAAAAGATCCTTGAAATCCTACAGTAGCGAAGGGAAAAAACACCAGTGTCAGTTAGTTGAATGGCTACAACAACCGCCCGCTCGGGCTGAGGTGGGGGAGAAGGAGAGAGAGAGAAAGAGAGAGCCAGTGGAACCAAACAGGTGGAAAACGAAGGTGATGGGCAAACTGATCGGGACAAAAGCTTACCCTAGTGTACGGACGGTCATCCGCAGTCATCCGCAGTAATCGCGAACTTGTTTGATGCATTTTGCTGTTTTTAGGATTGGAGATTTCGTTATAGGTAGATCCGTCGCCGCGTAGGATCACCTTTGAAAGTTTAGCCAGACTTTGTTCGTTCGAGTCGAGCAACGACTCGGTGGAAGCAGACCTCGACCTTCCCAGAGTCTTATTGTAGCTACCACCCGAAAGGCTATAAAGTGAGAAGACTGAGGATCGAGAAAAACGAGAATGGATGGAGTGTCGTGATGGTATTATTAGGGAAGAAGTCGCTGCTGCTGCGGTGGTGGCTGCAGCAAGCAATGGTAGCGGTGATGGGTGTTGCAAAGGTGAAAGAGGTATTGGCAGCGCGGCCAGGTTTTGTCGAAGCAGTCTTGTGTGGGAGGAGGGAGGGGAGGGGGGGAGGAGAAGAAGCTGCAGTGGTTGCGTTTATGGTGGAGTTTGTGGTTCGGGTAAGGGGCTTGTTCTGGGCCTACTGGTATGTGGTGGATGGATACTATTGGGGGTTCTGTGTGAGGGTGTGATTGTGGAGGTATTCCAGTTGTGATGGCTTTGGTGATGGCTTAGATGGGTGGGCGAGCTCCAGAAATCAACGGTTGATGCAGCGAGGGAATCCTTAGAGGCGAGAGCGAGGGCTTTTGTCGACGAAGGATGCAAGTGAAGATAAACGATCAGAACCACGTGGCGATGGCGACGACTTGCGGGGGGGTGCAGCAGTACAAGTAGAAGTAGAGAGGGAAAGGCGGGAACTCCCTGAACCTGCGCAGAGGCAGAGGAAGAGAGGGAAAGGGATAGCTGCTTGTTTGAATTTCGGTGTGGTTGTGTGGTTGGAGCGGGCATGAGAGTGGATTTGGTTGGGCTACTGCCAATACCGGCACTAACACTGCTGCTCCCTGTTCCTACTGTTTTACCACAACCATTGTCGGCAGTACCGGTACTTGGGGCTTGTAATTCGAGTTGTTACTGGTATTGCTTATGGCACTCCGAGTACTGGCGGCGCTCGTCCTTGTTCGTTTTCCTCCTCCTCCACTTCTCCCGCCCGCCTACGCTGTTTGAATGGGGATGAAGAGATACCCGTAATGTCAGTTGCACCGCTGCTTCTTCTAGAAAATCTTCCTACCTTCTCATCCGCCTCTTCCTATGGTTCTAGTTATTCCACCCCTTGCTACCTATTCCTGTTGTTCCTGTTGCTATCTCCACTCTTGTTCTGTCGCTACTAGTCTACTGTCGTTGCGGATCCTGTTGCTAATGGTGGAGGGGTTGGTGGGTCCTGCACTTGCTTCTACTCGAGTAATGGTGCACCACCACACTCACGCTGCGGTCCTAGCCCCCCCGGTCCTGGTCCTTCTGGGCGCTCTTCTCTTTGTCCCGAGATGTGCATCGTGACAACAGGAAGTGGCGAGCTCCGTCATGAACAACGCGCGCTACTAAATCTATCATACCATTAATTTAACGCCTCCCGTCGGCGCTGAGGTGAACTTCTCTTGCCTCGTCTTCTGTCTTGTCTAAAAAAGGGTTGACTGACTCTAAAGAAACGCAAAAGATTTTTGGACGATCCTTCTGCCCTTTTCTCCTCCCTCACTTCCACCCGATCTAAATGACCCGGTATAAAAAAATCCGGAAACAAAAAAAAAAAAAAAAAAAAAATAGTAGAAAAAATGAAATAAGAAATTCAACCTATGACTTACGGTACTGGCCTCAACCTGTGCGGTATTGCCCTATTCCTGTTGTTTACTCGTGCATCGCTACCGGAATGAGCCTACTCTTCCAAGCCAAGCGGTTGCTTCCCTCGCGTTGCTGCTCCCAGAATTTCCGGAATCGCTGCCGAACGAAGAATCGAGAAAATTGCGCTGGTAATCTGACCTGACCAGAGAATTATTATTCGCGCCCCCCAATCCCCGCTGAAATATGGCCCTTCCTCCGGGGCCAGCAGCGAGGCCTCCACTTGATCTCGGAGGGGGAAAAATATAACTAGCTCTAGAATCGACGTCTTTTCCGAACCAGTATTCTATAGCAAGCCCGCCTTTCGACAGCCCCAAGCAGCAAACGGCAGATAGCAAATCCCCCGTATGGCACAATCTCGTGGTTAGAAAAAACAAACATAAGAAAAAACTTTTTTTATATTTCATTTCTCTCTTGCTCGAGAGTAAACGATTGGGGGGGGGAGGGATGTGGGTGTGAGTGAGGAGTAAGTGAGTGTGTCGTAGAAACAATAAAATTTTCCTCGGGATTGGTAAATGGGTTGGAAATGTTAGGATTGAGAGAGAATCAGTGAAGTTGGGGAGCACATCCCTAAACGATCACCCTCTCTCATCTTCCTTCATGGATGACAGGGCATGCGCGGAGGAATTGAGCAAACAGCTCTCTCTCTCTCTTACCGGTGGATTCTCTCATTCTTCTTGCCTGGCTCCGTTTGGCGAGAGGACCTACTTTACGAGGGACATGTGCGGTGATTCGGAAGAATGCTAGACAGGAAGTAGTTCCCAGTTCCAGCCAACGTCCTGCCGTGACCTACCGAGTACCGACCCTTCAGTCTACCGCATCCCGTACCGGCACTTCCATTATTTCTCCCGTCTACGAACAACGATAGTCAGACTAACAATTACAAGAAAAGGAAATAAAACAACTTTCAAAAAAAATAAAAAAAAATAGGGACACCACAAATGGACTTAAAGGAAAAAAGGAAAGAAACAACCTGTCAGCAAACCAAGCTGAAAAAGAAGCAATTGGGGGGGGGGGGGGGGGCAAAAGAAGCAGGATGCAGAGGAGTAGGTAAAAAAAAAAAAAAAAGTGGGAGGGGGAGTGGAAATGGTGGGGGGAATCCAAGCCAGAGAAAACTCTCAACGGTTTTCCTATTCACAATGAAATCATTTTATGCGTTTCTCAGGCACAGCCTGATCCCCGATTTAATCTATGGCGCGTACTGGACATATTGCAATCGGATGTCATATTTTGCCCTTGTTTATTTTACCTCTTCCTCAAACAGCTCTCCTATCCTCAGAGCTTTTGCCTGGAAAAAACGACAAACTTGTCCTCCAGCCCGAAGATGCCTGCCGCTGCCGAACATTCCAGAGCAACTACCCGCCCGGAAAGGATACGGTCCTTGTACTTGTACCAAGTGTAGACTACTCATACTTTACTTATACGAGTACCCTACTCGAGTACAAGTGCAATCTTCAACGGGGGCACGACGAATACCGGCGGGTGATGAACAGGGATACCGGTAAGTTATTGGGAAGGGGGGAAGAAAAAATGGGTTCATCACAGTAGGGTAACAAAAATAATACTTGTTATTCATCCCTGTTCGTCACCGGCCTGTATTCATGGTTCCCCCGTTGGAGACTGCACTTGTACCTCTTAGGAGACTTCAACTTCTGCTGTGGTGGCCAAGAGCAAGTACTAGTACAGTAGTCTGTGCACGCGTAGGCGGCGAGCAGGGAATTGGGAAGGTCAGTCGGAAGAAGCGGCGGCAAGGATCATAGTGTGAGGTTCAGAAGTTTTCACGCGGGTAGATGCTTCAAGGAGGAAAAAGAAAAAATGAAAGACTCAAACAACAAACGAGAAAAGGTGTTAGGTTCACACAGATTGCCGGCCACGAGGATGTTTGTTTGAGATCGTGTTATGGAAAAGGCGAGAATGGAGGGATCAATTGGAAGGCGTTGTTTTCCATTTTTCGGTCCACCTGGCAAGAAGAAAAGAAAGCAGGAAAGGAAAAGAAACAATAATATCAATCAATACAGCACACGTTTTTTAGAAACTTCCTCGAACGAATTGGGCAACGGTCAGGCATAAAGGGGCATACAAATACAGGAACAAAGGATTACCAAGATTAGATTAACAAGAGCCATGCACCAAGGCAAGACGCATCTCATACACGTGCTAGGCGAGGAAAAGTTAGGATAATTAGCAATTAAAAAAAAAAAAAGGTGGGGGGGAAAATTAATTTCCGGCAACAATGAAAAGAGAACAAAAGGACCATCAGAAAAAATCTTCCGAAGGAAATCATTTAACCTCGTGCTTACCGGTATTTCCGTTCCGTTATACATGTGTGAAAAATGGGGGGTTTAAAAGGGGAGTTTGAGCACGAGTTTGGGATAGGGAATATATTTATTTATTTAAGTGAGCAGATTGAACGGTTAGATGCTCGATTCATAAAAATCGTATCATAAGGTCTCTTTGTGCTCAGTACCGCAGACTCGGAATACCGTGAACTAGCGCTACCGGTATCAAATCGCACGCCGAGGATTCCGATTACAGCCAAAATGGGACGGATCTTTGTGGTAATGGAATCATACGGTGCGCCTGCTGTTACTATACAATACTCGCACCGTGGTGTGAACTTCATCCCTTTCGAGCAAAATCCCTTGTATGATAGAAGGGCCACGCTAGCGAACTGTACCCTATTGGATCTGTCATAACCTGTCACAGGAAAAACCGAAGCGGGGAGGTTAGTGAGGTGCACGGAAGGCTAGTGAGGCCATCTCGAGATGAAACAGATAAAGAATCGAGGAGTAGAAAGGAAAGAGGCCATCCGCTCAATCAATCAATCGCCCGGTCAATCAGCATATCGTATCATATCATATACGAGTACCGTATAGGTATGGATGGCATGTGGATACCCAAATCACAGAGAGTCTCTCAGGTTGCAAGAACAGCATCACGAAAAGATAGTGCGAAACTGAATGGAAAAGCGGTTGAGGTGTTCGAAAGGCAAACACCGCTGCAATCGTAAGGACGCCATTTTGAAACATCCTATGAGAAACTCCCTCTCCCAGGATAAACCCTGCCCATCATTTTTCTCTCAACTCGAGTACAAGTACTTGGGGTGAGATTAAATGTCCGTAAAAGGTGACTCGCCACCACACCATAAACAGTAATTGCCACTTAAGGTACCGGAAGCCGGAGGTACATTGACGTCAATCAAAGATACATAATACTTAAGATTTAGGTGAAACATTGTAATCACTGAGTCAACCAGATACACCAAAACTCAAACTTGGAGTCGGTGCACAGCCTTTGACAGCATGAGACAAGCAGAAAAAGGAAAGCAAAAGCCCAGTCAGTCAGATATTCTTATTGCATCCTGGAAGAATATGATACTGATATGAGTAGGTCGTCATGAGGTTGATGTGGGTAAGCAGGGTGCTATTATCGCACTACGCAAGGCCGGTCATAAGTTAGAAGAAATCCAATCGATCACAAATATTCCTGTGTCAACTGTTGCCGGAATCATCAAACATGTACAAAAGCTCTCTCCGAACGAAAAAGAAAATCATGATCCCTCTCAACTCCCACTCAGTAACTCGGCTTTAAATCCTATCCATCGCCCCGGAAGACCAAGAAAGTTCAGTGATGAGGACGATCAAACTGTGGTGGAATATGCAACTAGGAACTGAGCCCAACGCCACAAGTCCTTCGCGCAACTCGCCAAAGAACTCCCTTTCTCAATCTATCGTACCCAAGTAGATAAGATTCTTAAAATGAAAGGCTATACTTTACATATTCCTCGTACCAAGCCAGCAGTATCAAAGCCAAACCGCGAGGCACGAAGACGCTTTTGTGAAGAGCGCATGGCCAAGCCAGTTAAAGGATACTGGGATGGGTGGATATGGACAGATGAGATGTATTTTCTAGTCGGAACTCATTATGGTCCTCGACGAGTTATCAGAAAGTCAGATGAAGAGTATCATCCAGACTGTGTCGATTTAGAGAGACCTGGCGACGTGCGTCTTATGTTTTGGGGGGCTATAACCTATGGAATTGCTGGTAAGGATTCACTAGTCTTTAATTGGGAGGAGGAAACAGAGAAAGAGAGGGAAGCTACAATTGAAATACTGGCAGAAGAGAATAGCATTGCCGAAGCTACTGCAAAACACCTCTATGAGGTATGGTATAAGGAGGAAATGGCAAGAAGACAAGCATTACCGAAGGGTCAACGTCCTCGAGGAAGGCCAAAAAATCCATACCGAGTAATAAAAAAAACAAGAGGAAAGAAGAGAAAAGGTGGTATAGACTGGTTCAGATACAGAGAGAGTATCTGTAAACCACTTCTGTATCCCTTTTACCATAAGATGGTAGAGTCTGCTCAGTGTGGTATGCGAGGTCCGGTACAGCTTATGGAGGATGGTGCGGGACCTCACCGAGCAAAACACCTCAACGCCTACCACCATAAACAAGGAATTAATAAAGTAGATTGGCCAGCATGTATGCAGTTTTATTTACTTCCTTTTGATCCAAATTTCCTCATACTAATAGAATTACTAGCCTCACCTGATCTTAACCTTATTGAGAGAGTCTGGGATTATATCCGCCGAAAGATATCGCAGTGTACACAATTTCCAGCTACAAATGAGGCTACAATTAAGGCCTGACATGAGGAATGGAATAACATACTGCTTGAAGTTACAAATAAGTTTTTATGGGATATAAAGCATCACATAGCAGTAGTTGCTGCTCAGGAAGGAGGAAACTTGTATCAGGGGTAATGTATTTCTTGTAAATGTTATGTTGTTAAATTATGGGTAACTTGAATGTATCTCTACATAATTTCTATGTACCTCCGGCTTCCGGTACCTTAAGTGGTAATTACTGTTTATAGTGTGGTGGCAAGTCACTTTTTACGGACATTTAATCTCACCCCAAGTACTTGTACGAGTAAAATGCTCCGCATCATCTCGAATTACTATGGAGAATAGAGTAAAAAAAGCCATCCTCCACTTTCAACAGAAAAAGCAATTGAACTACCGGTACTCGAGTACTGCAATTGGAGCAGCCGGAGAGAGGGGGTTTCTGGACCAACCTAACATGGGCCTTCTGTCTTTCTCTTGTTCTCTTTCTGTTCCCGCCAACTGCTCATTGAGTAAGGGGGAACCAATAGGGCTGTTATTGCCGCTACCCGTAGGATCCCTGAAGCCACGCGATACGCCGCGTGCTTTAGACATTCACTCCCTTTCCCTTTCCCTTCTTTTTCTTTTTTTCCTTTTCTCGCGCGACCCACCACACCCCTCCCCGCTCTTTCGTTGTTGCCTCGTGGAAGTCGTGTGGGCGGACTGAGCGCGTGGGGTCAAACATCGCAGACGCTGCCGAGCTGCTTGTATGTGCCGATAATCCCCGTCTTTCGGGACACTGAGCATGAGAGAATAGAAAATTGAGGTCCACTTCCTTTCTGACGCCCCTCATTATTATTTTTCATAATATTATTAACTACCTCTCCGTTATACGTTCTCTTCGGCCGCTTTTTTTTTTTGCTCTGTTGAATTGGGGGAGGGGTGGCTAATTCGTTGGTTAGGGGGAGGGGTGCGTGAGTGGATGGATGTATGCGTGGTACTCGGGTGCGGTTATTGTTATGCACGCATAGATCACGTTTTCCTAATGTGTGTGTGAGGAAACGAGAGCAAAAGTGTTCTCTGGATCGACTGATTGTGAGCGTGATAGGTTACAGGTTTATGGGACTCATACTAACCGTACTCGTACAAGTTGAGGACGGCATTTTTGATTTGGCCCCCGCGTCCAGCCCCCGGACTTTAGACAGATATCCTGTTCCCGGCGAGAATGGTAGGTAGGGGAGAGGTTAGTAACTTACTCGGACACAAATGAAAGCCCCCCCCATTCTTACCATCTCTCGATTTGCCTTACTGAAGCGACATGAGGAAGGTATTAGCATCTCGGCTTCAGTGGAACAAGGAAACTTGGAAATTGGTGGAAGGAAGGGGACGAAAAAAGCCCCAACCGACGAGCGAAGGGAAAGCCAGGGTTACAAATGTTTCTGCTTAACCCCCGCATCACTGACAAGTGATGTGCTTCCCAATGATATGCCGCCATGCTCGGTTTCCAGCCCCATTGCCTTGCGCCGGGCGTTTGCTTTGCTGATCAGACACTGCGGGGCGTTCCCTTAGCGAAAGAGAGAACGACACTCGAATAGGGCACACAGTATGCCAGCTGAGGACAAATAGAGGGGAGGGGAAGAGAACGGCGAGTATCCGGTTGGCTCTTTCCCCGAAAAACTGGCAATCCCAAACGAGCTTCTATGATACGCTATGCGGAAATTTTTGAAAGGTATCATATCAAAATCAGACCACCCCAAAAATCGCTATTCTGATATAGGCACGGATCCAGGATTGATTGCCCGATCAGAAGAGCATAGAACTCCCCTTCAGCTAGTGAGCACAAAGCCCCCCGTGTGTATGTCGGATCATTTATTATTCATTTATTTATTTTACTTTACAAGCAATTTAATTTTTACCTCCACTCTGTTTCGTTGTGCAGCTCTTTCAATCTCACCAGCAGTTAGATGGGCTACCGTGCAGATATCGTGCTGCTAATGCAAGAATACGGTAGTTCTTGGATGCTCGGGTAGTGTTGGAGTGGGTGTATGGCGGGACCATTGCATCCCTTCGTCAGTTTGAGGGGAAGCTCGACAATATGTACGAGTACCGGGATCAGGAGCAGATCCTTGCTTACCTTCGTCAATTAGGCACATGGGTCATGAAGCGTGGCAGCGGCGAAGCTGATAAGCCGCTGTACTCGAGTACTCGGGTACGGTACCGGTACCGTAACGACCCCTCTGATTGTCTGGTCTCACCCTTCCCCCCTTGGCCTCTTCGAGTCGTATTATGGCCACGTTTGCTTATAATTTTTGGGGCGCACCGAGATGCTCGAGTATGTCACACCCCAGCTATCCCGGGTGGCGGGGGTTTGGGAATTTCGTCTAACACAGCAGGGGTCCGGGGCGAAAACAGAGACTCCCTATCCATCACTGGCTACATTTTAGTCAATATTTATAGGTGGTATAATCACCTCTAGCAAACTGCTCAAGTTTGTCTTCCTCTCCATCACTACTGGTGGTAGGCCTTATACAGCCTTGGGCCCAACAAATTATGATTTTGTACAGTGCTGATGATGTCTAATGCTGGGAACGGCCCCTTCTCCATTCTCCATCACCCTGTATTTTCCGCTTTGGGTGTAGTTCCTATGGTAGTGATCAGAACATCCAGCTCAGCAGGTCAACTTTCCAGAGGAACGGGAGAGAAATCTCACAAGAATATCGCACGAATCCGCAAACTCCCTTATCCGGTTCAACGAGTGGAACCCCGTGAAAATTCGGGGGTCAAAGATTTTGTATGATTCAGCAATGTATCCGGTCCAGAGCGATAGGGAATAGTGGGGTGCGACTGTACTCGTATGGCGTTAACCTTGGACTGATCATATTGGCACGATGTTGAGCAACTTCGACGTACGGCTCATGTAGGAGGTGTTGTATTAGTAGGGTAAACCTTCCTACATGAGTCTTTGACGCTGCTATCTTACTGCTCCAGAACCTTTATTCCCGGGAGAAATACAGGCATCGTGCCCCACCAGCCGAGCTATTGGTTAGCTGTTTTTGTGGCTGTAGTTTCCCTTGCCCTCTCAGAGCTTTTCCAGCCGGAAATGGAGCAAAACCGACGCCGATGCGAGGGGGGAGGGTGTCATTTTGACAACGCTAAAGCCCGGGCGTTTTTTTTTTTTTCTGATATGGGTATAGGTAAGGTATGGTGTCATGAGCGGGAGGAGTGTGTGGACGGTACTGAGAAGAAACGAAATACAACCACTACTGTCGCAGACAGAATTGTCCACGATGAAGAGCAGTCGAAATTATACGTCCTGGGGAAAGTAAGATTCTACGATTGAGAGCTTATATGAAATTTTCTGCAACCGGGGGCACCATCTCTCCACCCGAACCCCGTCGTTCCAGCGCGAGGACCGGATTTTCTCGAAGAGATGCCGCTTTCCCGCTACAGGCAACAGGTTCCCGAACACAGGGACTAAACGAAGTATCGGGAGTACGAGTATCGGTAAAGTGTAGTAGGGCCATTCCCCAAACGGAACCACAAAAACTTGGCCAGCTCCTCACCGGGGGAGCGCCGGACAACCAGCGGAGCAGTTTGTTCCTTGATAATGCCTAAGGGATGACGATAGGCATACCCGGAGTCCACGGAGAAGGCGTAACCCAAAGACATGGTTTGTCCGACCCAACCAAGCCACAAAGCCCCATTTTGTTAGCTACAAGACGACTGTGCGAAGTTGGACTTGGGTCCAAAAATCTTTCTCGTACAATCTTACCCATAGAGCATGGTGGGCGGGGTCTTGACGGGCAAACCTCGATTTTTCAAAAAAAAAAAAAAATTTCCCCTCGACCTTCATTCTCCTTGCTTCGCCTACCGTACTCGAGTACGGAATTGTGTAGTCGAGGCGGTTTCGGGAGCCGTAGTGCTGTTGGATAATGCATCCGTGACCGTGAAGGGGGAATTTCTGAAACAATACTGGTGCTGTACGATAGGCTACCCTCCGGGCCCAGACGTGACTACGAGTACTGTACGAGTACTTGCAAAGATTCAATTTCAAAAAACGTGGGTGGGAGGGATGTCTGGTCTGGAGATTGTCAGGATAATATTCCTCATTCCAGCCTTAGTTCCGCCAGGGATTGGAGGGAAATAAAAAAATAAAAAAAAATAAATAAAAAAAAATAAAAAAAACGTGCGCATCATACCATACCGGTACCGGTAAAGTAATTTAGGGATATTCAACCACGTGGAATTCGCGGATCTCGTTGAGGTTTGCGACGGTGTCCGTGAGCCTCCCTTCAAGCAGCCTCTAAGTGCACAATGTGCGCACAGCGCTGGGATCTCTCACAACACCAACAAGAAAGACAACATGAGGGTTCCCTGCCACTCTGACCACGATGATAATGACCGCGTGGTGAAAAGAAAAAAGGATCTACCGGTTATTACACAATATCATACAATCCAACCTCCAGCGGAATAAACTATTGGCGTGCCCCTTTTTCGTTGGTTCTCGGGAACATGATTCTCACGATATTCCTGATGGGAACTCGCTCCTTGCGACCCGGCTTCTTAGGTTGTGGTTCCGTTGGGGGAAGCCCTAAACAGACTCAATGCCACATCCAACCCAAGGGCAATTGAGGGGTATCCCAGTGACCATCACTACTGTATTTGCGCCCTTGGTCAAACACGGGAAGCAGCTTTCTCCCACACTCATTCACTCCCCTACGAGCCATGTCCCTTCCGCCCGGAAACTCCTTTCCCGAACACCATACTAGACCCGGGCTGCTGTGCCGGTATGAAAGCAGGAAGGAGAAAGATGAACCGGTCATCAAGAGTGCCTCCCAAGCAAGGCTGGCATCACTTAACCCTTTTTCAAGTTTTCTCCCCGTCACAGTCCTCACCAGGGGCACGACGAAACAGGGAGGGTGGTGAGCAGGGATCGTTTATGATACAAGGATATTTTTTGTTACCCTACCGGCACTTTGACGGGTTCACTCTTTGCCAATGGGGCACTCATGTTCTCCACCTGCCCAATTTCACCAGCCCCTAGTGGGGAACGTACTGTACTCGAGTATTTCGGAGGGGAGTCTAAACTCCCTTTCCATCCCATTGTTTCGAGCCCAACAAAAGAAGCTAGGGCCAATTGACCCTCTATGATCCCCCAGACACCCGAGCACTATCGTAATTTCTTTTACTCTTCAACCGCCACGTGTTTGACAGGCGGGACATCTTTATGTTTCCTTGCGCAACTGACGTATCGCAGTGTGCAAACTTCGGTAGGTAGGATGGTCCACCAGTGGGACAGCTTTGATGACTCTATAGTCTAACCCTTTTCACACCTCTCTTTGACGTTGTTGGGCCGGTGGGAAAAACTAAGCGAGTTCTTATCTACTCGAGTAGCGTACTCGAGTGCCTCATGGAAGGAGCAGAGGAGGAAGAGGAAGAGAGAAAAAAATTCCCCTCATACCGGTTCATGGACCCTAGCACCGGAAAATGTTGTGATGGTGGCTTCTTTCTATGATGCTTTTACTTTACTTTAATATAAAGTACGATACAACTACACCCTAGCACGGGGATTAGATACGGTAAATGTGCGGCCATTACCGGTAATCTGTGCGTACCGTATCTGAACACCCGTTCCAGGTCCGCAGTCCAATGTTTGGGTGTCATCCGTCTTATCTGCTATCATACTTGCCTTAGGCCATAGGGACCCCAAAACTAGAGGGTATCATATTTTCTGTTGGTGCTCAGATAGGAACGGGCTCTTAGGATAGGATATATGCATTCAATCCCTGTGTTCGGATATTCGAGTACTTCTGGCCTAGGACAAAAAATTACCTGTAATTCCTGCGATTTGTCTTCCGTTTGCTTGGGCGTCATGATAACAGCCAGGCCAGGGTTGATGGGGAGTTTCGCGGTGTTGGAACGGTGCAGCCATGGTGCCTTCTCAAAGCCCATCTGGTTGGGTTGACGATAAGCCCCCACCCAGCCGGTAGTCTTGGCCCAACCGTTTCTTTCTTCCCCTGTTGAAATTTTTCCCAGCGAGGTGCCATGCCAAACATGATCCTACCGTACCAGTCTTCCAGAAAATTTCCTTCATTTGCCTTCGCACTTGGCCATTCCGGTTTTACTCTGGGCTGTCCCGGGAGGGAAAAACTAAAACTAAAAACGATAAGGGCTTTCTTGTTCTGTTGGGGCATTGTTATTGGATTCGTTTCCGCGGTTTCATAAATCATCTAAGGTCCAGAACCGGGGGATACAATACCGGTATTCGTGCTATCGCTACGGTCAACGGGGCCTCGCCCCGAGGGAATATTTCGTACATACTTGTAATCTGATTATCCGTGGTCTGCAATTTAGCAAAAACTATTGGTCATGCAAGAGCTGTTCCGCCCGGGGAAGCGGCGGGGCTTACCGTGAGCAGCTAGCGCTAGCAGCAGGGAGGTGGTTATGTCGCTGCCGTTGCTGCCCGCCGATTGCCTACCGGACCGTGGGTGAATGGTGACACGGAGCGCAAGGTCTATGGTCCTGAAATTGGGGGCTGGAGTTGGTGCTGCTGCCATTGCAGTCTGGATGGAGCTGCGGGGGGTGGGCCCTGCTGCGAAGGGACAGGTGCTTCAGTCGGTCCGCACGAGTGCATACGTACGAGTACCCCCCAGCGCTATATCCGTCGGGCTATGGCGATGCCGAGAACTTATGCTATGTACTGGGAGGTGGAATTGGTTTTTGTCAGTACCACCTGCCCGATCCGTTAGCCGGCATGTCAATTTTGATGGGGGTTTCTGTCGCTCTTATGGCGTCGTACACAGTCTGAAGGTATGATATGCATTGAGCTGATGGCCGTTGCATCTCGATTCTCAAGGTAACGCAGCTCTTCTGCACTGACCGCGGGATGAACTCACTTTTCGGGCCATATTTTCCGGGCTCCCCGGTCTTGTATGTTTGCCGCCTTTCTCGATATCATGTCCTCTGCCCCCTGGACTGCTGAAATGGTGGAAATTTTTGTGCCGCCCCCGTCAGTATCTGCAACAAAAGGGTTAATAAGCAACCTTTTGTTATTACTACTCGAGTACAGATTCTCAGATGTGCAAATTTCAAACCATTGCTAATCCTAGCCATGGTCATACCATATCATGCTATATATGTATGACACCGGTATAATCCGTCTGGCCCGTTTCCCAATTAACGTGGCCTTGGGTTGGGGTACGCAATTCGGCATGAAACGCATTGATATTCATAGCTGGCACAGTATTAGATCCTAGGTCATTGCTGAAAACCATCAAACAAGCCAATCATTCCTCTCCAAGTTCGATTTGAAGAGCTTGCCGGAGGCCGATGAGATCTGAAACCACGTGGAAGCAACTTCTCGCAGTTGTGCTCGAGCCTCGAATTTTATAAATAGTGTGGTAAGCTACCGTTATTCTCCCTGCAAGGCCTCACGAGAACAATTGCGAGAAGGGGTCGAGCCTCGTCGATCTTATTATTTTTTGCGGGGTTTGCATCTGGTTGGCTATTTATCCACGGAATTTGACGAGTAGAATCCCGACAAACGCCAGCTGCTTGCGATGTTTTCTACATGTTTCTAACCTTACTTAACCAATCGAAACCGCTTTTTGAGGTATTGCCATTCAGGTTTACCCATTATTTTCTGAGCTAGCCTCAGCACTCTGGAGCGGCCGGTAGTTGCCGTTTGGGCAGGATGGACGTTGTCGGTTGGGGCATACCGGTTCGGTAGCGCGGGCGTCTAATGCGGGCCGTTTATTTGGTTTCATAAACTACGGAGCGCAACGAATCATTCGACTGTTTTAGACGCCGCCGCCTCGGTTTAAATGCTCACTCCACTACTCGTACTTGCCCACACATTCCAAAGGGATCCGGAAACCTTGGCGCTTCCTAGGCCTAAACCGTGCCCAAGTTTCAGCATGCCTTTGGAAGGGGCAAGTACAAGTGGGTACTACCAGTATACGGTACTCAGAATCGTTCTTTGTTTTTCCTGTCTTTTCCCTCCCCGGGTTCAGTTTCTCTATTCGCTTTATGTGCCCCCCTCGTATTCACAAGATCTACATTTAATTACTATACAGTACTTGTACCGTTACCGTACCAGTAATCCTTTAGCACTCGTATTAATTATTTGGCTTGATATCGTTACGATCCCTGGAACCAGACACCGGACCCATGATCGGGTTTCGGATCAGCCCCTACCAATTTGTCCTTGGAAATGGCCGGATCCCTCTCATCATCTCTCCCAGCCATTCCAGGTCCCTTGGTTCTTCAATTCTTGAGACATTCTCTCGGTTATACTTTAGGCCCTCGATCGCGCTAGCCTCGTCCAATCATGTGTATCGCTTCTACGGCTAGCGGAGGATCCTTTCTTTTCTAGGGCAAGGCTCGTCTTAAAGAAAAACAGTCGGCGTCCCTTCGTATTCCCTCCCCCCCATCGAACTGCCTCGGCTGAATTCTAATCAACCTTTTTCGCTGATCGAAAGCCGCTAGGATTACACCACCTTCCTTGTGCTACTGGTACAATTTACCTCCGAAATCTCTTTCCCTCAAACACATGGTGTGGGGTTTGAAACGAGACCTTTTGAACCTATCAGTCGAGGAGGGTACTCGAGTACTATAGATAGTACTAGTACGATCGTACTGTACGAGTACGAATACATGTTCATCCCATGTTAGCCACGCCTCAGGATCACTAATACTGTAACCTAGACTATGCCTTTTATGGCCTTCCGGGGATTGGGCCTACGTTCAGTCCTTACGGATATTTCTCGTTTTACGTTATTGACTCAGCGAGGGGCACACAATCGTGCTTGGGGGGGGGGTCATAGCCGTTGTCTTCGTCGCGGTCTGGATATCTAGCAAGCTAACCCTCAACCGAAAGGTCGACCCGAGTGATACTCAGTGATGAGTGGGTGAGCTGAGAAAAATATGCAAGACATACAGGATCACGCAACGCTCGATCGAACGGGTTATTAGAGGGATACAAGTATCCGATATGGGGTACAAGTAGTATTGGCGCTCATATGTGTGCGGGTGGTTTGCCATACAAAGTTTTGGCTCCTGTGTTCGGGTGCTTCATACCGGATACTTGTGCAACCCCTCCTTTTTATTACTGGGATAATGACCATTTGCTGCTGTCTTTTAATTCTCCCTTGTTAATATCAAAGTGTCTATAGTATCGGTACTAGTACAAGTTCCAGGGGAGATATTTTTGTTCGAACCAGGGATTGTGTCGCAGGCTAACCTGAATTAACTGTTTACTAACTTTATGGTGGGTGCTTGCCAGTGTGCTGCAATACCAGTAAATTACTCACAAACACAGCCAACTACGGCCTCATTGTACTTGTTCGTACAGTGTAGTACGCAAACTGAGCTCACGTGCAAGATATTGTGCTCGAGTAATGAAAAGCCATCGACGTTATTGCCCCCCTCCACCCCCTCTCTCCTGTAGTTCGGTACTTTCCGGCCGGTGAAGAACCCCCCAAAATGCTTATTGGCGGGGAAATAGAGGTTAAAATTTCGATTAGATATGTTTTTTCTCCTTCCTTCCTTTTTTAATTTACCTTTTACGGCATGCTCTTGAATTGCGTTGCTCTCGGTATTGCTATGATTTGTATGGATAGCGGTCGAAATAAAATTGCTGATTTAAAATCTGGGGAATTCCACGTGGTGCCAAGACCCATGAGGATTGGGAATTCTTCTCACCCTTATCCAAGACGCAGGATTAAGGGGGTGGGGGTGGGGGCGGATGGAGGAGAAAAAAAAGTCCTGTGGTACCGTATCATATCGTTAAAAGGGGAATACCAGAGTGTACATACCGCAAGTGGTTAGAGACTTTGGGGAATGAGGCAGACGAAGGTGGAGAATTGTGGGGTCACTCGAGTAGACAAGTGCTCGTACATGCCGGGTGCCGATGCCGAAAAGAGGGGGGGGGGGAGGTGATGGTACTGTACAAGTAGAGAGTGGCTTTTGCTGATCGATATAATATGCCATTCTGTGCTTGTACGGTACTTGTAGAGGGAGAATTCCGTGGCGAGAGGGAAGGGATTAAGTGGAAGGAGAGGAAGTCATGACTTAACCCTACTTATAAAGATGGACGAATACTATACTCGTGAATGTTATCATACCTATTACCGGTCTTCCTTTGAGGCCCATGTGCGGTACTCGTGCTGTATCAAATGTTCCTTGCTTCCCATCTGAGGGAAAAAAAGGTCTTTTTTTTTTTCTTTTTTTCTTCTTTGCATAATACAAGTACTCGTACTGTGCTTGAGTAACGTTTCCCTTATTACAAGTATTTGTCGAGAGTTATTTATAAATAGTGTGATTTATGTAAGATATTCTGCCACTACCTCGCCTACATACAGAAGCTCCACACTGTCGCTAGGAGTTGGGGGGGGGGGGGACAAGGACGAGCACCGCACTGTATGATACAGCCACGGGTGTCGTATCATATCGTGCTTATCAGCGGTACGACACTGTTACAGGTGATCAACAGCCCCATCATTTCTGTCCAACAACCAGGTTAGCATCCTCCCCGATCTCCCCCCCCACCCGTACGGTCCTCACCAGTGCCAAAGATACAAGTACCGTAAACCATATCTAATGGTACCTGTAAAGTTACAACCAGCAGCCCCGTCTGCAAGTGGATGGGCAGACCGATCGCTCGAGTTTCCGCCAAATTGGCAGTCCTCAACCCCCCCCCCACCCCACCCCAATAGAGAGGGAGCGAGCTCTTTGGTTGTTTCTGAAATTTTTAGGCTCAGCACGGTCCATGGGCTTTCTCCATTTCACGCAGTGGTAGGCAGAACGGGTCTGTGTTGTCGAGCTTTTCAGAGACTTTAGCCCTAAGAAAAAAAAATAGAAATCCGACCAGCACAGCTCCTCCGGGGTTATTACATTACACCCCTGCTAGGGGGAGATGTTGTCACTGTCTTGGCCGGCTTGGGAATTTTTCCATGAGCAAGCTGGCGGAACTCCTCGGGGGCTCTGGTGCAGTGCAGTGCAATGCAGTGTGTCTGGACATTGAAATGCGAATTTATGGCGGACGCTCGGATAGGTGGGGATTGATTGCTTGCTGTGCATTTGTTTACTCCCTGTGAAAAGGCACGGTACTTCTTCTTGCCTGCTACTTGGAAGGTATTGGTATGGTATGTACTGTGTGCTCTTCACATTTCGCTGCGATATCGGCTTCGGAGAGGTTGTCACTGCTGGAATTTCTCAAAGAGGAGGTTTTTCTTTTTTTTTGGCTTCTCGAACGAGACTTCCCGCTGTCCTCTTTTCTTCCTTCTTTTAGCTGTGGGCTTCGCCTCCGCGAGAGAAACGGTATGAATCAATACTGCGGTTTCGGGGGAATGAGAGTAGTATCATATTATACATGAGATAACTATTCGGTACAGTACATCTTACCCTCTCCCTTTCATCCGCCCTCTTTAGGACAGCACCGTCCCTGGACGAGGTGAACGTCCGGCAAAATATACGATAATATCATACTAAAGAACAATGGAGAAGAAAAAAATGAGGAAGAGAACCTTGGAATCGAGGCTATGACCAGGGGGAGAGGGCTGGAGGAGATTAAGCGCGGATGTCTCATTCATTCTTCCTTTTTCCGCTTTACCCCCCGCGTGGGGGTGCGGGGGGAAGTCGTTTTTCATAGTATCATGATGCATGCCGGGGTTCTCCCCGGGCGCTCTGGATCACGAAAGAGCACTCGGTCTATGCAAATCGGTTTCCGAGAGCAAGGAGAAGGGTAAGGATTATTTCTTACCCTATCAACTCGTCAAAGCAGCACCTTGGCAAATTTTGATCTCCTCGCACGAGGGGTACCATACTCTATTTGATGAGCCAATGCGGTACGGGAGGAGAGATGGAATGCCGGTATTCCTCGGCGAGAGGGATGGGGTAGGGGATTCTAGAAGGTGCCTTTCCGGGGACTGACGCTCTGGTGGGATTATTGTGTGACCTGCGGGCCGTGTGGGGAGGGAATGTTCTCCCGAATTCTGACGGATTGGGAGGTTATAGGGGAATGGCGATGGTTCAGCTGTTATGGGAGATTGGCTACTGGCCCGGTGTGTGGTTCATTCATTTCGGTATTTCTATTCTATTCTATTTTCTGATAATAGTGGGCAAGAAAGTGTCCGGAAACGGGGGAGTCATGGATTTGCCTGGAGGCTCACATACCCAGCTGATTTGTTCGCCATATATTCCGGGAATCCCTGCTTTCGGGTACTTGCCTGCTACGGGTATAGAAGCAGTTCACTACGTGGTGCGGTGCGTGACCGTTCAACTATCCGGTGTGGAGTACCCGAAAATTTCGGTATGGATTTGGTATGGGCGGTTGGATGCGCAGGGGAAAATTTTCTGTCATCCCTGCGTTCGGGTACTGTACTCCATGCCTACTCGAGTACTGCTTGTGTCTTCTGGGGGGAAGGGGGGAAAGGGTTCTCAACGGGTTTCTGGGGTGGTAGTTTCTACCGGATCTCTATGTTCCGAGGATAAATCCGTACTGTACACGTTGTGCAGTGCCTTACCGACTAGCTCCCGATCCATTCAACAGGATCCCCATACTCCATTTTAATTTTTTTACTGTGTTTGTGATTTTTCTTCTTCCTTCCAATCCTTCACATTGCGGCCTTGTCTCCAGCAACGCCGCCAGCCTTCTTTCTTCCAGCAAGCAGTAGAACTCCTACCTGGCTGTTTGTCCGTTGGCCCTAATCTTCACCTAACACAGCATGATGCGTCCCTGGCCCGTCAAGGGAGAATTACGCTCGAGACACAATGGCCGGTTTGGCGAATAGTACATTCATCCAATCATGCATCCCGCTTTTTCCCATTGTTGCCCTGGGCGAGGGTCACCGATTGGGATCGTGCGTTCTCGCTCAATGAGCTAGTGGTGGTATGATTTTCGCAGGGTTTGAAGCGGGGGAGGGAATGAAAAAGGAAAATCAAAATCAAAGCCAAAATCGGAAACTCTTTTTTTGATTGGTGAGGTGGACATGACTGCGGAAAGAGATGGCTTCATGTGAGAGCAGGAATTGGACTGTTTTGCTCGGTTCTTGATTGCACAGCAACATGCATATGTCAAGCTGGGATTATCATGCCTGTGGAGGATCGGAAGCACGAGGGGGAGGAGGGGATGGTAATATGGGGAAGCGGTAGTGTGGGGGTTGTTGAGATATTTGGCTGATCCGGGCCGGAACAGTAAGGCTCTCTCCAACGATCCGGGTCTCCCACACTCGGTGCCAACATGTGCTCTTCATGGAACTTGAGTCTTCCGGAGCTTGGCGGTTGTTGTTGCTCGACTCCTCTTCGGGCTCAGAGTGGAGAAATATTGCGAGGTATACCGAGTGAGATCCCGTGAGCTGAGATGTTTTTGTCTGAGGGAGATGGGGTAATTTCCTGATATCAAGTCGGGTTCAGGTGGGGGGAAGAACGAATCAGCTGTGGGCTTTGGAGGAGGAAATTTTTTTTTTTGAGGAATTACTATTCTAACTGATGGCTTCTGACATGACATGGCTTGGGATCGAGTTGTGATGTTGATGAACACATATTGTTTACTTCGCACTTGATGCACGCGTTGTGCATACTCGCATACCCGAGTACTGTATCATATAATAGTTATGATAACCCAGTGGATAGCTATTTATTACTCGGTTGGTTGATCAAATTTTCTTTCAACGGAGGGCCCAACCGTAATCCCCTTGAGTGGGACAGCAGTTTTTCTCAACCAATCTTTTCTCAGTGGATATGTTTGCGCCTTGACCTTCGACGCTACAGTACTCGTACAGGATCCTGTGCTGATGACATGGATCTTGCTAGTAATCACAATGATCCCGGCACCAATGGCTGGTATCACACAACAGCGTGTCATCACGAGCACTGCCTTAGCTCTGGAGAGCGGTGAAGGGGGAACGCTTACAGGTAACTCCACTCACGTTTTCCCTGCCCCCCCCCCCCCGAGTGAAAAACCACGAGGTAGGCAACCGCTCCGCTGACCCATGCGGTGGTAACTATACAATAGCGTTCTCCTACCCGAATTCCTGCAGTCTAGCCTCGAATCACTCCACATCTTTCTTTCTTTCCTCCTTCGCACGCATGATATCGTATCAACATCCTTAGGTAGGTAGGTCTGAACTACCTTGCGGGGGAAAAAAAGACAAAGGGGGAAAAAAAAAAGTTCATCCTTTGGTATTGGAATAGCCTATGATACTCATGCGCTCTTCCTTTCCTACCAACCCCCCCAGTATTAATTCATTCACCCACAAGTACCCTGAACGGTTGCTAAAAAACCCCACTTTTTTTTTTTTCAAGTCATCACTGGGATTGTGGGACAGGGTTTCTCTTTTTTTCTTTTACCCTGGCTACTACGAGGAACAATCGGGGTCTCGGTATTCAATTGAATATCAAAGGGAGCAAGTACTTCACGCTTTGGGAAGTGAGGTTGAGAGAGGAGGGGGGAAAAGGAAGAAAAGAAAAGAAAGGAAAAAGAGACATAGGCAAGGGACCAGCTAGTAAAGTATCTTGAGTCTCACACCCCATGGGGAGGGGGGGGGTATGTTGGACGTGGGCGTATGTGTGTGGTGGAGGTGGAATGGTGGACGGTCGTGTCACCTTCGAGAACAACTGACTGACATGCGAGTAGAAGCGTTCCGGACGCAAGTGTAATTGCGCAGTGCGGCACTGTTCACTCGTGGCAGGTAAGAAAGTGCCCGAGAGCAGGGATTGGCCGAATAACAGTTTCCCCATGGCAAAATAAAAAATAAAAAATCCGTTGCACAACTGATCACCCTATACAAATTCATGATCCTTGTTTTGTTTTTTTTCCGCCTGACGCGAGTTAGCGGTACAGTACTAGCACGAGTGCTCGTACACGAGTACTTGTACAGGTTACTATAGTAACAACTCGGTATATAGCGGTTCAACGATAGTGCTTATATACGAGTACTTTCATTCCTTCGGGGGGGGTTGGAACCAATCGCATTCTGGCGGTTAGTTGTTCGGTCGTTGTCGCGCATAATAACTGGCATAATACCTCTCTCCATGGTGGTGGCTTGAACCCTGGATACTGGGATATGATACCCGTACGTTTCCATTAAGTCGAGTTAGGCATTGGTATAAAACGGTACGGCAGTTTTTTGCTACGGAACCCGTTTGATAAGTCAGACAGATCCTGTCGTCGCTAAACTACCGTACCGTCTTTCATGCCATGCCATACCGATCACACAAATTGGTCCTATGATGACACGAGACTCGATCAGCCTTACCGGAGGAAAGTAAAACCGAACGGAAGATTGATTACCATGGCAGAATTTCTCACACAGTACGAGTACCGTAGATGGTTCATTGTTCGTTTATTTATATATAGTTGTAATAATAGAGGAAGGAAGCTTTGCCTTCCCAATGGAGTGAAACGTAGTAAGGGACTTGGTTAACGGATTCGGTCGTTTGAGCACTAAAATTAGCTCACGGGTTGATATAAGGTATCATACTCGAGTAGGTAGGTAGTGTCGGAGGAGAAGCTCTTTTTTTATGATACGTTCCAAGAAAACATAGGAACTTTGGGGGTACTGTATAGAATACTCGTGCGATAGTATGGGATATCGATATGCCATGTTTATTAGCGCTTTGCGAATGCTCCTCTCATGCATAAATATTCGGCTTACGCGGCTGAAGAGCGCCTACCGCGGTATGGCACCCGGACCGCACCGTACTAGCTAGTCCTGTGGGCGTAATGAGTAAAGTTCCATATCCAGCCCGGTTGCGGTCATAATATAGACTAAGGGTCTGGGATAAAATACTGGGGCGGTGCATAAAAGTTTCAGTATCATAGCACCGCTACTGCACTAAGGGGACATGGCCCAGAGGAAGTATATCCCCTCTCGTCCCAGCCAGCTTCGAACGGGCATGGCTGATGGGTCGGGTACAGTACCTGCCCTCTAATTCGTGCATTTGTCAAAAAAAAAAAAAATTCTTCCTAAGATCCTGTGATAAATTGAAGGTTTGTGCTCCCGTTCCCACATTTTTTATGCACTGAGATTGGGAATACCACCTTGGCCGCGGGAGTATCATAGAATGGAAGTCGAGGGGGTTAAAATGTCACGCTTCAGCTAACGTAGGTGATTACGGCGGATCCGAATTCGCGGACAGATGGGTCGTCAGAGGGGTAGTGACGATGTCGTATACTATACTCTCTTGAAGAAAAAAAAAGCTAATCAGATATGAGAAGTGGCTAGCACCCAATGAAATTTCTTCATCCATCGTAAAACGCCTCTACGAGTACCTGGGCCCTACCCACCTACCCAGCTGCAATGCTCTTCGTATAATATCCACCTCCTATCCACCCCCGCTTCGGAAAGCGCTAGTGCTCTCGCCGTTACCAATCGACGCGAAATTCGTAACAGAGCTGGGTGTCGAAGGTTAGAATTCACCTCGTTGCCTAGTGCGCACTTGGTCCCGGACCTCCCCGACCAAGCAGAACCGACCACGCTGAACCGTCGAACCTGAACATTCCGGAGACCGACGGGGGTATATCGGAATTACGACCCTTAGCGGGATATGGTCAAAGAAGTCACTTTTTTTTACGACATCGGTTTTTGTCATATCATAACATACCTGATGGGAGGTTTTTCCCTAAAGTTAGTTAGTTCCCGGCGTCAATACGAGTAGACTGGCCGACCGGCCGGCCTTCCAGCGCTGGCGATACACACGCAAGTGGTGTTCACGGGAATTTCATCCGATAACCTTCCCATCCATCCATGATACCTTTATCCGATTGCGCCGTACGCGTAATGGGAATCGGCTTCGTACAGTAGTATCGCACAAGCACAGCCCCCGGATACCAAGCACAATTCATCACTCGTGCGGTCCGGCCCGGCCCGGGACCGTGGTACAAGTACTGTACTATACAATCTTGTGAAGGCGGGGGGAAAAAAAGGAAACAATGACGGTATCCATTCGGGTTTGAGTTATCGGTATTTGCGTTCGGATATTGGGGGTATTTTAAGCGTGGTGTCACTGCTACTGCATAGCGGTGCGGGGCGCGGTATTGTTTAGCTCTCCTGCTGGGTTCGGGGTGATTTACGGAGTTGTTCGCACCCTTTGCGGGAGGGCTCTTTATGTGTGCCGTACTGCTGGAATCGAGGGGTTTTTTTTTGGTTGAGAGCTGGGTGTCGTTCTATAGCGGTTCTGTTCGCGAATGGATTTCGGGTGCGATTAGATGTGGGTGGTCGGAGTTGGGATGCGGTTTTGATAGTGGGTTGCGGAAGTGGTTTTTCTGAAGGGTTTGGGGTGGTCCGCTTGGTTCGGTTGGGTTTACGGTCTGGCTGGAGTTTCTATGATAATAATATTATTATGATAATATTATAAGGTTAGGCAGTGGAGTAGAGTAGAGCTCATAGAGTGAAGGTGCCGTACAAGAAGTACCAGCTTAAATTGAGAAGGACGCCGTGAGCTCCACGGGGCAGGATAAAGTTGCATTCTTGGCCTTTGGCACTTGAGCCATACAAGCAGTGACCGTCTTAGAATCGGCCATTATAGGTAGGCTGAATCAATGATCGCGCGTGCATCAACCAGAGTGGCAGCGTGGTCGGCCAATCAACCTTGAAGAATATATGATACTTCCAGGTGGTTGTTCGACACCTGAAGTAAATCATCGATTTACCTGTAAAGAAGCGAAAAGTATGCAGACAATTCCTTTGACATCTCTTCTGTATTTCCTCGCAGGGCTAGTACCCCCCCGTCTGCCCTCCGGAAACTCGGTCCTGTTCTCCCTCCTGAGCCACGTTTTCACGACGTGAAGGAATTCAGCTAGTTCGCACGACGACTTCGGTTTAAACAAGGTGTACAGCAACTAGCACACTAAAAGAAGGGAAAGGAAAGAGAGATCGGTATTCAAGATTTCGTGCAAGTCATCAGTCATGATGCCACATTTTATGGCGTTTTATCTTATAGGCCAGAAGGGAATACTCATGAGCGGTCACTCGAACTTCATTGGCGGCATGGAGTAGTATAGCAGTGCTGGGGTTTACCGTTCAGCTCGTGACGCCCAACCCAAAAGTCGAGCGCACTCTTCTGTATGAGGTTATGATGAATCGTGGGCGGTTATGCACACTTATCAGTGCAATGGTGCCCGACGGCCTTCCGCCGTACACGGTACATGTGCAGTCAGCAACTTCCGTCTCGCCCACGTGAAAACACAACCTTCCTTTTTTCTCACTGACACCCTAGCTGTGATTCCATTCCTTCGAGCATGGATGGGATAGCTTTGGGCTTTGGATACAGCCATCGGCAGCGATAATTTCTCTACTCCTGAGGAAATACCCACTCCTATAAGATGCTGGGGTTAAATGATCCGAGTGCGATATCGCTTCCCTCAACCTCAGGTGAAATAGGACCAAGTCCAGCTTCCGGCAGGATGGTGTCTGTTGGTAAGGCGATTCGATGTCAAATACCCAGTTGATACAGTGGCTAACATGCCAAGAAATAATTGATCCCAGGGCAATCGGCTGGAGCCCGGGGTTTCAATTCCATTCATTATTGAACAATCGGATCCGTGGGGCGGGAAAGGCGCGAGTCCTGTCCTGTGGGGACTGGGAGATTGAGCGCATTAGCCCTCCTTAGCACGATAGCACTTTCGGGGGGGATAAGTCCTGCTGGGAGGCGGTTGAATCCTACCCGGCAAGACGCCTAAGGCTGAGGTCCGCGATCCGTTCGATAGCGGAACAAAATGATAGGTATGCAGAGGATTAAATTAGAAAGAAAAGGTGACTATTTCTTCTCTTTCGGTTTCGAAAGGAAACACTGTAAATTCCGAATGCTATCAGCTACTGTATGTGGAAAAGACCGATATAATCTGCAGGGGGGGGGTGTTCATTATCAAAACGCCATTTCACCATTGATTTCTTCGTAAGCTCACTGTAACTTACCCCCTCAAATTCCTAGGTGGGAATAGCTGCTGCTGGCAGGCGCAATGTCCGTTCGAGGCCAAAAGTTGCAGCACGGTTTCCACCCTCTCCAGAAGTTGTCGCAACTCTATTATTCAAAACAGTGCCACGGGGTTGGCGCCCGGGAGGACATGGAGGGGAAGTGGTGAGGAGGTAATTTATTTATAATTATGGCTTTTGGGAGTCTCTTTGCGCAGCGTTGAGCAATTTGTAAAACGGAATCAATTAGAACATAGTCGCTCTATAGGGACAAATGGTCTGTCATCACAAGATATTACTCGTTCCTTGGCCCTGGCCAAATACTTTGTTGTGCCAGGGCGCTCGACAACCGGCCAGAAAGTCAAATGCAGTGTGGCTGGGTGGGCTCGTGTAAATGGGAGACGGTTTGGTGCTAATACACCGCTCTTCTGGTGTACATGCGTCAGTATTTTGATTTGCGTGACAGCCTTAGGATGCCAGCTAGAATAACCAAAATAATCCATTGCTCAAAATCCTTCCGCGCATGCCGCGAATAACAGTAGCTGTCTTTATGGCTGGCTTTAACTGTATGACCCGGCATAGGAGGATTTTGGAGTTAGAAAAGAGCGACTAGCACTCATAAACTTGTCCCCCCAAGGTATGTTTCCACTTTAGATATGCACTGTTGGATATATAAGAATAGCTAACCTCTGCTATATACATATTGGTACTCTTCTATTCAGTGGTTATCTATCCCGTGGTATGCTATTTCCTTCTAGTCACTTCCGAGTATCCTAATCTACGTTTTTCCTACCGCACTCAACGCTCTCGGTGCCCTTACTTATTTTTCCGAGCCTAAGAATACCAAACCGACTTGGACAGAAAGTCGTTATCACTATATTATCTGACCTTTGCAAAAATTTGTCTCTCCCTGATGCCGACAGTTAACATTTAGACCCCGATTACGGTTAGAGTACAGCTATTACGAGAGCTCGAATAAATAGAACTCATGTTGTTAGCAGTGCATTGTAGTTTCCTCTCCCAGTAGCCGGCAGCCGGGTAAAGAGCCTAAAGGAATATGTTACATCATAGCTAGAATCAAATACGACCCCAAGTATCCGGTTGCGCAAAGCCTATGGCGCAGTGGCACTGTTTCAAATATTAACATTCTTGGTCATGTCGGTAGAAGTTTGAACTAGGCAGCAACTATTAAAGTATGCTCGACAAAATGACATTTGAGTAGTAAGCCTACCGTAAAAACTTGAATAATTGGACGGTGTGCTATGTCGTTGGGATTTCCTCTCTAAGTAAGGTCAAGAATTTTTTTTGTTTCTGTCTCGGAAGGGGGGTGTTTTTGCTGTGTTTTTTGCCCCTTGCCGGAGAAGGGAATTCTGGACTACATAGCACACCGTCCAATTATTCAAGTTCTACGGTACTCAAACCGCAGACTATTATTAATTTTATTAGCGTACCATACTATCCTATTTTATAATACTAACTTCTGAAATAACTAATTTCATAACTACAAACTATTCTCATAATATTATGATATTATAATTTTGTACAACAAATAAGTAACAAAATAAGAAAACCCATCTAAAGTAATTTAAGATAGTATTGAGGCAAAACTTCTATTATAAAACTATTTTATTAAATCACTTCAGTTGTAATATATTTTCATATTCTTTAACACAAAACTCAATAGTCAAGTCAGAATTACTATAATATTATAATATTATTATCAAAATACAACTTTAATTATTCAGTGTATTCTACATCTTTGATTCCCTTATCAGTCATCTTAGATTAATACTATTTTCTATAATAAGTACTCTCCCTCAACTATAACATGCTAGTATAAATGTAACCTTTGTAGAGTAAAACTATATTGTAAAAAACAATATAGTTTTACAATACTGTGGCTTCTCCTTTGGAGATTGTTCTTACCATACAATTATTGTAGGTTGCCAGCTAGTAATGCTAGTATATAAAAGCAAGTATCAGAAACACCTTAAAAATATTGTCCTTATGGATCTTTCTCCTACTTGTATTAGCAGATTCCCACCCACCAGCCCACCTATATTCCATCCCCCCCGTTAGTAAATTCCCACCCACCAGCCCACCTATATTCCACTCCTCCAATTAGTAAAAACCCACCCACCAGCCCACCTGTATTCCATTCCCCCATTAGTAAATTCCCACCCACCAGCCCACCTATATTACATCCCTCCATTAGTATATTCCCACCCACCAACCTACCTATATTCCATCCCCCTATTAGTAAAAGCCCACCCACCAGCCCACCTATATTCCATCCCTCCTATTAGTAAAAGCCCACCCACCAGCCCACCTATATTCCATCCCTTCTGTTAGTAAAAACCCACCCACCAGCCCACCTATATTCCATCCTCCAATTAGTAAAAACCTACCCACCAGCCCACCTGTATTCCATCCCCCCATTAGTTAATTCCCACCCACCAGCCCACCTATATTCCATCCCTCCTGTTAGTAAAAACCCACCCACCAGCCTACCTATATTCCATCCCTCCTATTAGTAAATCCCCTCCCACCTATCCACCTATATTTTCATCCCACCAGTTCTTATATAGCATATGTGAAGTAAAAGAGTAAAAGAAACGAGTGGAGAAGAAAGAGGAGAAGGGTGGTGGGATGCCTTCTTATATAGGCCTTCTGGTGAGATGCCAAGAAGGCCCTGCAAAATATCTTGACCTAAAATACTATGGCAGCAGCAAGATGTGCGATTTAGGGCCCAAAATCATCAACGCCAAGATGAATCACATAATTATCCTCTGGTTCGATATATCCAGGTATATTGGCCGGCAGTATACCATAGTGTACGACCCTCCCATGAAGGAAGAGGGCAAGAGATACAGTAGAATATAGCCGAGATACCCTGGGTATTTGCAAGAAAAAAACGCCCACTGCAGTAACAAACCCTACATCTCCTGGGGAGTAAATTGTTCTCTCCATTGTCGCAGGCGGGACGAGCATCTCACATGAGCGACCCCAACCACGAGCAGGCACTATTGCCTGGCATTTCTCCCAGCTGGATATATCACCAGCGGCTGCCTTCACCGACTAACAGAAATAAAAGGAATGCGAACAGATACCCGAAGAAGTGCCATCCTTTTTCCTTTTAGACACCTCGCCCAATGTCTCAATGAGATCTTCTTCGCCATTCTACGGTCAATCTGCCGACTCCATATATATTCTTAGGCTGATATGAATCTAATATGGCTCTAAGGCGCTAGGGTTATCCGTTACCCCCCCAAAAAAAATTGGGGGGGGCATAGATAAGCAAGCAAGGTCCTCGCTCCCCTTGCAGGTTGACCCACGGGTGATAGTTCATGACAAAAGTAGCACATAGGATTCCTCGAGACATCCGAATAATCCACAAACAGCAGTTGCATGGACTTGGTTACCTCAGGCATTAGAACACCTGGAGTATGCACCGGCGAAATATCATAGCTCTGGGCGCTACGGATTAGGCGGAGAGATAAACAGATGTGGGATGTTCGAGCTCTGGAAGTTCAATGTGAATACTAGTATTAACCGCTCACCCCTACCTCCTCCCAGCCCTCTGAATCCCTCGAGCGCGTGAAAGACACGGCCGAGACATGTGAAGTGGCGGAGGTGGTGTGATCCTCCGACACCTTTGCTTCCGAAAAGAATAAGACTACAAAGTTCGATCACTAAAGATGGAGGAATGCCAAGCGGGAGACTTTCTTGGAAAGGCGGCTTTTTATGCTGGTTGGCAATCCATAGTATATAATATATTCGAAGCCTTATTTGGGCTGGAGGAAGGAAGAGCTCGTAAAAATATCTGGGAGCATGAGGTGGAGGTGTAGAGGTTGATAAAGTCAGAGAAAAGGAGGCGTGGAAGGACTGGGCAAGTGCGGTGGTGGAGGACTTGGATAGCTGAAGAGAGTTTGTTGTATAGAGTTTTGAGAAACCAAGAGAGAGGTGGTAATGATGCAATGCTCCTGTAGGTCTCTAAACTCGGGAATTTTTTTTGGAGGTTGATGGCAGCTGTAGGAGTTGGAACCGCGAATGGGTTGGTATGTCCTAGCCGATATATGTGCATATCACTTCATAGCCTGTGGCTTCGTGAGCGTAATGATATATAATAATAAAGCCCCATTTGTGGGAAGGCTGCCATATCCCGAGAACAGTGTGGGTGTATAAGCTCCGCCGAGGTCTTAGTGTTCCAGTACTAGGCTGCCCTCGAGTCAGATAAAGCATAGCCTACCGTAAAAACTGGAATAATTGAGAATGGCGCTAGGACGTCCAAAATTCCCCCCTTTAGACTAGGCGGAGAAAATATAGCACCCGTCGAGAAAGACAAAAAGGAAAATATAACAGACCCTACTAGGAGAGGCAACTCCAACGTCCTAGCGAGATTCTCAATTATCCCAGTTCTTACTGTATTTGCTCCAGCTATCCTCTCCCATAACCCCTCCATGCTCAACTGACTTCCCCTCTTAGCGCTCCAAAGATACAACCGCCCAACAGCCTCAGCTTCGTTCTATCTCTGGGCACGAGTGGTGGGGGGGGGGCAGAAAAGCTTGGGAGTAGTTGAACCGGAACCCGGGCAACAGTAATACACGACTGTAGCAGGGCATCCATTTCCTCTCCTGCACCGTCCCAATTATTGTGGTTATAGTTGAACGTGCCGATTGAAAACACGGCTGTAGTACGTGTGTAGTTGAAAGAGGGGTGGAAGAGGGAGCGGATGGGTAACTGAGTTTACCATGGAGGTTGAGGAGTGATATATCACGCCCATGCAGGTTTGCGCGTCCCCAGCGTAATAACTCCACCGGAATGTTGAATGGTTTGTCGATACAGGCAGGCACCTCGAAATCCAGCAACTGCTTCTGGTTCTCGTGTTCGTATGCAACTGCAGCCTTGATGTTGTTGGAGGAGCAGTAGAAGGTCTCGAGGAATGTCGCCTCGATCATGTCCAACTTCGCCTTCTTGATCTGGTGTGTACCTATCTCATCCCACTCCCCCCTCTTCGCCTTCGCTGCCCCGCTCCGCGACGGTATCCGCGACCCGAATGTATCACCATCCTTCTTCCGGGGGGTTCGCAGGGTTGGGTATACGATATTATCGTGGGATAACGACAAAGTGTAATAATTCGAATGATATTGCTTGTGGTGATAATGTAATGAAGCAGGGGGCGAATGTGTGCATCGTGGGTCGAGATACTTATACTCTATCCCGCCAAGGAGGAAAAAAATACCATATGACAGGCAATGTTTGTGAGGTCGTAAAATGCGTCATGGGATACCTATCACCTGTGCACATGTAGAGTGAGATGACCAGAAACTAATATCATACATCGCGTGAGTAATGAAAGCCACGAGAAAACTTAACAAACAATGCTACCAATGTTCTGCTACTGCATTATATGCACTAGGCCACAACTCGTGAATACCACTACTCTTCCCTGTCCCCCCCTACACACATATGGCAGCAAAAAAGCCCATAGACTCCAAAAATCTCAACAAACACTATAAAATTTCAACAAATATATAATATAAAATAAATAAAAAAGCACCTACAAAAAAAAACCTCGCAAAATTCACATCCCACCCAATCCAAACGCACTACAGAAAATTCCAATCCCAATAAAACCTCGGCAATGTACAAGAATATCACGCGACTATACAAGACCCTTTTCTCTAACACAAGAGACTACGAAACAAAAAAAAAAGAAAAGAAAAAAAGGGCAGAGACAAAAAAATCAGGATATAAGAAAAGGATATAAGGAGGAAGAAAAAACGACTACGTGACTCCGATGATTGAAACCACCGATTACGCCCGTCCCGGTGCCTGAGTGAAAAGGTAGGTAGAATGAGAGAAGGAAGTGGACCACCCATAGAAGAAAACGCTGACTAGAAGTAGAGCAGAAAGACCCAAACCCAGATGAAAGAAAGAAAGGAGGTATAGAATCGCTGTGGGTTACTGCAGATAACAACACCAAACCAAAGCCAAGCAAGAAAGGGAAAAAACAAAAGAAAAGAGAAACCTGCTGTTCCCCACTAAGACTCCACCAAAATTTCCTCCTTTCTTGCTCCCTCCATCTTGTCAATCCAATTCCCTTCCCTCTCTCTCCTCTGAGCACGCTTCCTAACCAACCTCGTCACTGCCCCCTCGATAGCTTCGATGTGCACACTAAGCGGAATCTGGGCTCCCCTAGCTTTATCTCCCGCCCTTCCCACTCCCGCACTCGCGCCATCCACCAACAATGGTTCTGCCACTCTCCTCCTTAAAAGCTCTAAATCCGCCGTCATACGGTCTAACTCTAACACTGTGCTCTCTACGTAACCCCTAGCTTGCTCCTCATAACTCCCAATGACGGCGAGGAGCTGTGCGTTCTCGCGAAAGTTCTTGCGCTGGGCAGCGTTGCCGCCGAAGCGTGTCCACAAGGAAGAAAGCACGAGCGCTTCTTCCTTTTTGATATCAACTACTTCGCGCACGATCTCGTCGTAGATTGGTTTATGCTGCTCTGTTAGTGCCGTTAGTGAGGTGAAAATTGTTTCGCCGTCCGAGACAAGCAGGCGGAGGTTTGACTCGAGTACTTCGGCGGCTTTGTTAAAGGTTTCAGAAATGCGAGCATGTGTTTGGGGGTCTGTTGAATCGGGAGTCGGGGTGGAGGTTAGGAGAGATTTTATTGGGTTTAGGAGCTTGGTGAGGAAGGATTGGTGGTGAGATTGGTGTTGAATTGTGGTTAGCTGAAGAAGAGCATATTGGTTTATTGAGAGGAGTCTAGATTTTACTGTTAATGGTGATAGGTGTTAGGGGGAGGGTGGTATATTTACTGGTCTAGCACTCCGCCAACCTTACTCCCAAACCCCTGTAAAGCTCTCACGTTCATCTTCGCATCTTTAGCAAAGACATCCAGGCGTTCAGCAAGGGTCTCTTTGCACTTTAATTCAGAGTATCGGACGACGGTACTCAGGTCGCTGACGGCCATCTCACTCTGCTTCATCACCCTAGCTAAAGCGCTACCACCAGCTGCAGAGTCTACAATCTTCTCGAACGACGATTCTATGTTCATTAACGTCGGAAAGTCGGCGTACGAGGCATGTCGGAATGAAGAATTCGGATTGTATGGTGAAAATGGTCCGGGAAACTGTGAGGCGGCATTCAGATTTTGCATCAGTATTGATATTATCACCCCAAAGAAGCCGAGGAATATTAGCGTGACGAGGGGCCGCTTGAATGAGCGGAGGATCAGGTCAAGTTGGGACGCGAATTCATTGGCATACACCGAAGCAATACTATCCGGTTTCCTCTGCACGGATCCGGGCTGCGAAGAGTGGTGACTTGATTCTGTCAATATAGGATCTTGAGAACAGCGAAATAAAATGTCAGCGTTCATCCAGTCAAATAAAATAGGAAAATAAAATAAACAACGCGAAAATCAAACCAATGACATCGCAGATAAAGAAAAAAAGAAAGCCAAAACTTGGCTAAGATGCGCGACAAGAAGAACTCTTACCAAACCTCCAACCTCTTGGTTCCAATTCTCTCGCAAAGCTCGGAATCCCACTACATGAGCTGCCGCCGACAGAAACGTCGCTAGAAGAACTTCTATAATGCCCACCTGATGATGCGCTAACCATCTGTCCACGCGCGCTGAATCTGCTCTCGTATATCCCTCCCTGACCTCTAAACGGCGACGGCGACTGCCCCGGAGGCGGTAACTCTTGCTCGTACCGCCGCGTCACCATGAATTCCTCCCCTCTCTGCACCTGCGGTTGCGGTTGCGACTGCGGAGGGGGAGGTGGGGCAGGCGCATTCTGGCCGCCGTACGGATAATATCTGAGTAAATGCGGGGTTATTGGATGCGGAAGGTCAGCATTTGGACGAAATGCGGATGTGGGCGTCGGGTGGAATATATCGCGGCGCTGATCCCGGTGCCATTGTTTGTGTCGTTCCGAAGGAGGCACCGGTTCGTAGCCTGATAGAAACTCGAATGAATTTTCCGTCCCCGCCGTCGATGGTGCGCGGTTTGTCGAACCAAAGGATGACGGGGGTATAGTAGAAGGCGGGGTCATAGAAGGGGCGGTCGGCGCGGGGGTATACGATGGCTCAGATGGATCAGGCGAAGGCAGCTGCGGGGAAGTTTCCCTTGCAGGAGATACGTGCCGTGAAGAAGGTAAACGTGGGAGGATAAGGCCGAGCTCGCGCTCGGGCGATAGCCTGTCGTCCATTGTCCGCTCTGGCGAAAGCCGCGTAGGTGAGGAATATCGGTTACCATTCGGATCCACTATTGGGGGAGGTATTGCCAAGTTACCTGTCGAGGCGTTGTTATGGTTGTTGAGGGTGAGCTCGTTTGGCACCCGCATGGCTAGGCCGCTCGGCTGAATGAATTCCTCTATCGAGACACCCTCAGGTTTGCTGCTGGTGATGATTATTCCGTCACCGCCGTCATTCATTGCTGTATGGTAGGCAGGATTGTATCCAGGGCGCAATAATAATGTCGCGTAAGAAGTATGGTTATCTAGTATGTATGGTCGATCGATGAGGTCGTTGGGGTTAGAGAAAGGGCGAGGATGTTGGAGGGGTGTGGAGGTGTACGTGGTGGTGGTGGTGGTGGTGGTGGTGGTTGTACTCGTACTTGAAAGGGTGGGAGGGGGGCTGGACCTCTTGAAGAATGTAGGGGAAAGGTCTTCGAGTCGGAAGGGAAGGGTGAGGGTTGAACAGAGTCGGGTCTTTCCAAGCTCCAATACCCCGCAGCCTCCCACAGCCAACTCACCCCTAATTGGTTCAATCTGATCGAAACAAGCTAATATGATAGATCACATTTCCTCATCCAGCCAATCAACTCCATAACAGGAGCGCACATCCTCAAGCGACTACCTTGCCTCCGGATGTTAAGCCTATGATAAAAGCGAAAAAGGATTCTCGCAAATTCGGATCAGAGCTGATAAGTATCATCTATTGAAACGTCGAAGATTCCACCACGATGCGACCATAGCTTTTTTAGCTTGGATGGAACATTTTGAGAGCGTTGAAGTTTTATCGATAAGTTGGAGAAAATAAAAGAAAAGAAAAGGATTCGAGGACCAGACTGGAAGGGATCTAAGTATGTAAGCAAAAGGCAGGGGGTTATTACCGGTTTTACATTGCTATTTTTGAACTAAAATATCCGCAATTGGTAGGTATGATGCATCACCTGTCCCATGCGAGATGCTCTTCTTGGGGGGCTACAACTTCCCTCTTCATCCCCATCCCCATCCATCTGCCATCCATCATCCCCCACCACCGAAACCCACCGAAACCCTCATCCATCATCGTTCTTCGCCCGAGTAAGACATTGTTAGGGTTAGGTTTACACAATCAGCAGGAGTGGTTTGCAATCCAAACCACTTCAGCTCGGCTCAATTATCATACTGAAAGATGGACTATGGCAGCCACCCCATATACAAATGCTTGCAGTGTTACCCCTTCGACCCCCTGATATCATAATATATACCTGAACTGTACTGTACCTGTATAGTACTGTGCAGTGTTCTGTCACTGCACTACTACTGCACTTGCTCAAACGTTCGACCTTAGCCTAATCGATGGAGGAAGCAACCCTCCAGTCTAAATATCCTTGTTCACTTTCATGGAGATTACAACAGACGACACGAGAACCTGCGCTACACTTGACCAAACCCTCTAAAACCGAAATTAATATTCGTGGATCTTGTGCAATCTGTTATTCCCTCATAGCCCTAACGCAGGCTGTTTAGGCATCATATCATATTCACATCTAAACTTTTTCCTCGTTTGACAGGGCAAACCAGAAATCACATTTTCTCACTCGACATACCTAATCGAATTCACTCCCACTACTACTCTCATCCATTAACAACTCAGAAACTCTCATCCAGAAGGCTCCCGACCCCAAGACCACTTACCGGACCATCTGTGATATCCACCGTGGCCGCGATTTCATGTACCCTCTTGACACCCTTAAAGGTCTTCCTTCCCCGGATGAACCAGTATACAACTGCGTAAAGGAAGATAATTGCTATCACAACCGAAACATAGTCTGCAGAAAAAGAAAGTCAGCCCCGTCCTGTGCAAGTGGCATAGGGAGAAACAAGACATACTCATGTTGCTCTTAGTAACAGGCATAATGAAGGGAAAACTATAGAAGACTAGGGTGAAGAGTGACCAGACAACTAAAACTCCATTGGCAAACCATCCCCACCTGCCCATATAAAACGGCCCAGGGGCGGAGATCCGACGGCCTCCAATGAGAAGAAGAGATATTGGAATCATATAAGATATGTACTGCATGAGAATACCCCCAGTGAGAAGAGAGAAGAAGGCCGTGGTAGAGACCCAGTAAAGGATACCAAGCACAGCAATCCAGAAGCACGAGAAAATATGAGACCAAAGGGGAACAGAATAAGGCGCGCCAGCGACAACGGCAAGATAGGAGGAGAATGGAAACCCCCTGTCCCTAGCAAAACTCCACATCTAAAACATCATTAGCCTGAAATATGGAGAAATTGAGAAAAATAACCAACTAGACGGCTCTGCCATGTATGAATGCTCATTAAACACCCAATAGCAGTGAGAATGACGAGCACTTCCAGAAACACCGCTCCTGGGACATTTCCCCTAAGTGCTTGCCGGAACAGTTCCAAGACCGGTACCGTAGTTGGAGTAGTAATCACACTTTTAATGTCCTGCATAGAGAAGAATATGGCTATGCTATAAACCCAAGATGTAATAAACCCGATCGCTACGGTACCCATAATTGCCTTAGGAATATTCTTTTCCGGATGCGGGATCTCTTCTGCCATATGGACGCATGAATCCAGACACGAGAATCCCCAATTGACCCCAAGAAGGCCGAGAATCCAGGCGACTGCATCATTATTCCAGCCAGAACTATTAGTATAAGACCTGAAAACAGCGCTATCGTATGACTATATCAGTATCACCATGTACAGATGCCGTGCGAACAAATAAAGTAGGTGATGCATACTCCGCAGAAGCCTTTTTCGGCGAGGCGATCAAAACCGCAAGAGTAATTGTCAGGAAACTCATCAGCGAGATATAAAGGCTGGCCTTGTTTAGCCCTGGGAGGAACCGGTTGGAGCAGTTCAGAAAGAAGACAAGAATATTAGCAATCTGATAACCGACAAATCCCATCCATTGTTTGTAAACGATCTAGGTCACAATCAGCGCCTTAAATTTCTTTTTTATGGTTAAAACCGCGTCTCCCACCTCAGGCCTACAAAGAATAATAGTTCCCACGACCCCCTGACCGACAACAAGAGCCACAGAAGCTCCAGTAATCATGGCACCAGCCCATGCAGTAACTCCAGTGAGATAAGACTAATTTCCAAAAAAGGACGTTATTAAAATTTCACCATCGCAAAGGTCACCAGCCCCCGCCTTGGCTGCGAGCCCCGTGTTATCAGAGCCACGGTAGCAGCAGTGGCGAAACCTAAACAATGCAAAAAGGATGGAAAAGAAAACTTACTAGGAAAGCTCTACATCTATTGGGAGCAAGTCTGATTACCCAATAGTACTGACCACCTGAGCAATTAACAATTATTCACCTTCGAGGAATGTGTATGAGAAACCTACCAGCGTTCGGATAAGCACTCGCCAATTCTCCCAGACTAGCTCCGATACAGACATGAACCAATGCAACGAGAATTGCTCCGTACATGTAAATCGATGCACCCCCATTACCAATCCCAGTAGTGAGAGCACCAGTAACGGCAAACCAACTGTTTGAAATCTGGGCCGATTTGTTCTCGGGTTAACCCCTTGCCCCTGGCGGTATAATAATAACAACGGCAGCAGCGATAAACAAGGGGGGAACACATACACTGAACCCAACAGCCAAGCAGGAAAGTAGCGTGAACTTTCTTTGCAGCTCAGGTTTGTATCCCAATCCAGAAAGACGGGCATCGTCAAAGTTGCCCATGGCGTCCTCATCCACAACCTTGGTGATGGCGTCCTTTGGCGAGGGGGTGGTTTTTTTCTCTGCACCGGAAACCATTTTCGACAGTATTGAATTGGATCCGGCGGATTAGACGGGTAACTATGAAGATCTCGTTCAGGTCCAATGTTGAGACGAACACAGAGGAAACAGGTCAATTAAAGGAGCGAAGAGTGACACGCCAAGACCAGCTTCGTTTCTTTTCTTTTTTTTTTTCTGGAGGGCGAGGAGGATAGGTCACTGGTAAGTTTGGGAGATGGGCGAAGGAATGAGGAGGAAGAGAGATGGGAAGAGAAGTAGGAAGAGGATGTGTGAGCGGTGAGAAACAAACGACGCCAGATAGGTGCGGGTACGGTATATAGTATGCCAGGCGGGTATCCCGAAGAATCGGTTCATTACATTGTTTCCCAGGGATACACGTGTGGGACGGTTGCTAGCGAGCTGGTGATCTTCTTGCCTCCCTGTTAATCCGTTACAGCAAGCATAGTACGGTAATCATCGTTGCCTCTCTCCTTCACCATTCATTTTACCTACTGTTGGGAACGGTTGTTTTCGAAGCACTTCCATGTGCTCGAGGGTGTGCACACTTATCATGCTACAGTACCGGTACGTGTAAACCGTCATTCCAATGTCTCACCACCACCACCTATCTATCCGTGTTCCAACAACCTTCTTCTAGGCCTCAAGGTATCACAAATGATATTAGAAATAATCTTGGGGCGTCGAATCTAATACCAGTATCAACCTTCATATGTCCCGCTATGGTTAGACACTCACGTGAAAAGAGGTGAGATGCGCCTGGCCTTGAAATAATACTGGTACGCAGGTCGGGGAAGAAGAACGATAAACTCGCCCACTAGATGTCTACCCAAGTATTACACGTCTTTATACTTCTCAGTGCACTAGTTGTTTTACCGTGGTTTTTTAGCCCCGCACATACCGAATATATGAAGGGTGAGAGACATCTCGACGAGGGAGATGCTCTGGGAAATCCCACCGGTAGGCCTATTGTGTGTGTGAGCTCCACCGCGCTTTGAATCATGTCATTTTAGAAGTGCATGCGATGGATTGTCTCATCTCCGTTTCCTCCATGGATCGAGGACTTACTGTAAGCCTTCACGTTCATCGGTTTGGCAGTCTCACAGCTCTCCCGCCCCAAGGCATGTGAGCGCTTCCAGCTGCGGGATCGCATGATCCTACTGATATCAGAACGGGATAGGGTATCTTCCCGAGATTAATATCGTATCATACCGTATAATATTATGGTCTCGGACAAAGGGGGAATGTGGTTAGCGGCGAGTTGTCCCGTGCTGTTTTTGGGTCAGGGACTAAAAGCAAAATGTGATTGAGCGAGTGAGATCCAGTGAATATCGGAAACGGGGGATTCCAAGGTAGCAATGCTCCTGGTAGGTAAGAGGTCCCCGAAAACAGGGACTCGCGAGATAAGTGACGGGGAAAATCAGTGGGTATGATATTCAATAGATATTTAAACCCTCATGCGAGTACAAATTCGGTTACAGGTAAATGCAACAGGTGTTTCCTGAGGATCTTAAGGTGTTGACGTGCTTTTGGTGCTAGACCCTCAACTCCCTGCATTTGTGCATGTGGGGGAGTACCCAACAGTCGTTACTTGGATCTTGGGAAGAAGGCGGTGAGCACCGTACTCGAGTATCGTAAAAGAAGGGGCATTGGGGAAATAGCACTTTGATTATGGTACGGTAGGTGCCCCGGAAATCTGAATTTATTGTGCCGGCACTTATGATGGAGAATCTGTGGCCGTGCAATACCTTAACGACATCTCCCGGACAGCTGAGACGCTGGGAAAATTTGGGCCGCCCCTGTCAGTGTCTGAGACACAGGTTAATACGGTAATAAGCAACTTTTGTTTAATTGCTGCGACTTCACATCAGCCAAATGCGCAAACCCCAGGCCATGGCCAATACAGTGCCAGCTATGATCGCACCTGCGCTTCCATCGTCGCCAAAGGGTGCTGGGTGGTACCGCGGTCTTCTCTGTCCTAGGGTCTGACAGGGCCGCGCAAAAGACTTCCACCGCCTCAGCATTTCAGGAGGGGAGTTGAACTCTACAGGTACTGTGGCACTTGTATCATATTGCTTGTGATGTTGGAGGCACCTCTTGCGGGGGCAAGCTATGGTATCGGTACTGATGCCGTGGTAAATGCTCGTGAAGCCGTCCGGATTCCTGGAACCCGCTCTGATGAGCGATATCGATAACTATTGGTTCTGGTGTTACGTTGGTGGTAAATTTATTCATTGTGTCTTTCAGGACCTGGGTCGATTTATCCCATGGTTAATCGGGTACAGTACTGTACTAGTACTACTCCTAAGAGACCCGGTCAAGAAAATAATGGGATCTGGAGAGTCTCCTTCCTTGACTGGAAATAAATTACCAGGGTTTCAAACTAAGTACTTGTACAGTACTCGTACTATCATAGTACAAGTACTTGTAGGACCTGCTCCATTGACCTCTTGGGTGCTCGACGGACTGCGAGTACTGTAAATTTACGGTAACTTAGTCTAAGGGGAACTCCATCAGCTGATCCCGAAGATCACAATGTAATAAGCTGGCCTCCCAACTATCAACCCCGTATCAGTGGCCTACGATGTGTTACCCCACCGGCCTGATAATCCTTCCATGCATTATTTGCGATTCCCAAGTTGCTCTAGTTTTAGGCGCGTGACGTGATGTTTTCCCAGCTTTTTATCGCTTCCCCCCCAATCCCCGTTGCCCCACCTTGCTATGCGTCAGTCTCTGACTTAGTCTACGCCATCTTCCCTAAACACTCTCGGTCTTTCAAGAGGATACCAATAATGTCGAAAAGAGCCTCGCCACGCGAACTAGAATCCCTACACGCTCCAGTTTCTCCTCCGATGCTGAAGCGAAAAGCGCGGTCTCCAACTCCACCACCGGAAAAGAGGTTGAAGGAGCGGAAGGCACGAATGGGGCCTGAGGATGAAGGCAGTAGCGACCTGATGGCTGTTAAACCGAGGATAAGGGTAGCTTCACCCTTCCAACTCACGAGAGTTGACGAATTACCCGAGAGCGAGAATGTCGACGCGGTGGGAATTAGAGATATTCTTCGCAGAGGTCCACTCAAGGAGGTTTGGATATTCAATTACTTGTTTGACTTGGATTGGGTTATGTATGTTATTCCCGGTTAGCGTGTTTTGCTATGTGCTGACTGGAGGGGATTATATAGGAATCAGTTTGATCCTGACGTCAAGGACACAGTGAAAGTGAGAATAGTCCATGGGAGCTGGAGACGGGAGGACGCCAACCGAGCTCGAATTCACGTTAGTCGACCACCATTATTGGAATGGATTATGCTAAACTTTGGTAGGGCCAAGCGGAAAGTTATCCTAATGTCAAGCTTGTTTGTGCCTTTATGCCTGAGCCCTTTGGAACCCATCATTCTAAGATGTTTGTTCTGTTCCGGGCCGATGATCATGCTCAGTAAGACACCATCCGTATCGACGATGACAGGGCTGACAAACACAGGATCATAATACACACCGCCAATATGATCCCGTTCGACTGGCAGAATATGACACAAGCTGTCTGGCAATCTCCACTTCTCCCCCTCTTACCCCAAGATCATGGATCGCCTCGTGCCCAGACCTTTAAACCCATTGGGCAGAGGTTCAAGACCGATATCTTAGCCTACTTCTCGGCTTATGGCGAGGAGAGGACAGACTTTCTCACTACACAGCTTTCGAGATACTCTTTCGATCCGGTCAAAGCAGTATTTGTCGGTAGTGTCCCCGGGAAATTCCACATTGACGCATCCAACGGGAAAGGCTACGAATGGGGCTGGAGGCGATTGGCCAGTGTCCTTCGGAAGGTGCCCCTTCGAAGTCCTGAAGCCAAAGGCTGCATAGTAGTCCAAGTGTCCTCTATAGCTACTCTCGGATCAAAGAACACATGGCTTTCCCCGGTCCTATTCGCAAGTTTGAAGACGAGCAGGTTCACAGCATCCGCTGAGCCAAAATTCCACGTGATATTTCCCACGGCCGATGAAATCCGCGAATCTCTAAATGGATATAGAAGTGGCTCGTCTCTGCACATGAAGTTTCAGTCCCCGGCACAGCAGGCACAACTGGGGTATATGCGGCGACACCTCACACACTGGGACTCGAACCCTCCACCGAATACTCAGTTCTCCTCCTCCTCCCCCGCTCTCAAGGATGCAGGAAGGGCGAGAGCAGCACCTCATATAAAAACCTACATCCGCTTCTCAGACACCGACTGCACGCAGATTGATTGGGCCCTTCTAACATCAGCAAACATTTCTATCCAAGCCTGGGGCGCCGCAGAGAAGGACCCGATAGGAAGTATTAACCGCAGAGAAGTGCGCATCTGCAGTTACGAAGCAGGGGTTCTGGTGTACCCTGAGATCCTAGACGTGGAAGAAATGGTGCCGACATTTAGGAAGGATATCCCAGATGAGATTGGAGATGGGGGAACAGCGGGGTTGAGGATGCCGTATGGGTTGCCGTTGCGGAAGTACGCTCCAAACGAAATGCCGTGGTGTGCTTATAAGAGTTATTCGGATGTGGATTGGTTGGGACAACGTTGGGAAGCGTGATTGACGGAGTTGGCGTGGGTGGACTGGGAACTTGCATCACACTGTGTTTTCTCATGATTTCTGGCTCTGGTTGCTCTGGAAACATGAAGTGTGAAAGGTGATTAATGTATAATAGTTTACTGCATCATGTGGGATCTGCTCGGGCTTTCTAGGTGGGTACGGTGTTTGCTAGACCTGATACAATATATGACTTATGGTATGCTTTTCCTGCACTGGCCGTAGGATGTGATTCCAACAGGGGTGGGAGATTGGATAGTGGCGCTTCACCGAGAGCATGATATAAACTTCCTGGGGTTGTTTGCAGTTTGTTTCGGGGGGGCTGGATGATTATCGTATCAGGCGGAGTGATTCTCTGTGACCTGAGTACAAGTAGATACCGTACTGTAACAGCACTCACTACCATTGTGGTTGCCCCCGTTGCTTTCTACTGCTTATCCGTGTCCTCTATCCACCTTTAATCACGGCGGCAGTCTTCGTGCCAACTGCCGTGGACAAGATTATTAAAATTTGTCTGAAGTTCTACCCTATATATAATATTATAGTTTACCCCACCAACGCCCATCCCCCGTGCTCTCACAAGGCTGATACCAATCCCATGTGGTGAGCAGATATTTGAAGCAGGGCAGGTGCAATTCATGCACCAGGATATGATATCAGTCTATCATACTCGGCGAGCAGAAATTAAGCAATCACATGAACGCCACCCGATGCTTTTTCCAGTTCTCCCCAACCCATCCCTTGGCTGCTCCTTTAATATAGGCCTCGTCGCGTTCGTCGGGCATATCGAACCCCCATTCTATAGGATCGTTGTGCCTGTCCAGGGGCTCCGGCTTTTTGGAGGAGCCATCCCACATTGGATTCTATTCCTTTAGTCTACAAGCAATATCCAGTAGACTCGAGACAGGAGAGACTCACGTTCGAAATTCGACGCAATTCTCGATTGAGTGATACTCTTGGGTATAACACTAGTGCATTGCTTACTCGCCCGATCGATCAAAACCCTGCGCGAGGTCCTCCCCATCTCCTTTGCGATCTTTTGAGCCTCCTCATCATCGATAACCGTTTCCTTTCCATAAGTGTTGATTCGCGATGGACTGTAGGCGGTTACATGGATTCCCTTGCCATCGAAGCACCCCCCTAGCTAGGGTGTCCCAGTTGCAGGAATGGGTGTGTTTCGATGGAGTTCTATCAGATTAACAGCCGGCACAATCTTGACCGTTTTTGGGAGCCCTCCGAGACTGTACGGATGTTGGAGTTAGGGGCCGCGGTCGCGCGGACATTGCCCTCCTTCGCGAGGTTCTCCATCGCGGTCTAGGTGTCACCGGCGGGGATGTCTGCTTGTGCGAGCTCGCCGGTTTCAGTATGGGGGAGCTGTTCATTTCCCGGACGGAAGACAATGTGCCAGCAGATCTGCCGGTGTGGAGGTTGGCTCCTGCTGGGGGGTGGGAGGAAGGAGAGGGGCAGTTACCGTACTCGTACGAGGTACCGTATAGATCCAGAGAGTAAGGTCTTGTCTGGTCCTTTCTTGACGCCCTCGCTGATCTCGGGTGATTCGGGGGCTTGCCACCGATAGTAAGTACTAGTACTAGTACAGTAATGTTCCCTCTCTTGGGACACCGGAATTCTTGATTCGTTATTGCAGGTGGCGCTATCGCTAAAACGCTTTCATTAACCTCCAGAATTTCTTTCTCATACATTCTGGGTGGTAGAACTAACATCTATCCATATCCCGCCTTCGACGCCCATTCAGTAGCCCTTTCGACCTCGTTGGGCTTTGACGGCCAAGTTCCCAGTCCCACGGCTCGGATCTTAGCACTGGTTTTCAAAGTATAAATCGTTTCAGAATACATTGTTGATAGTAATCTCTGGACGGATGGAGGTTTTCGTATGAGACCATGGTAGATGGAATAAATTCTATGGGTGGAAGGGCTGCGGGGGGCCCTGGGTTTTTTAACGGCGCGGACCCGGGTTGCGGGCTATCTCATTGGGGTTTTTATTATCGGTTTGAGGGGGGAGGTGCTTGCCCATGGATGATTGAAGGTCATTTTGGAGAGAGATATACCGGTAACTATTCGGACTAATGAGTGGGATAGCGAGGTGTGAGTAGGGGGAGTGGAGACCGGAGAGCTTGTATAGGTTGGGTGGGTAGTTAGTTACAGATAATCGGAAGAGTCAGGGACGAGGTTCTACTGGCACTTAAAATATTCAGTCTTCTGTGATTGTGGTAATAAGTTAGTCTCCTAGATGAACTAGTACGGTACGAGTACTGGTGGCTATCTTAACTACACTAGTGTTGGTCGGTTAAGATGTGACCTGCTCACGGACACAGCTAACAACTCAAGACATTTTGTTCTAACCACCTCTACCTTTCAAACTCACAACTACCGTACAGCCTCCGCACTTGAAGCCGAATATTTTACCCACGGCTGACTCCCTTTCCCCGGGTACTCGACTTCCCGAAATCCTTCAAAGCACTTGCTTGCCTCCGGCAATAATTCTGTAACATCTGGAAGACGCCACCTGCAGAACCCTGACTAGCCACGAGGACCTTCCCAAAACCCAGAGCTCCATTGGCCGGATTTGATTTTGATAATTCGGAAAGATATATTTGTGAATTGGGGCTTGTGGACTTTCTAAACAACCCAAGCGAGTAGATAATGCCTAAGTACGGTGGAGTGATTGGAGATTTGGGTGCACCGTAATGAAGGGGACTTGACTCCAGTGTGCTATTCATGGCGGTTTATGCACGCGCGCAGAGGACAGTCCGCAGCCGTGCAATGACGGAACGGATATATCGGTAGTCTGGTGCTGGTAGATTTCCAATCCCCTATTCTACACTGCTGGCTGTCAAAACCAGGGTCACGGGATGGAACCTGCTACGGTACCGGTATCGAAGGTCAAAGTAGTTGGAATATCAAGGCTTCAGCTATTTTTTCTTTCTGCAATCCTTGTTTTGATAGATAAGCTACTACTCGTCCCAGGCAAGAAGTACCGGTATCCGAAAGCCGGGACTCGCGAGATATATGGCAAGATATGCATGCGTATCTGAGTGAACATATACACCCACGATTGGCATCTTCGGATTCTTCTTGCCTAAGGCCAGCAGCGCTGATTTTGCCGGGCGAGATGTGGTGAGACAATCCTGGATGTTGCCTGCTCGAGTAGTGCGCCTTTACTATCTTGATGGTAATCTGCCTCGAAGCAAAGTTTAACTGACGTGCTGCGCTTTACCTGTACCATATCCATACCAGGGAGGTCGTGCGCTACGTACTGTAAGCGCGTGCTCTGGTGGAGAATTCGATCTGTGGCGGGAATGCGGTACTTGACGATCGGAACTTTACAAAGTAGCCGCAGACTACGGACTACGTCTAGCTGAGGAAAGATGGTGTTCGGATTATCGTGGTGGGATAATGTGCTGGTGTAACTCCAACGACGCTCGCGGGACTTGAAGGTAGTTCTTGGTCGTGCGTCTGGTGTATTAATTAATTTAGGATGAGGTACAGTACTGTATCATAATTACTTTCGCTGTAGGGGTTTTCAAAGTTAATAAGGTGGAAAAAACTTGCAGTTTCATGCAAGCTTGGCACACCCAGAAACATAATTTACCATTAATTTACCCAACCATATAATACTTTTCTCTCTGGTAGAGAGAGGTCCAGAGGTCCTTAAATTGCTACAAGATTTCGCTTAACTGATCTCTGCAAAAACTTCGAAACAATTCATGAAGAACAATGAAATTGGTATAAATATTGTCACTGACTTTAGAAAATAGTTGTCCACATTCTGTGGCAAAAATCTCTTGACTGATTTTTTGTTAATGAAACAAGGTTTATGTAATGCCTGTAGGTAGTAAAGCTAAGATAGTAGATTTAGCTTTTTATGTGATGAATATCATACAACCACATCTTGTGCCATTTTGGTATCAGTATGTTAGGCATATAAGACCTAGCATAGTGGTAATGTCACGTACCTGACAATAGAGGTCAAGTGACTCGATAAGATGGTTGCGGCAAAGTTATATAGAAATTAAAATAATAATTTCTAATTCATAACTCCCTGACCGCAAACCATATAAAGACTACTCGCATTAGTGAATAGCTGACCGAGGGATTTTCTATCAAATAGATACGAGACCTCTGGCGCTATTAAACTACTTCAGGAATAACCAATACCCGTTCAAGATTAGGTGTATATCAGATGGCTCCAATAGGAGTCCCTCTTAGAGGCAGGAGGTCCGAGAGGAATCACACTTGGATTGGAAGACTGGAGATGCTTGAGTCTTTCTATGATGCTGGCGTGTTGAGACTCATACATGCATATATTAACTATGCACCAGTTCCTGACAACGAACTTAGCTAGTTCTTGATCAGAAGGGATGATTGGAATGATAGCCATTCGGACTACATTTACATACTTAGTCCATTTAAGCCTAGAGATTGGAAAGAGATCATTGGGAGATAGAACGCTATCCGCTCAAGATAAATATCTCGTTTCAATTAAGGTTGAAGTGGTGTACGAACTTTCAGGGTCAAACGGTGTTCGCACTCAGTAGAAACTAAAGTTAAAAGCTCCTCGGTACAAGTTAGTATAGGAATACTAAGTACCGGTAGATTAGTATAAATAGGTTTAAGGTCTCCAGGTTAGTTAGAGGAATCAAGCAACGGAGAAGAGACCTTAACAATATAACATTGTTTTATCTACGAATCTTTATAAGAATATTTCCTCTATCGATTAAGCGAGTTCTTAGTAGTCATAAACGAAAAGAACGACACCGAGCCTTCCTGTTAGGCGGAGACAACCGGTATAGACTTATGGTTGTCTAGGCCAATCGGGATTCTTTCGTGTTGACGGAGATTTGTCTAGGAAGGCTCAAAAGTAACTTGTTTCGTTTATGACTACTAAGAGTGCAAGAAAGTAGGATAGAATCGTAAGAACAATATTATATTGTTAAGGTCTCTTCTCTGTTGCTTGATGATGTCTAAAGCTTAGGAGGCACTTCGATATTTATATTCCGCGTCTGAGTGTTCGCGGGCTACATCTATCTAGCATACAAAATATGTACATCTTCAAGTCTAATACGCGACGTCAAGTTCTCCATGATGGTGCGAACACCGGGAGACCCTGAAAACCATCATACCATCTTCGGTAATTACTATTTCCTGCCTGGGAGACATACTTGTCACCAGTAGTAATTATCTGATCCTTAGAGTCTGTAGACCTGTAGCCGAGTTCCCCAGTCGAACTCTGTTGGCTCCAATAGTTCTTTTCGTTATCAAGAGGATCAGTCTTGATACGAGACTGCATCTGTAGATATGCCGGAGTTGATGACTTCTAGTTGTGATAACTCAACAACTAACCGATAGAATTCATTCCGATGACTCTCTTCTCGTAGAGGAGATGCCATTCTATTGAATAGTCTCATAATTCCTCGGTCGGCAACTCCTGATTGTTCTATGTAGAGGGAGTGGACCTTCGTGTTGTGTTGGTTGTAAATCCCGCAACTGCGGTACACCTCTTATCATAGTTGCAACACTACTCGAAGCTCGTTGGCTTCTTTGGTAGTGTTTCCAAGAGCTCTAGACTCTTTCTAATCGTCGAAGGGTGGATGTGAATGCATTGGTTTGTTATTCCGAACCTCCTAAAATTCATCTCATGACTTTGTGCAAAAACGGCCCGTTACTTACGGTCCATGCCAAAGATGTCATATCTTTGAAGCCTTGTAACTCCCTGAGTAGTTGACGGATTGACTTCGTTCCACTTCCCAGGTCTAGCCATTTTTTTTTTTTTTTTTTATATCATATATTCATTGTTTAAGGTACAAGAACCTGCATGCAGCGCTAGCTATGGCAAAAACAAAACCTGTAAACACGCGCGTCCCTCCTCCGTCTGAGGCAAAAACCAAGAACCCCAAGCCCCTCTGGTATGGAGCCAACCGCACATCTCGTCCCGGATCAAGCCCCTCTTACAACCCAGACGAACTAAGCCCCAAGAGAAACCCAAAACAGGAAAAGCAGGAAGCCCAAGGAAAAATCCCCCCGGAAATCTCACCACAAAAGAAACCAAACTCATACCCACCAAACCATGCCCAAAGCACGGCCGGCCGCTGAAAAGCTAACCCTTGATCGGGCCCAAGAGGACCAGGTGCACCGAATAATGGCGCGACCCCCACCGAGGGGGAAAACTTGACAAGTATGGATCCCGACCGACCGGAGACAGTGCAATACCAATCGGAGGGAGAGGAGCCAGGGCTGGGGCCCCCCAGAGAGAGGTAGCAGTAAGGTGCCAGCTGAGGGAGCAGTAGGGTGCTAGCCGAAGAGGTGGTAGTAGGGTACCAGCCGGGGGGCAGTAAGGTGCCAGCTGGGGGGGCAGTAGGGTGCTAGCCGAAGAGGTGGTAGTAGGATACCAGCTGAACGAGCCGAGGGAGGAGGAGGGAGGGGCAGACCCAGATGCCGAAACAACTATCGGAAACGTGTTCGTGTCTTAACTAGGTGGTCTCCATTAACCCCCGGTGCCCACAGTAGACAAAACCACCATAGAGGTCAGAGAGGAGGAGAGAGGCGAAATCGACCGTAGCCTGTTGAGAAAACCAACCACCATCCCCTGACCGTGGGACTAACCCGTACCCACCAGCGGGACAAGGCCCGGACCCAGTGGAGGGACTGACCCGAACCGATCAGAGGAAAGGGGAAGGAATCCATAGGAATTGCGTACCGCAAACCGTATTCCCAGCCGTCTGTTGAAGGGAAAAAGGAGGAACCCGACCGTGCTGACGCTAAGCGAGGCTAAAGCAAAAGCGGGGAAGGAGAGAGACCCAGCGACGAGGACGCCAGGAGGGAGCAAGGAGGGGTCTCATGAGGGTAGACCTCAAGAGAGAAAGCAGGAGAGAAGTTTTGCCGTTGCAAAAAGATAAAAGATGATGGCCTAGTCCCCCCCATAGGGGGAGGACCAGACGCGAAAAGTGGTGATAATTCCTTGGTGTTGAGATTTCAATCACCGGAGGTGTAGCGGAGACGGTCGTTTCTTCCCAGGTCTAGCCAGAGGTCCCCTCTTATATATCCTGCGAACAGCTTTCGGTCGGACGGACGGCAGCGACGTATATGGTGTTATTCTGACACCTTTAATTCTGTGACCATATAGTCACAGGACGCAACTAAGGTTGATGTGTATGATGACGCGCGGGCCCCGTAAGGGGGCCGGAGGGGGGTGTTGGAGACTAAGATTCTCGAACTCGGGTAAAGTTACCCTACCTAGGGTACTCCTAGGCTATCGGGATCGGGTACTCCTAACACTTCCTAAACAAATCTCCGTCTATTACGAAAGATTCAGGCCTAAGTCTTCTCGACAAGTATTTAGAGTCGGCTTCCGCCTAACAGTATGTTAGGCATATATGACCTAGCATAGTGGTAATGTCACGTACCTGATAATAGAGGTCAAGTGACTTGATAAGATGGTTGCGGTAAAGCTATATAGGAATTAAAATAATAATTTCTAATTCATAACTCCCTGACCGCAAACCATATAAAGACCACTCGCATTAGTGAATAGCTAACCAAGGGATTTTCTATCAAATAGATACGAGACCTCTGGCGCTATTAAACTACTTCAGGAATAACTAATACCGGTTCAAGATTAGGTGTATGTCAGACGGCTCCAATAGGAGTCCCTCTTAGAGGCAGGAGGTCCGAGGGGAACCACACTTGGATTGGAAGACTGGAGATGCTTGAGTCTTTCTATGATGCTGGCGTGTCGAGACTCATACATGCATATATTAACTATGCACCAGTTCCTGACAACGAACTTAGCTAGTTCTTGATCAGAAGGGATGATTGGAATGATAGCCATTCGGACTACATTTACATACTTAGTCCATTTAAGCCTAGAGATTGGAAAGAGATCATTGGGAGATAGGACGCTATCCGCTTAAGATAAATGTCTCGTTTCAATTAAGGTTGAAGTGGTGTACAAACTTTCAGGGTCAAACGGTGTTCGCACTCAGTAGAAACTAAAGTTAAAAGCTCCTCGGTACAAGTTAGTATAGGAATACTAAGTACCGGTAGATTAGTATAAATAGGTTTAAGGTCTCCGGGTTAGTTAGAGGAATCAAGCAACGGAGAAGAGACCTTAACAATATAATAAGTTTACAACTACGAATCTTTATTCTTTTATTCTTTACTACTTTACGAGTCTTCCTAGACAATCTCCGATCAAAGATTCAGGCCCTAGTCCGACCGATAAGTCTGATCTCAGCTACCGCCTAACACAGTATCATGAAACCTACAGATGGGCAATGGGAACAGAGGATAGAACATGTGGCTATAAGGGAAAAATTATACAGTACTTAGATGGAGAGTACTCTGTAATCTGACCAATCTCCAGATTTAAACCTAATTGAACAATTATGGTTAGATATGGAAAATGAGTTGGGAGAAACTGGAGAATAGGTTGATAATATTTTAATATTCAGGAGACTGCTCTCAACACTGTTTGAAATTCAATTTCAACTGAAAGGCTAGAAAGCCAGATTAGAACAATACCACAGTACCTCTGGGCGATTATTGATATCAATGAAGAACCAACTAGATATTAATTTCTGAATTTTAGTGCACATAGTATAGACTTTATTTCTTTGCTGATTTTATTCATCAGATATTACTTGCAGTACTTCCCATTTTGGAAGGGACCTGACTTTTTGCTGCCACCAAAAAACAGCTTACTAGCAAACACTTGAATTTCCAAACCTGGTTTAGCCTACATACAAATGTCACATCTCTTTTGGGATAGGGACCCGACTTTCGTCAGCCTCCTAGTACTGTACTAGTACAAGTATATAGTTCTTTGTATGACGTTTTTGGTATGGGTTCGATCTTCCGCTCTTACCTGCGGGCGAGTCAGGTGTGTGTGATTTTAGGAGGCCTCTTTTATTCCTGTTGCTTTCACGTCCCAGCTGTATTCACTATTCGGCCGCTTCTATGGTCCCTATTTTCTCGAAACTCAGTTGGGAGGGGTAGACAACAGACTCGAGTGATGGTGTGTGAGGGGCAGGCTGGTCACTCGGTTTTGTTCGGTCTTGACGAGGCGACTGTTGAAGTTTATGTTCGGACAGCCCCCCCCCCTTTGTACCGGATGCGTCTAGATTTGGGTTTAGGGGTCTAGATAGTAGTCTAGATGAGTACTTGGTTGTGTTCTATGTTTGCTCGAACATGGTGATCGGGAGTCTTCATTACTCTATTTTTTAGAGCTCCTGTTCGGTTTCTCTTCTCAACGAAACAGTTTTGGTAGAGCCCCACTCGTCTCCTGACAATAATGCGGTCATACAAATTATCCTGTTGCTTGATTGTGTGCATTTAGCAGTAGTTTGAAATTTGGAGCTTTCATCGGGCTACCGTAGCTTGTTGTATTATATATGCTATGCAATAGACTGAACTGCTGAAACTCCTATTACCTGTCATAAACATTTTCCAAAAAATAAAAAAAAAGCCAAAATTTCTATGTCGTATGATATGCTCTGACCGATGCTCCACCATTACCAAAAAACATTGTCCCAAGTGAAAGTTCAAACAACCACCCTCCCTGCACTGTTCACTCCACCACCAAAACACTCACACCCCGCCAGCGCCCACGGATCCCTTATCAAGGTGTCGATCTCCTGCCTCTCCTTCTTTATCAACACCTTAACGACCTCACAATCTAAATAGCTATCCCACTTCCTCGCTACTCCCACCACCGCCGCCTCCTCCACATGCCGCGCCTGCGCCCACGCCAGTAGATTCTCGCCGATAGCGGAGGGGTTTAGGAAGCCGTTCGCCAGCGCCAAAAATTCCACATCATGTCTATTGGGGGAGTAGCGCAGAGCATGCAACGGCCAATTCTGCGAAGCGTACCCCAGCAACGAGTAATCCTCTACCCTCCTCTCAAACTCCGCCTCGTCCCTCGTGGGTCCCAACTCGAAATCTTCAAAGGACAAATACGTCAAACACCGTTTCGCAAGAAGAACGTGCGTCTCATTGAGGTTTATCTTGAATGGCGCTGCATCGGGACTGTTCTCGATATGCGGTGATATCAGGTACTCTTTTATAGAGTAGTGCGCTAGGCCGACGGTTTTCCCGTCATCACTGAGACTTACTAGGCCGGCGCATATGTCTGTTATGTCCTCGGGGTCATTGAGCAGGGTTGTTCGATCGAGTGTGCAAGCTCCGGGCTCTATTGCTATGGCCTCGACAAGTTCTTCCAGTGTCAGTGGCCGGAAGGAGCATACGAGCCACTGCAGGACGCGCTGGGCGAGGGCGGCGTCTTCCGGGGGGATTTTTGCGAATATGCCTTCGTAGGTTTGGTTCATGTCGCGGGAGAGGGCATGGAGGGTGGATCTTATGGCTTTGTTGGAGCGCTGGCGGGCGACACGGTCTAGAGAGTGTTTTGCCAAGCGGAACCTATGATTTGTGCGTGAGAATGAGTTGCGCCGTCTGTGAGAGAAAGGAAGGGGATAGGGGAAATGTATCATACATTCCGTCAGCGCGAATTGTCAAGGCATTCATGATCTCCGCTTTCATGTGCGGCGGTAGGCGCCGAAGTTTTGGCTGGCGCTCTATCTCTGCTGTGACGAACCTTTTGATATCATCCTTGATATCTGCCGGTTTGATCGCTATACTTGGGGCCCCCGAGAATGTCGACTTAATGTCTGCTTCCTGGCGACTGGTGATAAGAAGATTGACCTTCCCGCTAACTGGCTCATGGAGTTTCGACAAGCTGTCGAGGATCTCCGAACGATCTTGGCACTCATCTAGTGCGTCGATTACTATGACGGTTTTAGGCCGAGTTTCTAGCAGCTTGGGAAGGGCTATTTTCAGGTCGTCGAGATCTGGTGGGTTGCCGTTGGCGTCGTCGTAAAGTTTTTCAACCTCAGGAGGGACTTCGGCGTCGTGCTCGAGGAGTTGGGATATTAAGTTTCCGTAGAGGTCACGAGAGGTTTGCTTGGCGGCTTCTTTGAAGTCGAAGTAGTAATATATTAATTCTGTATCAGTTTGTTTAATTTCGTCTTGGATTTTGTCGATTATTACTGCTCTGAGTGGGTGTTAGAAGTGTATAGAGGCGGTTTGTTTGAGCACTTACGATAGGATGGTTTTTCCGCAACCGGCTAGTATTCTCTAAAGTTAGCCTCCGAGTACTGGTGTAGCAGTAGTAGCGGTATTGAGGACGCACGAATTCCATGAACCCAGAGCATTGAATTATCCTTCTGCAACCACTCCTTGAAATCATCCCTCTCTGTCAACCACTCGCCAGTCCCTGGCTGCCTCAGCATGCACGCCGCATCATAGTTTCTCCAACGTTCCGCTGGTGACAGCCAATTCAGTATCTTAAGAAACTTATCCCCTACAATAACCACCTTCGCGATTAGAAAGCACATGGGGAAAATTCTTCGGAGTAGCAACCTTTCCTCTTCAAAACGGCTAATCTCCTCTCCTCCTCCTGGTCCTTCTTCAGCTCGAGTACGTTCACCGATATAACCCGTGAAAGATGTCTGAAGCCACCCCCAAGTTAGTCTCATAGCCCGACCCCAAAAAGTAGAAGGGGGGTTCGAAACGTACAATCCATCCGTCGACAACGCCAGCGAAAATGTACTCTTATATCCCTCAATCCTCCCAATCCACTCTTTCGTCTCCTGCTCTTTCAACGGCCACTTCATCCTCTTCACAAGGTTCTTTACCTTCCCGGCCGCTGGGTCCTGATACTTTTGCAAAGTCAGCAAGAGCTTCTCCAACTGCGTAACGCATTCGTCGAGGCTACTTTGTAGTGAGCTCCCGATCAGTGTCGGATGTGCCCCCGCGGTAGGGTTTTTGGTGGGGTCTAACACGCCCCTCACCGCATCGAGGACTGTACTGAAGGATACTAACTCGGCTGCTAGTTCTCGGAGTTCTTGAGGACAACCCAAGACACCGGCGCCATAGGAGTATCCCAGAGAGATTAGTTGACCGGTTAGGGTGACAACGGTGATTACACTGGCAGTGATGGAGAGGGGGTCCATTTTGGGGGGTGTTTTGGGAGTGCTGTGGGGGGCGGGAGTGTGTGTGGGGGGGAGGTGTTATATATTGTCTGTATCTCTGGTTATCTGTCTGGCTATCTGTTTGTCTGTTTGTTTGTCTGTCTGTATTCAGAGATTTCCGTTCGGCGGGAAATATGTGTACGCCTGCCACTCGAAGGGCTGATTCTAGTCCTGAGCGCCGGGGGGCAGCCTTTGCATGGCAGGAAGGAAAGGAAGTGTCGCCTCTATAAGCTTCCACTCGAGCCACGGGTTTTTGCGCGTCATGAAGTATGCGGGGGAGTACCAGTGCTGTGAGGGAGGGGAGAATCGAGCTGTGTCCGCCTTAACCGCGCTGGGTGGGAATCCCCTGCAGGCTGCCGAGCTCTGCCACTCCTTGCTATTGGTGATACACATGGTCTGAGACGCACAACAAATGACTTTTAAGTTTACTGGCACAGATAGTAGGCATGAAGCAACAGAGAGCAGGGATCAAAAGTTTGCATGGCAAATTATCTGAGCGCACCTGAGCGCCTGTGCTAGTGCTAAATCCAGACTGAAATGCTGCGGGAACTTGTAGCAGGTTTGGAGACGTAGGATCCTCTGACCTTTGAACTGAAAGGGTTTTAAGAGTAGAATTCCCAAACTTGTGCTAGTCGACTCACTACTTCGTACAAGTATGTTAAGGTAAGGCTTTCCAGACGCCAGAACAGTATGATACCGTAGGGTCAGCAATTTGAGGTGGGCATAACGTCGTGTTCTTATCTCTCAATCCACATACCACCATAACTTACAGTACAAGTCTTCCCTCCCCTTCCCTGGCCTCCCGACCATGGCGCAGTCCAGCTCGCTTCCTGCAAATAACGGTGCCTAAACTACCCCCAGCGGAAAAAAAAAACCTGGAATTTCCTCTTTGCTCAACCCAGCTGTCGAAAACCCCGCAGTTGAACTAGCACCATTCCATGTAAACGGCCCGGTACCGCAACGGAACGGCCCGTCATATTAGCCGCCCCCTTGTGGCGCTTAAATCCACCAGAAACCTTGTGAAACTCCCCAGCCCCAACCAACGCAGGGCACTGCCCACAGTGTGAAAATTTCTTCGGTGTAAGTGAGCAGAGTACCAATGGATTAGTTCAAAGGGCCGTTTTTTTTCTTCCGTCGGGTGGCGTGGCTGTGGGTGCTACGGTAGATGTGGTCATTTGACGCCGGCTGTGCTATGACAAGATGGGTGGAAGGGGGGGGTGCATTTAGAGTTTTGCTGTTCGTGCTGCGGTAGTGCAGTATCTTGTATCTTCTTACCAAGTACTAGTACAGTACCGTACGATCGCTCCGGCAGGACTGGGGCGGACACGAAGCTTGTGCTGTACTTCCCCAATACAGGTAAACAATAGAATCCTGATCTAGATCCCAGTGCTTACCCTTGAGGTCCTGAAGACTTGAACCGTATTGAGTCTCAACTACAGCCCACTAACTGTTCGACCCGATCAATCATAAACCGAGATGGCTTAAATCTGGGGCCTAACAGGCCCGTGCTAAACACTATTCTTACATCATGACATGACATCTCCGACCGTATCAATGGTATCCAAGATTCCAAGACTTATCTTGCTGCCTATCAGAGCAACCTCCCGTGCGAGCAATCAGCTTGGATAAATTCATTAAAAGTGTAAAACACCCAGAAGATTATTGAAAGAGGTCAAGCCGCCCCCAAGGCAGAATTCTTGGAGGTAAACTTTTACCAAGGGTTTAGCTACCACAGAAGTATGATACGGCGGTGGGGGATTACTTGGGCTCATACACCTCACATCCTATAAATACAGCGCATGCAATTACCTGTTAGTTACATCCTCTGTCTTCACGACACCTCTGGTCGTTAAAATTTATTTCCTAATTGGAAATGACGCAGCATCGGAAAGCTGTGATTATTTTTCCTGGGTTGTGCCCCCATTTATGGGCGGCATAGGCACTCTTCTACACTTCTACTTTGGTTATGGGCACTTTGTTTTCCTCTCCTGAGGTCTACACTCCTGAGGCTCTTCTCTGCTCTCTTCACATCAGATTCTTGTGATATTTTTCTCTAACTTACTTCCCTTTTGTTTTGTATCTCTACCCTCTAGTACCTTCGGGACTTCGATATTACAATACAATCCTTATGAGAAGATGAGTTCTGTTTCATGGGCTTTCTTTTAACTTTTAGAATTCTATTGAAAATATCAGCAAATTCTAGGATTTATCACTAGTATCATAGTTTGAGTTTTTTTTTTTTTTTTTTTTTTTTTTCATATTATTATTTTTTTACAAAAGGGAAAGTGACTGAGAAGATTTCAGGAGAAAAATTAATATTACTGGTAGTTACACGACTATTTAGGACAGTGATTTACCAGTATCTAATGTCATAATATTACACAATTTTTTTTTTACTTAATTAATGTCGGTACAGGCAGTCCCAAGCAACTGGACCAGTTTTTTTTTTTTTCATATCAGCAGTTTAGAGTATCTCTAATACTCGCACGACCGCAGAACTTATGACTGATTGCCTACAGAGGCTATCTCTCTAAGGAGGTTGTACTTAGGTGATGTAGTCTAAGAAAATACTCGAATAGAATAGGATTTTAGTACAATCGTACGTGATTAGATTTTGAAAAGGAAAGCTTTTGATTTCGATGTCTGGAAGGGGTAATAAATTGCTTTAACGTGCTAGTAACTGAGGGGGGGCATGTGCATACTGGTAGGGTTTTCCGACTTGATTCTTGTATCTTATAGTAGTAACTTGACAACGTAACAGCGATTTTGTAGATAAGGATTTCTTTTATTTCGAGAACACGGCTGCTATTGCACACCGGTAGCCTTCTTTTAAACTTGTACCTTAGTGTCATGCAATAGTGGTTCTGCTCTTAACCATTGTGCAATTATGTGTACGAGTACCGTATTTACTCAGCATATCCGCTATCGGGAATCGGGGCTTGGCTCACCTGTCAGGGGTGTTGGCGCAATAGGCTGAGACATGGAAATGATGCCAAAATTAAATATTTTAAACGTCTGATAGTCAAGTCGTGATTCCAAACTCATGGAATCATAGTCCGATCAGGTATGTACAAGCTCAAAGTTATTATCATCCTCGTTTCTGACATCTTCTTATTCATCACATAGTGTTAAATCCTCCTTCCAATCTCCAATTTCCAATTCAGTGAAGCCTTTCATATCTAATTTGTGATCAGACAGGCTATCGATTGGAAGTGACAATCCCACTTTCCGAAATGCACAATGTATAATCTCCCCTTTCTCACTATGAAACTGCTCAAAAGCATTACCAACGCATTCCGTAGTCATGACTCTCCGATCCCCTACTGTCCACTTTTCAAATTCTGACAATGACTCTAGCTGAAAGATTCGCTCATCGGTAAGGTCCCATATCAGTTCCTTGAAGGTTTGTTTACTGATACATCTAAGGGTTGAATGAGACCGGTGCATCCGCCGGGAATCAGGAAGGGCATAATATTGTGTTGTCATAAGAGGCTGAGGACCGCCGGAGTTTTGTGGGAGCTTATCAGATCAAGGGCAAAGAGGGTAGGTCGACCACCGAGAATTGGAATGAGATGGTTTCTAATATATCGCTCAAATAGGATATCGTTCATGTATGCTGTAGGGTTAAATTCAACTAAAAAATCATGATGGTATCGCTGTTTTTCTGTTCCCAACTGTGTACCTGTGCCATGAAAAAAAATGACCATTGGTGGTACCCGAGGTATACCATCAGCAAAGATGCATAACACCAAGGTAGCTTGACATTTATCCCAGCCAGATCTCATTTCCTTAACTCGAATTGTCTTTTCCCCCTCTTTGCCGTAGGTTTTTCCATGCAGATACTGGAACAGGATTGGTGTTTCGTTGAGGTTGCATATATTCAAGAGTTCATATTGGCCAACTGGATGATCTACCTGTCACGATCCTAGATCGGACATAGTAGATTTTATTAGTTAGTTAGTAAGTTTCATTTGTTACGAAATTGGTTTATGAGTTTCCTTTGTTACGTAGTTGTTTTATGTTATGAGTTATGTTTTCACGCACTTGACCTATTCAGAGGTCATGTGATTTATGAGGGGCTATGCAACGAGGCAGACTGCAAGGCAGACTCGTTGAGGTTTCATTTGTTATATTTCACGCACGAGACTTATTTAGAAGTCACGGGGCTGCATAAGGAGGCTATGCAACGAGGCTGTGTGCAAGACAGACTTGTTAGGTTTATGTTATGTTTTATGTTATGTTTCACGCACATGATCTATTCAGAGGTCATGGGGCTGCGCAAGGGGGCTGCGCAAGGCAGACTGGCAAGGCAGACTGCCTTTGGTTTGATTTGTAAGCGGGTTGAGGGAAGGACTATATAAGGAGTCCTCGGAGGCGAGTTAGTTAGTTCTTCACGCAACCATCTAAGTTATTTTCCTACTTATTGTTTTAAGAACGAATTTACTTTATTCTATATACCTCACGATAGTTACACAAACTTAGTAGAAGAGGAACGCCTCTACGACTACTAAGTGTAACAAGAGAAAAGGTAATAGTGTGAACGCACACTATACGAGAACGACGAAGAAAAGTAATAGTGTGAACGCACACTATTAGTACGAAATATATAGTGTCATACGATACTATAAGAGAAGTATCGTTGCCTGTCGCGTGAACTGATATAGGAACAGGACCCCATAACACTACCGCTACCTCCCAGAAGTTCATAGTACGAGGTTGAGAGTTTCGCCAGTTGAACCGTAGCCAATTTATGATAAGTATTTCGTAATCCTTGGGTAACCTTTGAGCTTTATTGGTGATACATCGAAGACTGATTTTGTGGCGACTTAGAAAACCTTGAAACCACCCATTACTGAACTGAAATGCTGTAGGATCTGTCTCTGGATAAAGCACACGAAATTGAAAATGTGATTGCATGCAAAACCACCCTATTCGAACTGTCCTTCCTGCCTCCTTTCTTTCTATAAACTCTTCATAGAGCTTATCTTCCAATTTGGGCCACAATATTCTTCTACTGTACCCTATTGAATCCTCCCTCCGCACTGGTGATCCCTTTCCAATTCTCTCTATCTTCTCCTTCTTTCTAACCCAGTCGCTGATTGTTCGTCATGGTATTTGGTACAAATTGGATGCTTCTTGTTGTGTTGGTTTACGGTACTGACTCGAATACCGGAGTGGAATGCGCTCGTTTTCAAGAAATGTAAGAACACGAAGTTTTTGGAATTGAGAATAGGTTCTCTCAGGATAGGTAATTGGCTTCAATTCTTGCTGATTCAATTGGCGTTCTCGTATAGGTTTCACTTTTGGTCCCCAACGGGCTCTCGGTGTTTGAATTAAAGACATTGCAACAGATTTTGATGACTTCGCGCATGTAATACTCTATTGTTTTCTTCTTTTATTTTATACTATCATATACAATTTGATTTATACAACTTTTCTTCTCAAGCCGCGACTCCTGTGACCATCTTCTTGCCTTTAGGAATCTGTTAGGAGTACCCGATTCCGATAGCCTAGGAGTACCTTAGGTAGGGTAACTTTACCCGAATCCGAGAATCTTAGTCTCCAACACCCCCCTCCGGCCCCCTTACGGGGCCCGCGCGTCATCATACACATCAACCTTTGTTGCGTCCTGTGACTATATGGTCACAGAATTAAAGGTGTCAGAATAACACCGTATACGTCGCTGCTGTCCGTCCGACCGAAAGCTGTTCGCAGGATATATAAGAGGGGACCTCTGGCAAGACCTGGGAATCCCGAGCTGTGTTTTCCTGATTTGAGTTTTCCTGTCTTTGTTTTGGGGGACTTTAACCTCCACCACCCTCTTTCTGACCCGCTGAGGGCCATTTCATCCACCGAACTTAGAACGTCAGTTCCTTACTTTCAATTGGCTTCGTTACATGGTTTTTCCCTTCTTAACACCCCTGGTGTGTTTACTTATTTTTCCTTTACCCCCCAGGACAGGCCCTCTGTCCTTGATCTCTCCTTTGCCAATGGCGAAGCGGCCCAGCTCTTTGCTGAGTGGACCACCACCCTCCCGTCCACTGGCTCTGACCACATCCCTATTTGCATCTTACTTTCCACGCCCTTATTGCGCCCCCCTGCCCCCACACCAGCCTGGGCCAAGACAGACTGGTCTGCCCTTGGTGACGCCCTCAAATTGTTTGTTGTCTCTCCGCCTCCCGCCCTCCCGACCTTGTCCTCTGCCTCCGCCTGGTTTGACAGCAACGTCAACTGCCTCCGCACTACCCTCCTCCTACACACCCCCCTCAACCGTATGTCGACCCATTCCAAACCTTGGTGGTCGCCCCTCCTCTCCTCCCTCAGAATCTCGTTTCACGCCGCTGCTCGTCGTGCCCGCAGTGTCACGATTCTAGATCGGACATAGTAGATTTCATTAGTTAACTAGTAAGTTTCATTTGTTACGAAATTGGTTTATGAGTTTCCTTTGTTACGTAGTTGTTTTATGTTATGATTTATGTTTTCACGCACTTGACCTATTCAGAGGTCATGTGATTTATGATGGGCTATGCAACGAGGCTGTGCGCAAGGCAGACTCGTTGAGGTTTCATTTGTTATATTTCACGCACGAGACTTATTTAGAAGTCACGGGGCTGCATAAGGAGGCTATGCAACGAGGCTGTGCGCAAGGCAGACTCGTTAGGTTTATGTTATGTTTTATGTTATGTTTCACGCACATGATCTATCCAGAGGTCATGGGGCTGCGCAAGGAGGCTGCGCAAGGCAGACTGACAAGGCAGACTGCCTATGGTTTGATTTGTAAGCGGGTTGAGGGAAGGACTATATAAGGAGTCCTCGGAGGCGAGTTAGTTAGTTCTTCACGCAACCATCTAAGTTATTTTCCTACTTATTGTTTTAAGAACGAATTTACTTTATTCTATCTACCTCACGATAGTTACACGAACTTAGTAGAAGAGGAACGCCTCTAAGACTACTAAGTGTAACAAGAGAGAAGGTAATAGTGTGAACGCACACTAAACGAGAACGACGAAGAAAAGTAATAGTGTGAACGCACACTATCAGTACGAAATATATAGTGTCATACGATACTATAAGAGAAGTATCGTTGCCTGTCGCGTGAACTAATAGAGGAACAGGACCCCTTAACATTTGGTTGCGTCTCACCAGCGACGCCCAACGATAGACAACACGGCTTTCAACCCAGATCACGAAGGTGATCTCGACATAAACGACGATACCCTAGGGCTAGGAGGAGATTTTACCGACGCCCTAGAAAACGCATCAGCACAACCCTCAAGGACAGGAAGTCCAGTCACACCAGAAGGCAGATCACCTGCGGAAAGCTCAGACGAAGAAGGAACACCAACTCCAAGAAGGATGACAGACGTACCCGCACCAGCGGCGGCACCACCAGCCCCAGTCAATGTAATCGGCATGACTGAGGCACAATTCAACGCTTTCCGAATTTCCGCTCAACCAAACTCGAGGAATCGACCGAAGCCACGGGAGCCTGATGTGTTCAAAGGAGATCGAACGAAGTTTCGGAGCTTCATAGCTCAACTAGAGGGGTACTTTAGGGTCAAAGAGTACAACGGCAGCGAAGACAACCTGAAGGTAGCCTTTGCGGAGTCTCTTCTGAGAGACACGGCCGAGGCATGGCTCATCCCCTATAGCGAAGGATCCAAACCAAGGACTTGGGACACGTGGGACGAGTTCAAACAAACCCTAAAGGAACAATTCGGAGACCCGAATGCAAGAGAAACAGCACGACTCAAACTCGAGACAATGAAGCAAGGAAGAAAGAACATGACAGAGTTCTGGAACGAGTTCCGACTTATCGCAAGCGAAGCAGAATATGATGACAACTCCCTATGGAATCACCTGTTGTCAGCATGCAGCGAAACGCTACAAGACGCTTGGGGCTTAGGAGATACACCTTTCACCACTACCGACGCTTTCGCGAGGTGGGCAATCGCGAAAGAGAACAAGCTCAACCAGGTGAAGCATGCAAAAAAGCAGAACCCCACGGCGAGACAACAAGAAATACCAAGAAGCGCCGATGGAAAATATGTGGCTAAGACTACCACATCTGGAGGAAGCGGAGGAGAACCGATGGACCTGGATGCGATAAGGGGAGGAAGGAAGAAATTCCAAACCCGATTCGGGATGCCAAAACTATCACCCTTGGAATATCGGAAGAGAAGAGAAGAGAACGCATGCCTCAGATGCGGAAAGAAGGGACACTTTATTGCGCAATGCGGAAATAAAGATGTCAAGATCCGAGAGATGACGATGGAAAATCCCCAGGAGGATTTAAACGACTCGGGTCCCCAGTAAATGGTGGTCGGAGGGACCAGCCAAAGGGAAAACCCACCAGGATTACACAACTATCGACGGCTTTTGATAACTCGGCACTATTCCAACACACGGACAACAAAGAAGAACAAGACGATTCCGATCACCTCATGCTCAAGATAAAGATATCAACGAACAATGGAATAACGGAGACCAACGCAATGCTGGATTCAGGGGCAACGGAAAATTTCATCGACCAAGAGTTTTGCGACATGAACCAACTCCCCCTGAAGAGGATCAGCAAACCCAGAGACATCTATGTGGTCAATGGGGAAAAAAGCAAAGCGGGACCCATTACCCACGAAGCGGAAGTATCTATGGAGATCGGAACACACAAAGAAGAGGTGGTTTTCCAAGTGGCCAATATGAGGAAGCATACGGCCATACTGGGAACACCGTGGCTCAAACGACATAACCCGAGGATCGACTGGAAAAGAGAAAAGATACATTTCGACAGCGACGAATGCACGGCAAGCTGTGTCGAAAAACCACCAATGGTCAACACAGTTCCAGAAGAAATTGCGATATGGGAGAATGAGCAAGCACGCATGTTGGAAACAACATGTAATGAAGGGGACATTCAGATCAGACGGATGGACCCGAAAGCGAAGATACCGACTAAGGGATCGATTATGGCTGCAGGTCACGACCTATACAGCATGAATGGTACGACTGTTCCCGCCAGGGGACAGGCCATGATAAGAACCGGGATTGCGATACAACTCCCCGAAGGAACCTATGCACGAATAGCTCCAAGAAGTGGATTAGTGGTACGTCATGGTATCACCACTGGAGCCGGAGTCATAGACGCAGACTATCGAGGGGAGGTTCAAGTATTGCTTATGAACCTGAAAGACGAAGACTACGAGATCAGAGAAGGGGACCGAATCGCCCAAATGATCATTGAAAAAATCGATACTCGGCAACTACAGGAAGTAGTTAGCTTGGAAGAGACGATAAGAGGCGAGAACGGATTCGGGAGTACTGGTACCACGGAGATAGAACAACCTAAAAGGAAAACCCTCGATATCGACTTCATATCAGCAAAAACCTTCGGAAAACTCTATCGAAAAGGAGAACGATGCGGAGTACTCAAATGGGAGCCCGAAGAAGATGGGCCAACGATAGCCGAAGCTTCGACGATAAGTACGCGGCTAGCCGTACGACAAGGAATGAATAAGCAAAAGACAACGCTTAAAGAAATGGTACCGAAGGAATACCATGGATTCCTGGATGTGTTCGAAGAAGGAGAAAAAAAGGATCTACCCGAACGCAGGCCAGAGGATCACAAGATCGAGCTAGAGGAAGGGAAGACGGCTCCCTTTATGAAACTCTACCCGTTACGAGAAGAAGAGCTCAAGGTATTAAGGGAATACCTTGAACAGAACCTGGCACGAAGATGGATAAGGCCATCATCATCGTCAGCAGGAGCACCAATATTATTTGTCAAAAAGAAAGATGGCAAATTGAGGTTATGCGTGGACTTCAGAGGGTTGAATGCGGTATCTAAAAAAGACAGATACCCATTACCTCTGATAGATGAAGCATTGGATCGACTGGGAAAGGCGCAATGGTACACCAAGCTGGACATCAAGGATGCCTATCACAATATCAGGATCGCCAAAGGAGACGAATGGAAAACGGTATTTCGCACTAGGTACGGACTATACGAATACCTAGTAATGCCGTTTGGACTATCCAATGCACCGGCCACATTCCAACGATGGATTAACTCCAAGTTAAGTCAATTCCTGGATGTGTGTTGTATCGTCTATCTAGATGATATCCTCATATATTCAGAAAACTTGGAACAACACCAGAAAGATATACGGTCGATAATCACGGCATTGCGACAGGCTAAAGTCAAGCTGAAGCCTACAAAATGCGAGTTCCACAAAAAAGAAACGGAATATCTGGGCTTCATCATCAGCCCAGAAGGGATAAAAGCGGATCCGGTCAAAACAGAAGAAATCGAAATTTGGAAACCTCCAAAAAGCGTCAAGGGAGTTCAAAGCTTTCTAGGCTTCTGCAACTTCTATCGAAGATTTATAGAAGGATTTAGCAGAGTGGCTAAACCGCTATACGGACTCACGAAGAAAGGAATCAAATGGGAGTGGGAGGAACAACATCAAACGAGTTTCGACAAGTTAAGAGAGAAACTCACTACGGCACCCATACTCCAACATTTCAATCCAGAATTACCGCTAAGGATTGAAACGGACGCATCGAACTACGTATGCTCGGGCATACTATCGCAACTAGCGGAGGATGGATTTTGGCACCCGGTGGCATTCCGATCCAAAACCATGTCAAAAGCGGAATGCAACTACGATATACACGACAAAGAATTGTTAGCGATCGTACAGGCATTCAAGACATGGAGAACCTATACATTGGGGCACAAATATGACATCAAAGTCATATCCGACCACAAGAATCTAGTACCGTTCACCACCACGAAGGATCTCAACCAAAGACAAGCAAGATGGTATGAGACGTTGTCGCAATACCATTTCAAAATCGAATACCGACCCGGCAAACAAGGAGGACAGCCGGACGCGCTCACGAGAAGAGCAGAAGATCTACCAGACAAAGAAGACGAACGGATTAGCCAAAGAAAAAGAATACTACTCCCTAAGGAGAAGTATTTCGAAGAAGAATACGACAGTGGATACGAATCCATGAACGAAGTGGGCACAACGGTGCTAAGCGATGAAGGATACACTCGATGGATCAAGGAAAAAACAAAGGAAGATGAGGATATGAAGGAAATATCCCAAGCGCTGGAAGAAAAAAGAAAGGAAATGAAGGGGGTGGCGTTGGGATTATACCAAAGAAACGAGGGATACCTATGGTACGACAACCGGATAAGGATTCCGGCAGATGAAGCATTACGAACGGAAACGATAAGAAGAAATCACGACATTCCACAAGCGGGACACGGCGGAACGGCTAAAACAGCAGAGCTTATCGGAAGGTCATATTACTGGCCTGATATGCGCAACGATATCAAACGATACGTCAAGAACTGCGAAACATGTCAGCGGACCAAAGCAGTACGTCACGCACCTTATGGACTGCTGAAACCACTGGAAGCTCCTGGAAGACCATGGCAATCGATAAGCATGGACTTCATCACCGGACTACCAGAATCAAAAGGATGCGACGCAATATGGGTAGTGGTCGATCGTCTGACCAAGATGGCACATTTCGTGCCATGCAATACCACTATGGATACGACGGGATTATTCCAGTTGTTCAAAGACCAAGTCTTTAGATTACATGGATTACCAAAAGACATCATTTCCGACCGTGGATCGCTATTCACTTCCGATTTGTGGAAGGAAATAACTCAACATTTGAAAGTGGACCGACGGTTAAGCACAGCATTTCATCCACAAACCGACGGACAGACGGAACGAACAAATGCGATATTAGAACAATATCTACGAGCATTCGTGAACTATCAGCAGGACAACTGGATAGATTACCTCGCTACGGCAGAATTCGCATACAACAACGGAAGACAAGAAACCATACAGATGACACCCTTTTACGCGAACTACGGATACGATCCAACGTTCGATCCGGCAAAATACGACGTGCCGACAAAGATAACGGAGGTCGAGAACATGCGTCGACTGCACGCGATATTACGAGAAGAAATCTATCACGCGCAACAACGACACAAAGAATCAGCCGACAAACACAGAAAACCCGACCCGAACTTAGCCATAGGAGATAAGGTATGGCTAATACCAAAAAACATACGAACCACGAGACCATCAAGGAAGTTGGACTACAAGAAACTTGGACCTTTTACGATCAAAGAAAGAGTGGGACTGAGAGCATATAAGCTCGACCTCCCACGCTCGATGAACAACACTCATCCAACATTCCACATCAGTCTCATCGAACCCTATCAAGATAACTCTTTCCCCTCACAAAAGAAACTACCTCCTCCACCGATCGAAGTCGACGGTGAAAAAGAATACGAACTCGACGAAATCATCGATTCTCGCTTACACTACGGAAAACTACAATACCGCGCGAAGTGGACCGGATATCCCCCTGAACACGATCTAGAGTGGTACCCAGCCGAAAACTTCGAAAATGCAGCCGTGGCAACGCGAGAATACCATGGACGAAGCCCTGGCAAGCCAGGCCCCGAGCCCAGTAAGATTCGGCGACTGGGTGGAGGTAGACAAGAAAGAGGAGGACCTCACGAACGAACAATGGGTGAACCTGGCGGATCTCAACCGCCCAGCGAACCCATCCCACGAACACGACTTAATGTCGTGGACACACTGCTACGACGACGGGTGCCCGACCCACTACGGGGACAAGGTCGGGACGAACTATTTCCCGCGGGCACTCAACAGAAGGACTTCGGGGACGAAGTCAGGAGGAAGGGGGGGCAAAAAATCCAAGAAGGTCCGGTGGGTGGACCAGGAGACGGAGACGACGCCAACCCCCCCGAGCACAGAAACGACGCCAACCCCGGAACCGAAAACTCCCTCGAACACACCAACCTCCTCCAAGAGTCCCGAACCTCCCACATCACCACAGACAACCGAGCCCGATACGATCGAATCACTCCAGCAACAAATACAACGAATGCAGGAGACGATCGACGCGCACGAAATCGATGCCCGCCTATACCAAGGGCAAACGAAGATGTGGGAGGCAAAGGGGAGGCGGTTGGAAAGGGAGAACGAGCGGTTGGCGAGGAAGGTGACGGCGGAGCAGGTCAAGGTGGGACTTGCGGAGCACGCGATGAAGAGGTTGCGGGAGCAACTGAGGAGCCGGGAGGCCAAGTACCAGAGGCTTAAAAACCTCTTGTACGAAGTAACCGGGGGGATCAGGAGGACCGCTAATGTCATGTTGGAGATAGCGGGAAAGAGCGGGGAATACGATTGGTTGGCCTAATGGGACTTAGGCCTAAGGAGAGGGGAGCTATTGTCACGATTCTAGATCGGACATAGTAGATTTCATTAGTTAACTAGTAAGTTTCATTTGTTACGAAATTGGTTTATGAGTTTCCTTTGTTACGTAGTTGTTTTATGTTATGATTTATGTTTTCACGCACTTGACCTATTCAGAGGTCATGTGATTTATGATGGGCTATGCAACAAGGCTGTGCGCAAGGCAGACTCGTTGAGGTTTCATTTGTTATATTTCACGCATGAGACTTATTTAGAAGTCACGGGGCTGCATAAGGAGGCTATGCAACGAGGCTGTGCGCAAGGCAGACTCGTTAGGTTTATGTTATGTTTTATGTTATGTTTCACGCACATGATCTATCCAGAGGTCATGGGGCTGCGCAAGGAGGCTGCGCAAGGCAGACTGACAAGGCAGACTGCCTATGGTTTGATTTGTAAGCGGGTTGAGGGAAGGACTATATAAGGAGTCCTCGGAGGCGAGTTAGTTAGTTCTTCACGCAACCATCTAAGTTATTTTCCTACTTATTGTTTTAAGAACGAATTTACTTTATTCTATCTACCTCACGATAGTTACACGAACTTAGTAGAAGAGGAACGCCTCTAAGACTACTAAGTGTAATAAGAGAGAAGGTAATAGTGTGAACGCACACTAAACGAGAACGACGAAGAAAAGTAATAGTGTGAACGCACACTATCAGTACGAAATATATAGTGTCATACGATACTATAAGAGAAGTATCGTTGCCTGTCGCGTGAACTAATAGAGGAACAGGACCCCTTAACACGCAGATCCCCTTGTGTGGACTCCCTGGCTGAGGCCCGGGGGTCCCGCAACGCCTACTTCAAGGCCATAAAACAGGCCAAGCGAAGGCACTGGGACGAGTTCCTCTCCTCTGCAACCCCTAAGACTGTATGGACAGCCAAACGCTTCGCGATAGGTCGCCCCCCAGACGGGTTCCCGTCTTTCCCGGAAGCCGACACCCCGCTTGCTGTCAACACCGCCCTCCTGTCCCACTTTTTTCCTCCTAGGGAATCCTCCTCCCCCCCTACTATCCTACGCCCGTTCCGGGATCTCGATGTCCTCACAGGAGAAGAGATTCCTAAGGCTCTGGCATCCAGCTCAAGCTCATCCGCCCCCGGCCCCGACCATATCCAGTACTCAGTCTGGAAAAGAGTCCACGGCACCAACCCAAAAATCCTCACGTCCCTCCTGGGCCCCCTCCTACTCTATGGCTTTCACCCGTCCTCCCTCAAACAGGCCAATGGTATTGTCCTCGACAAACCTGGCAGGGCCTCCTACGACACCCCGGCCTCCTTCCGCATCATCGTCCTCCTCCAAACCCTATCCAAGATCCTGGAGCGTGTGGTAGCTGTAAGGCTAGCCGCAGTTGCTCGGGCCCTTGGCCTAGTCCACCCCAACCAATGTGGCTCACTATCGGGCATGGGTACCTTTGATGCCCTTGCCACACTCTCACATGAGGTCCGTCTTTCGCACTGCATGGGCCTCTGCTCCTCCACACTCTTCCTTGACATCAAGGGAGGCTTTGACAATGTCGACTCCGCTGCCATGTGCGGCAAGCTTCGGGAAAGGGGCCTTCAACCCTACCTTGTCTCGTGGGTCCGATCCTTCCTACACGGCAGGCATTGCCGCCTCCTATACCAGGGTTCCCCTAAGGTCCTCTCGCCGGTCCAGGTCGGCACTCCCCAAGGCTCGCCTGTCTCCCCTCTTCTTTTCTTGATCTACGTTTCCTCCCTCCACTTTCCAGTTCCTAGCGGCATAATCCTCTCCTATGTTGACGACTTCGCTATAACTGTCTCCTCGCCCTCCTACAGGCGTAACGTCCAGAAACTTCAAGCAGTCGCTTCCTCTCTCACGTCGAGAGGAAGACGCATAGGCGTTGCGTTCTCCCTCCCCAAAACAGAACTGATGCACTGGAGGACACCCCAACAGAGGGGGCCCCCATGCCTCCTCCCCGTCTCAGTGGACTCCGTCCCCTACTAACCGGCCCAAGTACTACGGTGGTTGGGCTACTGGCTGGAACCCGCGACTCCTTCGTTGGACCGAGCCACCACCCCTCACTTCACCAGGCGCCTTGCCCTGGCCGAAGCTGCCCTCGCTACAATAGACCGCCTGTCCCGGGCAGGCAAGGGTCTCGCACCACACCTGTGTCATCGTCTTGCCTCCTCCTTGGTCCGCCCCATCCTTCTCTACGGCAGCGACCTTCTCTCCCCCAACTCCAGGATGCTCGACAAGATGAGGGCGTTCTGGCACCGGGTGCAGAGGTGGGTTACGAACTGCTTCGCCTCCACCAACACGGCCATCCTTCCCTGCGAGTCATCACTCCCCCCAATTGACCTACTGATCAAGCACCTTCAACGCCTAGCGACGGTCCGCCTGGTCTGCCTGCCGCCTGAGATCAACCCGGCAACGGCCCGCCTGGACCACTCGGTTCCAACCACGTCCCCCTTTAGGACTCCCGACTCCCTCCGCCTCCCTGGGTCTGTCAGAGGCCGGCATCCATGGGCCGGCCCCAACTACCGCCCCCTCAGATGGTTCACCAAACCACCCTCCCCGCCCAACCGGCGCCACCTCCCAGTCGATGCGGTCGCCCACCGCATCCACCCCATTATCGGCGGCCGCAGTGACCCCCTCCCTCCGGCGAACCCCCTCCTCTTGCCTCCACTGCAGGTGGCCCCGCTGGGGGCTCCAGCCCTCTACGCTTCTCTCAAAGCCCGTTGCCGTGAGGAACTCCTCACCTCGTGGCGCCTCCTCTCTCCTCCCCCGCCTTACTACCTCTTTGGCCCCACCCTACGCCCGCACCCCTTTATGGGCCTGGGGCGTTTCCTCTCCGGCCGGCTCCACCAGATGCGTGCTGGCAAGAGCTACCTAGCCGCCCATCCCTCATGGTACGACACCGACCCCTCTCCCCTCTGCCCCTGGTGTGAGGAAGGGGACGAGACGTTCGAACATGCCCTCCTTTTCTGTCCTGTCAAGTCTGCACCACGCGATCGCCACCTCCAGGGGGTCACGGATATTGGACCTGACTCTTCCCTGTGGACCTCAATTCCGATGCTTTTGGGCCTCGGTCGTTATCTCACCGCTACCAAGACTGGTTTCCCCCCCGATATGTATGCACACTATGCCCCCCACCAGCCTTCTCTCTCCCCCTCCCCCTCCCTTCCTGCCTCGCCTCGGTTGTCGTTGGCTGGGTCGCCAAGTGGTCTAAGTGGTGGGAGGTCTCCTGTTTGATTTCAATACGTTGAGTTTTGATTTGTTTCTGTTATGATGCTAGTTAGTTAGTAATTTTCCTTTATAAGTCCTGTGTAGGCAATGCGTCGGTTATTGGACGCCATAGGAGGATCTGGTTTGGGTTTTTCGTTTGTTTGTTGATTGATTTTGGGTTTTGTTTCTGCCATAGCTAGCGCTGCATGCACGTTCTTGTACCTTAACCAAACAATGAATATATGATATAAAAAAAAAAAAAAAAAAAAAATGGCTAGACCTGGGAAGTGGAACGAAGTCAATCCGTCAACTACTCAGGGAGTTACTAGGCTTCAAAGATATGACATCTTTGGTATGGGCCGTAAGTAACAGGACGTTTACGCACAAGGTTATGAGATGAATGTTAGGAGGTTCGGGATAACGAACCAATGCATTCACATCCACCCTTCGATGATTAGAAAGAGTCTAGAGCTCCTGGAAATGCTACTAAAGTAGCCAACGAGCTTCGAGGAGTGTTGCAACTATGATAAGGGGTGTACCGCAGTTGCGGGGTTTATAACCAACACAACACGAAGGTCCACCCCCTCTACATAGAACAATCAGGAGTTGCCGACCGAAGAATTATGAGACTATTCAATAGAATGGCCTCTCCTCTACGAGAAGAGAGTCATCGGAATGAATTCTATCGGTTAGTTGTTGAGTTATCACAACTAGAAGTCATCGACTCCGGCATGTCTACAGATGCAGTCTCGTATCAAGACTGATCCTCTTGGTAACGAAAAGAACTATTGGAGCCAACAAAGTTCGACTTGAGAACTCGGCTACAGGTCTACAGACTCTGAGGATCAGATAATTACTACTGGTGACAAGTATGTCTCCCAGGCAGGAAATAGTAATTACCGAAGATGGTGTGATGGTTTTCAGGGTCTCCCGGTGTTCGCACCGTCATGGAGAACTCGACGTTGCGCATCAAACTTGAAGAGGTACATATTTTGTATAATAGATAGATGTAGCCCGCGAACACTCAGACGCGGAATATAAATATCGAAGTGCCTCCCAAGCTTAAGACATCATCAAGCAACGGAGAAGAGACCTTAACAATATAATATTGTTTTTACGATTCTATTATACTTTCTTGCACTCTTAGTAGTCATAAACGAAACGAGTTGCTTCCGAGCCTTCCTAGACAAATCTCCGTCTATACAAACGAATCTCGATTGGCCTAGACAACCCTAAGTCTTTACCGGTTGTCTCCGCCTAACAGAATCATAGCATGAGAGGTTTCAGTCACTTCATGACTCTTTTTAAAGTCAAAGATAGAGTTTAATTTGATTTTTGCGGGCATTGGGTGAGTCTTCAAGCCCGGGAGAGTCTAGTTAAGTATTCTTCGTATTCAACCCTATTTTATGGCTCATAAGGAGTGTTCCGAACACTCTTCACAATGCTAACTAACCTCTTTGAACTGCAATGACTCTTGAAATTTGATACAGTCTGTGCGGAATCTTTAATTTCGGCATCATGTCTTGTCACTCGATGTCTTGGCATATTGCGCTTGCACCCTTGGCAAGTGAGCCCAGCCCCGATCCCCGATGGTGGATATACCGAGTAAATACGGTACTGTACTCTACGCGGTATCATACCGTAGATTTTACTAGTAAAATGAAGAGTGTACACTGTAAACTGCATACAATTATAAGCTTCAGCACAACTTGCCGTGCAGGGTGCCGAGTTCGGATCATAACCACCAATAGCGAAAGGCGCGCTTCTTCCCCATCCGCTTCCCCTTACACCATTTTGCGGCACTGAAATTGGCGACGCGAACCCACCTCTGCCGCATACCATCATATTAGGCGACAGTGCTGCCTGCCCAGCTACCTGCCATTCGCTGTTCCCCTGTTTTTATCCTTCTATATAAACCTTTAGCCGCTGGGGCTCTGGGAGACTTGTGTGCTCTCTTTTTCCTTATCGGAAGCTTGAACGTCGTTTTTCTTTTTTGACCTACACGAACTTCTCACCGTCTATCGCTCTGAAGCCACAGCATACAAGACCTATCATACACTCACCACCATGGAAGGCCTCTCGCTATCTTCCAACATCATAGCCGTGCTCACGCTCGCGGGCAAACTCCTCGCGACAGGATACAAATACGGCTCCAGTTCCGCCCAATTCCCGCCTGAACTCCGGCACCTGATACAGGAAGTCACGGCGCTCAGCGGGGCCCTGCACGCTGTAAAAGTGCTAGTCGATGACCCTGTTGCCCATACCAGAACGGCATGCGGGAGTTCTGGAGATCTTGTAAGAACTATGGGTGAGCCTGTCGAGCAGTGTCGGAAGTTGATAGAGGGGATCTTGAAGGATTTGCAGAAGTATGATGCGGCGAGTAAGAGGCGGGGCGCTTGGAGGCTTTGCTGGCCCTTGAAGGAGAAGACAACGAAGGAGTGGTGTGAGAGGTTGGAGAGGCATAAGTCGTTGTTTGAGGTTGCCTTGTCTGTGGATGAGGTGTGAGTGCTTTGTGAATATTTTGGGTGAGTGGGTAACGGGGGCTATCTAATGAGATATTAGGTCGCTAGCAAGGGAGATTCGAAATGATGTAGAGGACATTAAAGCAATCAAATTCTTGAATAAGCAGGACGAGAAGCAGGATGTTTACAGTAGGTTGATCTCTATTCTCGCTGAATTGTGAAGATTTTGGGATTTTGGGATGTTGGATTTAAGGACACAGATACCATATGAGGTTCTCTTGGCTCCGTAGAGTTCATCTCCGGAATATATCCTTTCATTCATCAATCCCTGACTTCAGATACCATCGAACCTTGCTAATTCCTTTAGGTAATAAGCAAAAGAAGATCCGCAATTGGCTTTCCCCGGCGGACCCGCAGTCTAATCATTTGGTGGCAAGAAAGTTGTGCCAGTATGGCACTGGGCGTTGGTTCACTGAAGGGAAAGAGTTTCAAGACTGGCTCAAGGGGGGCAAATCTTTTCTCTGGCTGCATGGGATACGTTAGTTTCCCTCTATACATCCGACTAAGCTTCAATTGGTGTGACGGTGGGCGGTTGCTAATCATAAAAAAGCTGGCGCGGGGAAAACAATCCTATCGTGAGAAAGTCTCCTAGTATACCGTGGGAGTAGTTACTGATCAACCCCTCCAAGGTCTACCGTAATCGAACATGTTTCCGCAAAGTTTGCTAATGAGCCCGGCTCAATGCTCGCATACTTCTATTGCGACTTCAAACAAGTATCCAAGCAAAACGCGACCAGCCTCATAGGATCAATCATTTGGCAAATATCAAACCAGGAGCATGCCATGCCCCAGGATGTGGAAGACTACTTTTCAGAGAAGTCGCGGGATGGTCCGCCTAAGTTATCGGGTCTCCTTAACCTTCTTCGACATCTTTTAAGACGGATTCCTAAGCTTGCGATTGTTGTTGATGCGCTGGACGAGTGCGGAGATAGCTTACAATCGGTCATGCTAGAAACCTTAAGGGAACTCTCAGGTCTAAGCAATATCAATCTTTTGGTTGTCAGCCGGGACCATCTCAACATAAAGCTTCACTTCGAGGGCCTACCAAGTCTTGGCATCCGGAAGGAGTACGTTATGAAAGATATTGAGCTATACATCTCTCACGAGATTGAACAATATGGAAAGTTGAAACGCCTATCCAGTATCATTAAGCGCGAGATCATCGACGCTTTAATAAAGGGAGCTCAGGGAATGTGTGTGATTATCGCTGTTCCTTAGATTCAGCGGGTTATTCTGATCACTTATCTGAAGGTTCCGTTGGGCAAAATGCTGCCTAGACCAGATTGGTAAACTTAGAAGCGATAGAGCTATAAAATCTGCTTTACAGTCACTCCCCCCAACCCTGGACGAATCGTACGAAAGAATTCTGTGCAGCATAGCAAAGGAGGACCGCGAACTCGCACTACAAGTGTTTCGATTCTTAGTATGTGGTGACCGGGACTTGACACTTTCCGAGATCAGAGAAGGCCTAGCGATAGAGATTGGGTCTGAGCGGATGGATCCCGATAATAGACTTAATGATGAAGAAGATATTCTAGACATCTGTGGTGGACTCGTTGATAGGAACGAGAAGAACATAGCGGGATTAGCACACTTCACGGTAAAGGAATATTTGGTTTCACCGAATTTGGCCAATAGCAAAGCATCATACTACTACGTCGATGAAATTCCGGGAAATACTGAGATCGCGAAGATCGCGTACACATATCTACTACTCGAGGATTTCAGTGCAGGTCCTTGCAGCAATGATGCTGAGTTTGATCTCCGGGAGAAAGAGTACCCTCTATTTCTGTATGCTTCAAAACACGGCTGGAGACACGTACTCAAGTACAACTACGGTTCAGACAAGACCCTGGACGCGCTGCTTGCGCAATTCTACGGTAATGATAACGATCCAAATTTCATTTCATGGCGGCAGGCCCAGACCCCCCACTCCCCAGATGTTACCTCTTATTTGAAACCAGCGCTCTCCTCAACAGCCACACTTTACTACGCCTCTGAACTTGGCCTCTGGCAACTAATTAAAGGGATAATTGGTGGAGGTGCGGACGTTAATCATCATGGTGGCACTCGTTCCACCCCACTCGCAGCCGCAGCGGCATATGGACACGTTAAAACCATTAAAGTCCTCCTAGATCACGGCGCAAACGCAGCGCCAACAGGTGGCAGCGACCCAATGGGAGCCGCAGCGGGAGGTGGGCATGTAGACTGTGTGAAGGTACTTATAGAAGGTGGTGGGACAAGCGACCACCCGGATTTCGGCCGGTATGGAGCAGCGTTGGATCGGGCAGGGGGTAGTGGGCACGAGGATGTTGTTAATGCAATCCTGTGCTCTGAGTATTTCTCAATGAGTGAGGATAGCATGCCCACCTCCTTGTGGGCGATGATGGATTGCACTGTGTACTCGGGGTTTGACAGAACCGCACAGATACTCATAGAGAAATATGGCTCCCAGATCCTCTGCGATAATAGTGAGCGTTTCCCCATGACCTTAAAGCTTATGGCGGAGTTTGGCAGAGTCAAAATTCTCCAGTGTGTGCTGCAGAAACCAGAAGCTGTGGCAATTCTTTTGAGAGATGATGTTTTTGTACCAGTATTGGATGGCGCTGTTTACTTTGGTCAGGCGAAAATTGTGGAGTTGTTACTCAGAAATAAGAAGGACTCGCAACAACTAGGGGTTTCGTTTCACCTTGCAACTGCAAAAGGATTTTCAAAGATTAGAAAGATGCTACTCCATGAAGGGGCGGATCCATGTGCTAAAGATGAACATGGCTGGACTCCGATGTTTTACGCTATGCAGTGTTTGAAGGAGGGCTCCGTGGAGGGGCTGCTGGCGGTGCTTGGAGATGTTGACAAATCGCAAACCATGAACATCACGGGAATGGGGCCGGAGGGGTGGGAAGCTATCGATGATTCAATAGGGCTCAAGATCAGTGAAGATGGGTGTGAAGTTGAGAATAGTGGGTAACTAATTTCCTGGCGGTACCCCTGGGCTAACATTTCACCCAGTCTCGGCCTCTACGAGGCAGCTACGCGCGAAGTTTCCTATAACCCCGGTGGTAGACGACTACTACTTCGAAGTTCACATATTGAAGGGATCAAACGGCTTCAGAATTGGCTTTGTCGATGCCATGTGCTCCTACATTGTCGAGGGCTTCGACCTCTATTCTTCCGACCTTGGATGTACCCTCCGCTCCTGGGGCTACTCCCCAAGATCTATCCGCGGCGAGGACTTGCCTTTCGCTGGTTTCGCTCCCTATTTTGACACGAACGACACTGTAGGCTGTCATTTCGACCGAGTACGGGGCGCTGTCTCGTTTACGCTCAATGGAAAACGGGCTGGTAAGTTTTCTTTCGTTATTTTATAGGCTCTCTCATCACTGACAGATACAGGAGAACCACTACCCGGGATTCGCGGAAAATTACGTCCAATAATCAGACTCGCACCAGGGGATAAAATTCGTACTAATTTCGGTAGCGAGCCATTTCTGCACCAGATTCCCGAGCCGGCTGCCCCAGAGCTGTACATAAAGAGGCATTCGTTTCTCAGCGACTGGTTTAGCCATCCATATGACTGTTATGAGTGACCAGCAATGCATTGTGTCTCACAATGGGTTGATTGGTTTCGCTATGTTTGGGTTGGGCCCGTGGCAGGGCTCTTAGTATTATTGAGCGTTGTATGATATCCTATGGGCTACCACGCTTATCGTGTTGAGGTCGTGTGTATGTTTGGGCATTGCCGCTATTGTTTGATTATGGGCGCCGGTTGGCATGTCTATCTATCTGTTATATAGTCGGGGGTCTCCCCTCCTAGAATAAACTAGTTTCCACCTCTTCACCCCCATCATATCTCTACAAATGTAAGAAAGGGCTTTTGAGCAGGAGTTTACTCCCGCGCATAACGACAACAGTCCTGTCAATATGAATTTTGGGTCTGGGCGGTGATATACCTGTTGGGGCCAGGTCCCGACTTGGGCCCTGTTTGGATAAAACGGGTCCGCTCCGTTGCCCCAGGCAAAGTAACCGTTTCCTTCCGTTTTCCAATCATTTTTACACCACAAACGTTCGCAAAACGGAGCGGAGCGGTTGTATCCAAACAGAGCCTTAGCTTATCCAAGTTTTCTTGGATAATACGATAAAGCCTTCTAATGTCGGGTCTACGGAATCTGGCCTTTGCGCACGAAGGGCTTACGGGGGTTATAGGGTAACGTAGTGGCATGAATTCTGTTGTCGTTTTTTTCTCCCCCCTACTGCTCAGAGGTATCATAGAATTGTTGAAAGAGCATAAGAAACGTACTCCCTCTGTCCTGAAAAGAGTGAAATGAGGCTTTTATAGATCCATGCTCCAAACAGGGATGTCGAACGCCACCACGCCCCTTTTTCAAACGTCTCTCCATCAACCTCTATTAGCGCTCTGAAGGATCTCGTTTGAACTGAAGTAGAGATCATCTGTCACAAAAAGACAGTGCGGTAATTCTCCTGCTCGAGCAAGCTTCTCTTTATGAAGATGGGGAATCTTGTAGTTATTCCCTCCCTTATCTTTCAACACTTCAATCAAACATGCTTGCCATGTTAAGAAGACCGCGTTGAGCTTTTCCGGGTCCATTGCAGAATATGCCCCAACTACTGCCTTAACCAGGTCTTCAATGCTTTTCGGGCAAGTTTGATATTGTAAGGACTGGATTGCTCTAAAAAATCCAAGATCCAAGATGTTGCAATCAGGACTATTAGGAGGTTGAGGATGTAGGCGAATATTGAGGCCATCCTTTTGTCCTTCATCTACCAAATCTGGGTCATCACGGTCTGAACCAACATCAGTATCAGAACATCCAAGAAGCAGGGCAATCTGAATAGTACATACCTGGATGTGGCCGTGCATTGTCGAGTTGAATGAGTATATCGCGTGGGCCATTCTCAGGCCACTTCTCTCTGATTGCAGGGAAGATATTTCTGATCAAATAGTCCTTAACCAGTGCCTTGTTGACATTCTGAATAGCCTTTGTTTCGGTTGTTCCACGTGGTCGATTTTTTGAACTCCGCTGCGCCTCTACTTCCTCCGTGAATGGGAAGATTCCTATCTTTCCATCAAATGCTCCACGGGGACGTGCAACTGCTGCTAGGAACATCACTTTTGGAATGTGAGATTTCGATTGGATTTGACGCTGCGGAGGCTTTTCTCCAGGTGCAAGATAATATCGGGTAGACTTCTGGGTCATATAGAACCATTTCTCATCTATGTGGACTATGTTGTGCTGGTTCTTGAAAGGGAGTTGCTGTGCCAATCGATTGACTGATAGTGGTCTATCTAACAATGTAGAATCAACCTGTGAGATTGCATATCTCATGCGCGCAAGCCGATTTACATCCGTGAGCAAAGGTTTGACTGCATTCGTATGAGGAAGGATCTCCTTCCATTTGATATGTCGGTGGATTGTTGATGGCGCTTGTTGGAGAGCAGTAGCGACAGAGCGTATATTCATCCTCTTGGATAGAGGAATGCTTTCAAGGCTCACTGTTTCTTGAATGTTTTTCCGCTTCCTACCAACTTTTCCTGGCTTCTGGGAATGAACAGAGCCAGTGGAAATTCCCTGATGCCAAATCCGCCAGGCTGTTGTGTATCCAATTGCAAATTCGCTACTTGCTGCCGCAAGTCCCTCTCGCTCCCATCTTCTATCACTATCGTCTTGAGCAAAGATTCTCCGCCAAGCACGAAGAAACCCATAAACCTGTCCACGTTCCTCGTTTGATAGATTGGCATGATTCAGTTGTTGTGTGCGATGTTCGTTCGTGTTGCTTCCGCGGGGGGGGCGATTGGTTTCAGCTGGTTCCCTGCTATCTCTTATCACCGGATCTTCGTATATCTCAAAATCGGGATCCTGATTCATTTTGGGAGGTGGGAAATTGATTGAGAATATCACAAGGTGTTCGGTTATCGAGAGTCGTTAGGATGTATGTACGGATAGATGTGTATGAGTACCTTATAGGACGAAGGTAAAATTTGATGGTCTACTTTTATCATACTCCGGAGTACATATGAACAGAATTCGAAAATGATAGTAAGATGTCTGAAAAAGCGGCATGGTGGCGTCCGACATCCCTGTTTGGAGCATGGATCTATAAAAGCCTCATTTCACTCTTTTCAGGACAGAGGGAGTATTATACATGAGAGTCCGCCCACCAAGCATGGATCCTGAAAATGAGAGAAAAACGGGATAAAGTGTGAGTTGTTCTTCTGAATGATAAAACAAAAGCCAGACCCCACCAAAGGGTGCAAGCGGTTCGAACAATATAGTCACAGCATTCTGATCGATTCTTTGTGCCTGATCTTGAGAGTGGGCGTGAATACGCTGCGCTTTTCTTGTCTCTTATTCAGCAATCTATTGCCGAGGCAAGATGCCAAGGCCACTATGGGTCGCAATATCTCCCTCCCCTCTCCAGTGCTCAAATAATGCCGTACTTTCCGGTATCGTAAATTTGAGCGGCTATTGCCATACTGTAAATTCTGCAGTGACCTGGAGGTCTATGCGGGGAAACCGCTCTCCGCACTGTGAAAATTGATGCTTGGTAAATTGCCTCTTGTCATAGGAGTTCATGTTAGGGAAGGAACTAATAGATAGTGTTTTCTTCTAACAAAGAGAATTAATTATGATTGTCAACCTACAGAGATTGGATGCTAGTTAGGCCAAGGATTTGAAGGTGAGAGTTTGCCAGCATATTTGGGGATTTTGTGAAGGCGGGAGCGCCCGTTAATTTCGGGGAAAGTCACTACGCTGTGGAACATGTGGACAGGCCAGCCTTCACTTGCGTGAACATTCCAATATTCCTGCGCAGAGGAGAACACGAGACCGAACAAGCAGACGGAGAAGCAGGGCAGCGAGCAAGGCCGGAGGTAACTAGAGGTGAGGCTCTTTGGCCGCCCGGCGAGCTATCATGATTTTGCCTCTTTTATTTGATTTTTTTTTCCCTTCTCACGGTTTCTGATCATTGGGGATGTACCTAATAACGTTGCTTTCAGCTCATATTCCCTCCGGGATTTGAACAACAAACTCGATTAGTACTACATCGTATTGTATCGTATGCTGTGTAAATTTACAACTCGAATCATACTGTTTAAATGACTGCCTTGATTTTTTGAGAAAATGGAGGGTGTTCGCCTATCTATACAGAGAAGAACCAACCTCCGGATTCCGGAGCAAGTGTAGCCTCATCTAACGCGAATCATCCACCTTGTTGTAGGCTAACATGCCACCTAGTCAACCCCACCGCTTGCTGCCCACTATCTTGTATATGGAGGAACATTTTCAACACATATTGTTGTAATATGACTTCCAAATATGCATTGGTTTTGTCATTGACTACGACAGAATATCTTGATATGGGTTCATTATGCGATTGAGCTCATTACACGGTTAACTACCGAAGAGTTTCCTCGGAAACTCTATCGTGGTTGTAGTTTGGTTATCTCGCTCGCGTTTCCTTTCTCTTTACTGCTCGGCTATGTTGTATTGTTGTCGCTTGTTTTTCCTTTTCTCTTGTGCGAAGCGCATGTCATGGGTGATTGTAGTGCGCTCCCCTGTAGCATAAATAGGGCCCTATGGCCCCCCCGGTAGAGCATTAATCAAGCAAGAAGTACAACTTCAAACAAGAATTACAACACATATGACCAAAAGGCAAACGAGTGATGGTTTGTGACCATGTTACCGAACAATGGAGGAATGAGTGACAACTAAGTTGCCGGCTTGGAGATAATAGTGATCAAGTGTGGCAGGGTATATGAACAAACCGAAGCAAAGGCAAGTTTCTCTCGTAGGCACAGTAATAATCATAATATCATTGTAATTTCTTTCAGAGTTCACCGGGGATTCCCCCCCTTGTCTCGGTCAGTCAGTTCGGTAGCAAATCTGGAATCTTGTGCTCTGGGATGGGGCTATTGATCATCATATTCAATGACTCTTCGAATTATTGCTTCGGTAAGCCGTTAAACAGGAGTTGGTTCTGACGGAACTCTCGGTCATTAGCAATATAGGGTTGATTATGGGAGGTGCGGTAGCGGGCAGTATGATAGAACGCATGTGATGCACTATGATTGACGGTCACGATGAATATCGGAAACAAAAAAACGAACCCTATTTTCACAGGCCATTGTGCCGGTTTGGGGGGAAAGCTTTCCGGCCCGTATTGATATCACGAAGCACTACGATATGATACTTTGAGCGAAGCGATATGTAAGTTTTTCGACTGGCACGTTCGACTGGCACGTTCGTAAGGCTTGATGTGCTTGGATATGTCTCAATCTAGAGCGGTTCTACCGTAGGCGCTCTATAGTGTTCTCTCACCTGAATACAAGACTTGGGCTGCATAGTGCTAGGGGATAGCGCTATCAAGATCCGTCACTACAATTTCCTCGCAGGTACGAGTGGGGGGCACAATTGATCGCGAGCAGAAGTTTCCTTACCTAGAATTTCGCTTTCCTATTCATGAATGTCCGAATAGGGTTGGACACCGCAAACACTAGTATCATAAAAAAAATAATAATCTCACGCTCCTGCCCCGTCACTGAACCTGGAGCTATAGGTGTACTGGGATGGCCCTCGTTGGATAAAATGCAATAGCTGGCATCCTACTGCTGTCACACGAATACACCGGCATCGGCATCTTTCTACTCTTGAGTCTGTTGTCCGAATCGAAAAACACAAGACCTGATAAATACGCAAGGGAGCACCGCTGCTAAGTGCGCAGGAAAACCCCATATTTGAGCACTTGAGCACTACTCGAGTGCTTTAGCCTAATGACTAGCTTGTGTTGTCCCACTCCCCCTGGTGCTATTCCTCTCCACGCTCGGTTACGTTAGAAGGTGCAACTCACCTCGCGTCTCTTGTTCCTAGAGGGGAAAAAATTGTGTCAAGATAAGGAACGCAGTGAACACTATGATAGCAACATCCTTGATGATAAGGGGCTGGACGAACATGTAAATTTACTTCTGTGACGAGAACTGATTTCGATTTTTCCTGTACGAACCTGCAACGACTATGGACCTTTTCATTTTCATTTCCTTTGCCCGATATCACTCTTTGAGTACCTAAATCATACCACGGATTTAACGAGAACAAATAAAAACTTCACAAAGCGCCGGAACGACTTGGCGCGCATTGTGCCGAGTTCGGATCATAACCACAACCAGTGAAAAGCGTGCTTTTCCCCAATTCGCATCTGCTAACGCGGTTCTGCCGCTCTCTAATTGGCGGCGCAAACGCCCCTGTGCGGCGCACGATCATGATGGTTACCGTAGGCCACCATGCTGCCTACCAAGTTACCTGCCATTCGCCACTCCCTTGTTTTTATCCTTCCGTGCAAAGAATCCTAAGCAGTCGGGGTTCTGGAGGACTTGTGCGTTCTCTTTTTCCTTATCGGAAGCCTGAACATCACTTTCATATAAGATTTACACGAACTTCTCGCCGGCTGTCCCGCCTAGTCACACACCTGCCAGTGCTACCATGGAAGGCCTCTCGTTATCTTCCAATATCATAGCCGTGCTCACGCTCGCGGGCAAACTCCTCGCAATGGGGTACAGATACGGCTCCAGTTCCGCCCAATTCCCGCCCGAACTCCGACACCTGGTACAGGAAGTCACGGCACTCAGCGGGACCCTGCACGCTGTAAAAATGCTAGTCGATGACCCTGTTACCCATACCAGAACCGCATGCGGGAGTCCCGGAGATCTTGTAAGAACTATGGGTGAGCCTGTCGAGCAGTGTCGGAAGTTGATAGAGGGGATCTTGAAGGATTTGCAGAAGTATGATGCGGCGAGTAAGAGGCGGGGCGCTTGGAGGCTTTGCTGGCCCTTGAAGGAGAAGACAACGAAGGAGTGGTGTGAGAGGTTGGAGAGGCATAAGTCGTTGTTTGAGGTTGCCTTGTCTGTGGATGAGGTGTGAGTGCTTTGTGAATATTTTTTTTGAGTGCGTTGGTATCGGGGGCTATCTAATGAGATATTAGGTCGCTGGCGAGGGAGATTCGAAATGATGTGGAGGATATTAAGGCAATTCGCTTTTTGAAGAAGCAGGACGAGAAGCAGGATGTCTATAGTAGGTTGATCTCTATTACCGCTGAATTGTGAAGATTCTGGGCGTTTGGGATGCTGGGTTGGGGGTGTGCCGGGCGCTGCCGGGTTCTGCAGCCATGAAGGAGACAGTCAGATAAGATTCTTTTGGCTCCGCAGTGCTCACCTCTGGAATATATCCTTTCATTTACCAACCCCGACTTCGGATACCATCGTTCTTTGCTAATTCCTTTAGGTAATAAGCAAAAGAGGGTCCGAGATTGGCTTTCCTCAGCAGACCCGCAGCCTAATCATTTGGCGGCAAGAAAGCTGTGCCAGTATGGCACTGGGCGCTGGTTCACTGAAACGAAGGAGTTTCAAGACTGGCTAAATGGGGGCAAATCTTTTCTCTGGCTGCACGGGATACGTTAGTTCTATACATATATCCTACTAAGCTTCAATTAGATAGATAGCTGCTAATTATAACCAAAAAGCTGGTGCGGGGAAAACAATCCTATTGTGAGAAAGTCGCCTAGTTTACCGTGAGAATAGCTACTGATCAATCCGTCCAAGGTCTACCGTGATCGAACGTGTTTCCGCAAAGTTTGCTAAAGAGCCCGGCTCAATACTCGCATATTTCTATTGCGACTTTAAACAAGTATCCAAGCAAAACGCGACAAGCCTCGTAGGATCTATCATTTGGCAAATATCAAATCAGGAGCATACCATGACTCAAGATGTGGAGGACTACTTTTCGGAGAAGTCACGGGATGGCCCGCCTAAGTTACCGGGTCTCCTTAACCTCCTCCGACAACTTTTAAGACAGATTCCTAAACTTGCGATTGTAGTTGATGCGTTGGACGAGTGCGGAGATAGCTTACAATCTGCCATGCTAGAAACCTTGCGGGAGCTCTCAGGCCTAAGCAATATCAATCTTTTGGTTGTCAGCCGGGACCATCTCAATATAAAGCTTCACTTTGAGGGCCTACCCAGTCTTGGCATCCGGAAGGAGGACGTTGCAAAGGATATTGAGCTATACATCTCTGATGGGATTCAACAAAACGGAAAGTTGAAACGTCTATCTAGTAGTACTAAGCACCAGATCATCGACGCTCTAGTAAAGGGAGCTCAGGGAATGTGCGTGATTGTTATTCCTTAAATTGAGTCGGTTATTCTAACCACTCCTAAAGGTTCCGTTGGGCGAAATGCTGCCTAGAACAGATTGGTAAACTTAGAAGTGATAAAGCCATCAAATCAGCTCTAGAGTCACTCCCTCCGACACTGGACGAGACTTACGAAAGAATTTTATGCAACATAGCAGAGGAGGACCGTGAGCTTGCACTACAAGTGTTTCGATTCTTGGTATGTGGTGACCGGGATTTGACACTGTCTGAGATCAGAGAGGGCCTAGCGATAGAGATTGGATCCCAACGGATGGATCCCGATAATAGACTCAATGATGAGGAGGATATTTTGGACATCTGTGGTGGACTAGTTGAAAGGAACGAGAAGAACATAGTGGGATTAGCCCACTTCTCGGTCAAGGAATATTTGGTGTCACCGAATTTGGCCAAAAGCAAAGCATCATACTACTATATCGACGAAATTCCGGGAAATACTGAGCTCGCAAAGATCGCGTACACATATCTACTACTCGAGGATTTTAGTACGGGCCCTTGCAGCACTGATGCTGAGTTTGATATCCGGGAGAAAGAGTATCCTCTATTTCTATATGCGGCTAGGCATGGCTGGAAACACGTACTCAAGTACAACTACGGTTCAGACAAGACATTGGACGCGCTACTTGCGCAATTTTACAGTATCGATAATAATCCGAATTTTATTTCATGGAGGCAGGCGCTGTGCTGCGAACCTTGGGACGTCGCTGGCTACCTGAATCGAGAGAGGTCCCCAACTACCACACTATATTACGCTTCTGCGCTCGGTCTCTGGCAACTAATTAAAGGGATAATTGGTAGAGGCGCTGACGTCAATTATTATGGTGGCAGGCTTTTAACCCCGCTGCAAGCTGCAGCGGCATCTGGACACATTAAAACCCTTAAAGTTCTCTTAGATTGTGGCGCAAGGGCGACAGGGGTGGGTAATAGCGACGCAATGAGGGCTGCAGCGGGAGTTGGGCATGCAGGCTGCGTAAAGGCACTTATTGAAGCTGGCGAAACAAGCAACGACCCGTATCTCGGCCGGTATGGAGCAGCACTAGATCGGGCAACAGTGACGGGACAAGAGGAGGTCTTGAATGAAATCTTGTGTTCCGAGCATTTCGCAAAGAGTGAGGATGGCATGCCCTCCTGCCTGTGGGTCATGATGGGCTGCGCTGCGAACTCGGGATTCGACAGAACTGCACAGATACTCATAGAGAGATATGCCTCCCAGATCATCTGCGAAAGTAACGAGCATTTCCCCATGACCTTAAGGCTTATGGCGGAGTTCGGCAGAGTCAAAATGCTTCAACGCGTGCTGCAGAGACCGAAAGCCACGGAAATTCTTTTGAGAAATGACATTTTTGTACCAGTGTTAGAGGGCGCTGCTTACTTTGGTCAGGCGAAAATTGTGGAGTTGCTGCTCAGAAATAAGAAGGATTCGCAACAATTAGGAGTTTCGTTTCACCTTGCGACTGCGAAGGGATTTTCAAAGATTAGCAAGATGCTACTCCACGAAGGGGCGGATCCATGGGCCAAAGACGAACATGGCTGGACTCCGATGTTCTACGCTATGCAGTGTTTGAAGGAGGGCTCCGTGGAGGGGCTACTGGCAGTGCTTGGGGATGTTGACAAATCGCAAATCATGAACATCACGGGAGTGGGGCCGGAAGGGTGGGAAGCTATCGATGATTCAACAGGGCTGAAGATCAGTGAAGATGGATGTGAAGTTGAGAATAGTGAGTAACCAATTTCCAGGCGGTACCCCTGGGCTAACATTTCCCCCAGCCTCGGCCTCTATGGGACAGCTACGGGCAAAGTTTCCTATAACCCCGGTGGTAGACGACTACTACTTCGAAGTTCACATATTGAAGGGATCAAACGGCTGCGCAATCGGCTTCGTCGATGCCATGTGCTACTATATCGTCGATGGCTCCAACCTCTACTCTTCCGACCTTGGATGCACTCTCCGCTCTTGGTGCTACTCCCCGAGATCTATCCAGGGCGAGGACTTACCTTGTGCAAGTTCCGCTCCCCATTTTGACACGAACGACACTGTAGGCTGTCATTTTGACCGAGTACGAGGCGCGGTCTCGTTCACGCTCAATGGGAAACGGGCTGGTAAGCCCTCTTACGTTAATCTTTAGGCTCTTACACGCTGACAGATACAGGCAACCCACTGCCAGGGATCCGGGGGAAGTTGCGTCCATTAATCAGGCTCGCACCAGGGGATAAAATTCGCACAAATTTCGGTAGCGAGCCATTTCTACACGAGATCCCCGAACCGGCTGCCCCAGAGCTGTACATCAAGAGGCATTCGCTACTCAAGGACTGGTTTAGCCATTCATATGATTGCTATGAGTGACTAGCAATGCATTGTGTCTCATAATGGGCTGGTTGCTGTCGTTATGTTTTGGGCTGGGCCCGTAGCAGGGAACTCTCGATATTATTGAGTGTTGCATGATATGGGCTACCGCCCCTATTGTGTTGAGGTTGTGTGTATGTATGGGCCTTGCCGCCAGCGTTTTATTAGGGACTGCCGATTGGCATGTCTGTCTACAATCTGTTTGTGTATAGTCGGGCATTCCCCCTACTTGAATGAACAAGTCTCCACCTCTTCCTCACCTCCACCACGTCTCTACAAATACAAGAAAGGGCTTTGGAGCAGGGGTTTACTCCTGTGCACACTGAAAACACTCCTATCGGTATAGGACCTTTAGGTCTAGGACACGACTACCGATAGGAGCCAGGTCTCGGCTTTGCTGATCCAAATTTTCTTGTATCATAGTCCCGAATTTCTTCCTATGTAAAAGGGGTGAAAAACACAACAAAAAAAGAGCTGCTCAGCCCCTCCGAGAGACATAAAGACAGAAAAAAACACCCGACCTTACTAGAGGAGGTAACTCCAACGACATAGCACACGGTTCGATCATTTGAGTTTTTACGGTAACAATATATAATTTAATCCTGCAATAGCAAACTCCAATTAGAGGTCTCTTGTGAAATAACTCTTATATTTTCTACTGGCATTAATGTCATTTGTAGTTTTAAAGTCATAAAATTTATAATGTACATCCCAAACAGGGCATAACAAAATCCTGGTCCCAAGTCACTCTCCGCGCCAGTATACCCCTCATACGAAATGCCGAAAAGCAGTAGGCTGTCGGTGTCTACAGCCTTCGCCGTATTATGTGTAGAGAGCTTCGATAGGATAGATTGAAGACTAGCTCCAATGCTACTAGCAAGATGAAAAATTCTCTTTAATCAAAAACAAATTGTCGTGGGGATACAAGAAAGGCCCAATCTCGACAGCCCACTGCTACAGTCTCAACTCACAACCAATCACCAATTGAATTGCAGACACAAAGTATCACTCGGCAGAGTCATATGGATGGCTAAACCAGAACGTTATCGGCCAGCCCGGTGTGGACCCCTTGATGTACGCTTCGTGAGAAGCCGGCGCGGGAATCTTGTGTGCAAAAGGTGAGCCGCCGAAATTAGTCTTAATTTTTTCCCCCGGAGCGAGTCTGATCATTGGGCGCAACTTCCCCCGGATCCCTGGTAGTGGGTTGCCTGTATTTGTCAGTGTCGAGAGCCGGCAGGATAATGAAAGAGGGCTTACCGGCTCGTCTCCCATTTAGCGTGAACGAGACCGCACCTCGTACACGGTCAAAATGACACCCTATGGTGTCGTTCGTGGTAAAAGGTGGAACAGAGTTCCAGATACTTGACCCTTCGGTGTCAATGCGTCCAGAGCGGTAGCCCCAGGAACGGCGGGTGTCTCCGACATTATCTGAGTAGAGGGTGGAGCCACTAATAACGTAGTGGAACATGGCATCCACGAAGCCAATTTGCAAGCCATGTGATCCCTTCAGTATGTGAACTTCAAAGTAGTAGTCGTCTACAACCGGGGTTATAGGGAATTTTGCCCGCAGTTGCTCTTCAGAGGACGAGACTGCAAAATGTGTTAGCTTTGGGGTACCCAGGATGCTGGGAAATTGGGTTCTTACTATTTTCAACTTCACAACCATCTTCGCTAATCTTCAGCCCTGTTGAACCATCGATGGCCTCCCAGCCCTCTGGCCCCATCCCGGTTATGTCCATAATTTCCGATTTTTCAACATTCCCAAGTACCGCTAGTAGTCCCTCCACAGAACCCTCCTTCAAACACTGCATAGCGTAAAACATCGGAGTCCAGCCATGTTCATCTTTCGCACGCGGATCCGCACATTCGCGCAGTAGCATCTTGCTAATCTGCAGGAACCCCTTTGCGGTCGCAATGTGAAACGAAGCCCCCAGTTCCAGAGAGTCCTTTTTCCTATTTCTGAGTAGCAATTCCACCATTTTGGCATGCCCATAGAAAACAGCGCCCTCCAACATTGGTACAAAAACATCATCTCTCAAGAGGATCGCCATAATTTCCGGCTTCTTTAACACGCATTGAAGGGTTTTGGTTCTGCCGTACTCTGCTATAACCTTTAGGGTGATAGGGAAATAGTCAGTATTCTCGCAGATGATCGGGGAGCTATATTTCTCGACGAGTATCTGTGCGGTTCCGTCGAATCCAAAATTCGCAGCGTGATACATCAATGGCCAGAAGGGCTTGCTACTCTGGATCTTTGTGAGAGGCTCCGAACATAGGATCGCGTTAACGACGTCCTCGTGCCTATTCACCATAGCTGTATATATGGATGATGAATACCGGTCGAGATCCGGGCTGTCGCTTGTTCCACCGGCTTCCAAAAGTGCCTTCATGCAGTCTACATGCCCACGATTTGCTGCAGTTATCATTGCGTCGCTCTTGCCTATTGGAGATGTATTTGCGCCATGCTCCAGAAGGACTTTAATGGTTTTAACGTGCCCATATTGCGCTGCAGCTTGGAGCGGAGTGAAGAGCGGGCCACCATAATGATTGACGTCGGCTCCTCCTCCAATTATCCCTTTAATTAGTTGCCAGAGACCGAGTTCGGAAACGTAGTATAGTGTGGCTGTTGATGAGCTCTCCGAGTTTAGGTATTTGGTGACATTCTCGGGATCAGAGCACTGCGCCTGTCGCCATGAGATAAAATTCGGATTATTATCGTTACTGTAAAATTGGGCAAGGAGTGCATCCAAGATCTGGTCTGAGCCGTATTGGTACTTGAGTGCGTGCTTCCAGCCGTGCTTAGCAGCATATAGAAATAGAGGATGGTCTTTCCGCCGGAGATCAAATTCCGAGGTAGTTCTGCAAGGACCTGTACTGAAATCATCGAGTAGTAGATACGTGTATGTTATCTTTGCGAGCTCAGTGTTTCCCGGAGTTTCACCGATGTAGTAGTATGATGCTTTACCCTCAGCCAAGCCCGGTGACGCCAAATATTCCTTTACCGTGAAGTGTGCTAATCCTGCTATGTTCTTCTCGTTCCTTTCAACGAGCCCACCACAGATGTCTAGAATATCTTCTTCATCATTAAGCCTATTATCGGGATCAATCCGCTTGGATCCAATCTCTATCGCTAAGCCTTCTCTGATCTCAGAAAGCGTCATGTCCTGATCACCACATACCAAGAATCGGAACACTTGAAGCGCGAGCTCGCGGTCCTCCTCTGCTATATTGCATAAAATTCTTTCATAAGTTTCGTCCAGGGTCGGTGGAAGTGAATTTAAAGCGGATTTGATAGCGTTATCGCTTCTGAGTTTACTAATCTGTTCTAGGCAGCATTTTGCCCAACGGAACCTTCTCAAGTGGTCAGAACGATACACTGAATCTAAGGAACAATAACCACACACATCCCCTGAGCTCCCTTTACTAAAGCATCGATGACCTCATGCTTAACTCGACTAGATAGACGTCTCAACTTTCCGCTCCGTTCAATCGTATGAGATATATATAGCTCAATATCCTTCGAAACGACGTCCTTCTGTATGCCAAGATGGGGTAGGCCCTCGAAGTGAAGCTTTATATTGAGATCATCCCGGCTGACGACTAAAAGATTGACATTACTCATACCCGTGAGCTCTCGTAAGGTTTCTAGCACGGTCGACTTTAAGCTATCTCTGCACTCGTCCAACGCATCTACAATAATCACAAGCTTATTAATCTGCCTTAAAAGATGCCGGAGAAGGTCAATGAGAGCCGATAACTTAGGCGGACCGTCTCCGGATTTCGCCAAAAAGAAGCCCTCCACGTCTTGAGGCATCGTAAGCTTCTGATTCGCTATTTGCCAAATGATTGATCCTATCAGGCTGAAGGCATTTTGCTTGGATACTTCCTTGAAGTCGCAATAGAAGTATGTAAGCATTGAACCGGGCTCTTTGACAAACTTTGTGGAAACATATTCGATTATAGTAGACCTGGGAGGGATCCATTAGTAACTACTCCTCGGCATAGCAGAGGGGTTCCTCACGATAGGACTGTCTTCCCCGCGCCAGCTTTTTCTATAATTAGTAACTACCTAGGTCAGACTACCGTATTGTCTTGAACAAGAGAGAATTGTCTCAGGACGTCTAAGTTTCCCTTCTAGGTAAGACGTTGTCTGTTTTACTGGGATTTTCTCCCGTCCTCGCCGAAATAGGAGGCTCAGAAGTCTTGAGACAATTCTCTTATTCAAGATAATACGGTACTCGAAACTTGTCAAGATGTATGGAGGGAAACTAACGGATCCCGTGCAACCAGAGAAATGATTTGCCTGCCTTGAGCCAGTTTTGAAACTCCCTCCCTTCAGTGAACCAACGCCCAGTACCATCTTGGCACAGCTTTCTCGCAGCCAAATGGTTAGATTGTGGGTCCGCCGGGGAAAGCCAATTTTGGATTCTCTTTTGCGTAGCGCCTAGAGGCATTAGTAATGGGCAATGGTATCCAGAATTATGGTGAGTGGGAGGTGGAAAACACATGTCCTGGAGATGAGGACCACGGGGCCAGAATCACATCTCTCCCATTTGCCCGGCGACGCCGCCAATCCCGCATGCCAAACACCCGGGGGCTCACAACTCAGCGGGAATAGAGAACAACCTACTATAGACAGCCTGCTTCTTGTCCTGCTTATTCAACAATTGAATTGTCTTAATATCCTCTACATCGTTTCGAATCTCCCACGCTAACGACCTAATGTCAAATTAGATACACACCCACTACCCACCCACTCAGAAGATTCACGAAACACTCACACCTCGTCCACGGATAAAGCAACTTCAAGCAATGATTTATGCCTTTCCAATCGCTCGCACCACTCCTTCGTCTTCTTCTCCCTCAATGGCCAGAAAAGCCTCCAAGCGCCCCGCCTCCTACTCGCCGTATCATACTTCCGCAAATCCTTCAACATCCCGTCCATCAACTTCCGGCACTGCTCGACAGGTTCACCCATAGTTCCTATGAGGTCTCCAGAACTCCCGCTCACGGTTCTGGTGTTGGCAATAGGGTCGTCGACTAACATCTTTACGGCGTACAGGGCCCCGCTGAGTGCCGTGACTTCCTGTACAAGATGCCGGAGTTCTGGTGGAAATTGGGCGGAACTGGAGCCGTACTTGTATCCTGCCGCGAGGAGTTTTCCGGCGAGCGAGAGCACGGCTATGATATTGGCAGATAACGAGAGGCCTTCCATGGTTGTGGGTGTATGGTTGTCTGGTATGCTATGGCTCGCGACTGAGGTGGGGTAAGAAATTCGTGAGTCTCCTATAAAAACGACGGTCAGGCTTCCGATGGGGAAACGAGAGCGCTGTATTGTACAAGACTCCCCGAATCCCAGCGACTTAGGATTAGCTGTGTGGAAAGATCGAAACAAGGGAGCGGCGAAAAGCAGGTAGCTAGGCAGGCAGCATTGTCAGCTAGCCATCTTGATGGCATGATACAGAGGGGCGCTAGTGCAACCAATTACTGTACGAGTACTGTACTCGAGTACTTGTATCCAGCAACAAGTATCCAAGTGCCTCTACTCGTAGTGTTACAAAATTGCCCAACCGTATGAACTCTTGCGGTTTGCAATCTACGTTAGAGACAAAGCCCTTAAGAGGAAATAGTGCTTTCCTGATACCGTACAACATTAGTCACTTGGTTGTGTCGGACCTGATTAACTGGCTTTCGAAATTCCGTTGACTTGCCACGCTAAACCTATCTAGGGCCAATTCTGCTGTTTATAGGGATATTCGTGACACGCATGACCAAATATAACGAATCGCAAGTTAAGACGGTCATAGCAAATACAAGGCTGCACGGTTTCCATGTCCCCCCCCCGGTAGGGAAGCAAAATGCCTTTTAGGGGTTACGATGCGGCTCGGCACGATGCATGTCTTGTTGTGCTGGCGCATATATGCAGTTAGACTGGTGACATTCATTTCAGGCACAGGATTGTGCGGGGCTGGTGCCAAAAATGGTGCGCAGAGTCGAAGTTAAATACCGTACGATACAAGTAACTGGTAACTCGCAATTTTCTGACGTTTTGCAAACACGACTGCTTAGCACCAGAATCTTGAGGCTCCGGGAAATTTCTGGCCCATATGCAGTAGCTACAGTAGCTGTGTTTGCAAAACCCAGTAGTCTTCCGGAACCATACCAAGCCACTTTCCTACTGGCTCAGAGCTAAGAGATCCTATCGTAGGACGAGCTTAGCAAATTTCCCGTGCTTTTTTGTGGTGTATGATACAAGTACTCGTACCGTATGGTGCCGGCACCTTAGAATCTACCCTCACGACGCCCGACCCCAACAGATATTTCAACTTGCAACAACACCCACAAATGGAATTTTCAAAATCCCCTTTGTACAATCCTTCTAATTGTATATTAGAATTTATTTACAGAGCAATTGTTTTTTTAGCCCCCTGGCCGGCACCGCAGAGACCTTCAAAGTTTGTATGAGAAGGAGGATAGCGAGACTTGTATCATCCAGGGAAAAAAGTTTTTGCTTAATAATTGGCCAAGAAACTCCCGGTTAGGCAACAGGCAATACCGTATTGGGACTAGCGCCCTTCATGCCTCGTGAGACTCAGGGTAGCAGGTAGGTTCTAAGGTGCCGGCACCATACGTATCATAATTCAAAAAAAAAGGACAGCATCTTAGCACCAGTGAAAATTGGCCTGTATGGTGCCAATTCGCACGTAACGACTATTCGAGCAATAGCAAAGCTTGCTTCTTTCCCATCACCTTCCGCTTATTGCGGGCCAGCGGCGGAGCTGTAATTGGCCCTACCGGTTCCGGTTTCAGCATTCCAGCTTGGGGGTTGGATTGGTGGCAGTGCTGCACACCTTACTGCCTACTATTCCCCACTACCTTCGATTGATGCTTCAAAACACGCAACCCTAGGATGCTGGGGCTCAGAGAGGCTTGTGCGCCCTTTTTTTCCCCATTAAGGCTGAACATATTTTTTATAAAACTTCCCCGAATTTCCCACTGTGTGTTGCTCCCGAGTCACAGGATACAGTACCTATCGCATACATGGCCATGGAAGGCCTCTCGCTATCTTCTAACATCATAGCGGTTCTCACGCTCGCGGGAAAACTCCTTGCTGCAGGATACAAATACGGCTCGAGTTCCGCCCAATTCCCGCCTAATCTGCGACACCTGGTACAGGAAGTCACGGCACTCAGCGGGGCCCTGTACGCCGTAAAGATGCTAGTCGACGACCCCGTTGCAAATACTAGAACCGCGTGCGGGGGTTCCGGAGATCTTGTAAGAACTATGGGTGAGCCTGTCGAACAGTGTCGGAAGTTGATGGAGGGGATCTTGAAGGATTTGAAGAAGTATGATACGGCGAGTAGGAGGCGGGGCGCTTGGAGACTTTGCTGGCCCTTGAAGGAGAAGACAACGAAGGAGTGGTGTGAGCGGCTGGAAAGGCATAAATCATTGTTTGAGGTTGCCATGTCCGTGGATGAGGTGTGAGTGCTTGTGAATATTTTGAGTACTTGGGTAGCGGGGGCTGTCTAATTGGCATTAGGTCGCTAGCAAGGGAGATTCGAGATGATGTAGAGGAAATTAAGGCAATTCAACTACTGAATAAGCAGGATGAGAAGCAGGATGTTTATAGTAGGTTGATCTCTATTCCCGCTCAATTGTGAAGATTCTGGGCGTTTGGAATGCTGGATTTGTGGCATTGCCGGGCGCTGCAGCCATAAAGGAGACAGATACCAGATGAGGTTCTGGATTCATGGCGTTAATCTCCGGAATATATCTTTTCGTTCACCGATCCCCGGCTTCGGACGCCATCAAACTTTGCTAATTCCATTAGGCAATAAGCAAAAGAGAATCCGAGATTGGATTTCCCCAGCGGATCCGCAGTCTAATCATTTGGCGGCAAGAAAGTTGTGCCAGTATGGCACTGGGCGTTGGTTCACAGAAGGGAAGGAGTTTCGAGACTGGCTCGGGGGCGGCAGATCTTTTCTCTGGCTGCATGGGATCCGTTAGTTTCCCACCATACATCCTACTAAGCTTCAATTGGTATGACCGTAGGAAGTTGCTAATTATAACAAAAAAGCCGGTGCGGGAAAAACTATTTTATCGTGAGAAAGTCTTCTAGTATACCATGGGAGTAGCTACTAATCAATCCCTCCAAGGTCTACCGTCATCGAACATATTTCCGCACAGCCCGGTTCAATACTCGCATACTTCTACTGCGACTTCAAACAAGTGTCCAAGCAAAGCGCGACAAGCCTCATAGGATCGATCATTTGGCAAATATCAAATCAGGAGCTTCTTATGTCTCAAGACGTGGAGGACTACTTTTCCGAGAAGTCACAGGACGGTCCACCCAAGTTATCGGGTCTTCTTAACCTTCTTCGACATCTTTTAAGACGGGTTCCTAAGCTTGCGATTGTTGTCGATGCGTTGGACGAGTGCGGAGATAGCTTACAACCTGCCATGCTAGAAACCTTGCGGGAGCTCTCAGGCCTAAGCAATATCAATCTTTTGGTTGTCAGCCGGGACCATCTCAATATAAAGCTTCACTTCGAGGGCCTACCCAGTCTTGGCATCCGGAAGGAGGACGTTATGAAGGATCTTGAGCTATACATCTCTCGAGAGATTGAACAATATGGAAAGTTGAAACGTCTATCCGTTAGCATTAAGCATGAGATCATCGACACTTTAGTAAATGGAGCTCAGGGAATGTGTGTGATTATCATTGTTCCCTAGATTGAGCGGGTCATTCTGATCACTAGTGCAAAGGTTCCGTTGGGCAAAATGCTGTTTAGACCAGATTGGTAAACTCAGAAGTGATAAAGCTATAAAATCCGCTTTACAGTCACTTCCCCCAACCCTAGACGAAACGTACGAAAGAATCCTATGCAACATAGCAGAGGAGGACCGCGAGCTTGCACTACAAGTGTTTCGATTCTTAGTATGTGGTGACCGGGACTTGACACTTTCCGAGATCAGAGAAGGCCTAGCGATAGAGATTGGATCTAAGCGGATGGATCCCGATAATAGACTTAATGATGAAGAAGATATTCTAGACATCTGTGGTGGACTCGTTGATAGGAACGAGAAGAACATAGCGGGATTAGCACACTTCACGGTAAAGGAATATTTGGTTTCACCGAATTTGGCTAAGAGCAAAGCTTCATACTATTATGTCAATGAAACGCGGGGAAATACTGAACTCGCAAAGATTACCTACACGTATCTGCTGCTTCAGGATTTCAGTACAGGTCCTTGCAGCACTGACACTGAGTTTGATCTCCGGGAGAAAGAGTACCCTCTTTATCTGTATGCTTCAAAACACGGCTGGAGACACGTACTCAAGTACAACTACGGTTCAGACAAGACCCTGGACGCGCTGCTTGCGCAATTCTACGGTAATGATAACGATCCAAATTTCATTTCATGGCGGCAGGCCCAGACCCCCCACTCCCCAGATGTCACCTCTTATTTGAAACCAGCGCTCTCCTCAACAGCCACACTCTACTACGCCTCTGAACTCGGCCTCTGGCAACTAATTAAAGGGATAATTGGTGGAGGTGCGGACGTTAATCATCATGGTGGCACACATTCTACTCCACTCACAGCCGCAGCGGCATATGGACAAGTTGGAACCGTTGAAGTCCTCCTAGGGCACGGCGCAAATACGGCACCGACAGGGGGTAGCGACGCTATGAGAGCTGCAGCGGGAGGTGGGCACGTAGACTGTGTGAAGGTGCTTATGGAAGGCGGTGCGACAAGCGACGACCCGGAACTCGGCCGGTATGGAGCAGCCCTGTATCAGGCAAGAGGGAATGGGCACGAGGACGTCTTTAATGCAATCCTGTGTTCTGAGTATTTCGCAAAGAGTGAGGATGCCATGCCCTCCCACCTGTGGGCGATGATGGGTTGTGCTGTGTATTCGGGGTTCGACAGAACTGCACAGATACTCATAGAGAAATATGGCTCCCAGATCCTCTGCGACGAGAATGAGCATTTTCCCATAACCCTAAAGCTTATGGCGGAGTTCGGCAGAGTCAAGATTTTCCAATGTATGCTACAGATGCCGGAAACTATGGCAATTCTTTTGAGAGATGACGTTTTTGTACCAGTGTTAGAGGGCGCTGCTTACTTTGGTCAGGCGAAAATTGTGGAGTTGTTACTCAGATATAAGGACTCGCAACAATTAGGGGTTTCGTTTCACCTTGCAACTGCAAAGGGATTTTCAAAGATTAGCAAGATGCTACTCCATGCAGGAGCGGATCCGCTCGCCAAAGATGAACACGGCTGGACTCCGATGTTTTATGCTATGCAGTGTTTGAAGGAGGGTTCTGTAGAGGGACTACTGGCAGTACTCGAGGATGTTGAAAAATCGCAAATCATGGACATCACGGGGATGGGGCCGGGGGGGTGGGAGGCTAATAGTAATTCAGCAAATCTGAAGATCAGTGAAGATGGATGTGAAGTTGAGAATAGTAAGTAGCGAATCTCTCAGCTGTATCCCCAGACTAACATTTCCTCCAGCCTCGGCCTCCGCAGAACAACTCCGGGCAAAATTCCCTATAACCCCAGTCGTAGACAACTACTACTTCGAAGTTCACATATTAAAGGGGTCAAACGACTGCACAATCGGCTTTGTGGATGCCATGTGTCACCATGTCATAGATGGCTTCAACCTCTACTCTTCCCACATTGGGTGTACCCTCCGCTCCTGGGGTTACGCCCCAGGATCTATCCATGGCGAAGACTTACCATTCCACAGCTCAGCTCCCCATTTTGCCACGAATGACATAGTAGGCTGTCATTTCGACCGAGTACAAGGTGCAGTCTCGTTCACACTCAATGGAAAACGAGCTGGTAAGTTCTCTTTCCTTATTTTATAAGCTCTCACACCTCTGACAGATATAGGCAAGCCACTACCTGGGATCCGCGGAAAATTACGCCCAATACTCAGACTCGCACCGGGGGATAAAATTCGCACAAATTTCGGCAGCGAGCCATTTTTACACCAGATCCCCGAGCCGGCTGCTCCGGAGTTGTACGTCAAGAGGCAATCCCCAAGCGATTGGTTTAGCCACCCATATGATTGTTATGAGTGACCAGTACTGTATTGTGTCTCACGCTGGGTTGGCTGGTCTGGCGAGGTTTGGGTTGGGCCCGTAGTAGGGAGTTCTCAATATAAGAACCGGCTTTGGAGGAATTTATTCTCGCCCATAGTGCCAAAACTCCTATCAAGCGGATTTTTTTTTTGTCCGCCCGGTGACATACCGAGAGGAGCCAGGCCTCGACTTATTTACCAAAGTTCTCTCGTATAATACGATCAAACCTTCAGATATTGAGAGTCTACGGAATCTACTCTTTACACACCCGGGGCCTATGGAGATTATAGGGTATCCTAGAGGAAATAATTCAGTTAACGTCATTTCTTTTTTTTTTCCTGCTGCTCAGAGGTATTTCTGGATTGTCGTAACTGCATAAGAAATACGAAGTACGAGTACACATAATAATCCAACCCCAGAAACACAGGCCATTTTGGATATATGTTGGATGTAAAGGTTCGGAAGAGAGAGAAAAGTACCGTAGATACTCAAACAGTTGGACTACGCACTAGGTAGGGGTTAAAAGAAGTGAGGAAAAAGGGGTCCGATTGGTTATCAATCAAGCCATACAGAATTATCGATTTTTATTCAACCAGTGGTACGATATGATTTTAGGTACATGACAGGAATCTCTAAGACATTGCTAGTAATAGGCAGGAAGGATCCCAGGATACATAAAAACCGAAAGCAATAACAAAAAAAAAAAAAAAAATCAAACTCAAAACTCATAAACTTCACAAGAGGTACAAATTAAGGTTAACTTTGCCTCTAATATGAAAGGTTTATTATAAGGCCATAATCACAATCTCTACACTCAGGCTTACAATTCAATCTGTATTGCTCCTGTAAATTGTAATCATGTTATTTATAAAGTAAAATTTATTCAAACATGACTTCTATTATTAGACCTTTTCTACATTTTAGATTTCCATCTCAGTATCCTAATTCAATTTCATATTTCCTGGAAATAACTAACTAATAACAATATAACCTTTATAAAGAAAATTTGTATATTAGAAAATATATATTTACAGTATCATAGATTCTCTTTTGGAGATTTCTATTACTATGCAATTAGTGCAAATTACCAAAAAGTAATACTTGAAAGCAAGTGGCTTTCTCCAATCTGTACTAAAGGAATCTAGTATTGAAGTCAACATATTATTAATGTAAATACTACTTATATAATACACTGTAGTAAGTCAACATACAAAGTCCTTTGACAAGAATGCAAAATCACACTTGTAAATATCAAAAGTAGTTAGCATAAAAGTAAACAAAAAGGGGGAATGTTAACAAAAAAAAGAAGAAAAAAACAGGATATTCTTTGTATCACTTGCATAAATAAACACTAAAATAAATCATAAATATTCAAATATTAAAAATTATTAAAAATAATAAAATTAATAAATACAAAAAATTGTAGTTCACCAGTGAGTATGACCTCCAGAAGCAGAAATAATAGCCTGTATCCTTTACGGCATTGAGTTGACAAAGGTTAAAAGATGCTTCTCAGAAATTGCATCCCATTCCTCCCGTATTGCCTCTCCCATTTCCTTCAATCCACCCGGCCTTGGATACCACGTGCTTAGTTTATCCTCTAGGATAAACCAAACATTGTCAATCGAGTTGAGATCCAGAGAGGAAGGCAGCCAGTAGAGTTTCAGGATGCCATACTGCTCCCGAACCTGCCAAGTATAATGTGGTCGATGAGTGGAAGCTCCACCCTCCATAAGCCAGAGAGGATGAGCAGTATGCTCACTCTCTTACTCCTAAAAGGGGTAGAGCACTGGGATAAGGACGCTATCAACATAATGTATTGATGTTATAGTACCCTCGTCCTTGTCCCAGAAAACAGGATTGGTTTTCTTTTCCTCCAAGATTCTCTCCTATACCATAATAGTATCTGTCTTTAGAAATTTGGAAAGGAGACAATCATCATGATACTCCTCCGCGGGGTGTTGGGTCACCCAAACCTAACTTGTTGTTTGGCGGAGACAACCGGTATAGATTTATGGTTGTCTAGGCCAATCGAGATTCGTTCGTATAGACGGAGATTTGTCTAGGAAGGCTCGGAAGCAACTCGTTTCGTTTATGACTACTAAGAGTGCAAGAAAGTAAGATAGAATCGTAAAAACAATATTATATTGTTAAGGTCTCTTCTCCGTTGCTTGATGATGTCTTAAGCTTGGGAGGCACTTCGATATTTATATTCCGCGTCTGAGTGTTCGTGGGCTACATCTATCTAACATACAAAATATGTACCTCTTTAATTTTAACTCGCAACGTCGAGTTCTCCCTAAAGGTGCGAACACCGGAAGACCCTGAAAACCATCACACCATCTTCGGTAATTACTATTTCCTGCCCGGGAGACATACTTGTTACCAGTAGTAATTATCCGATCCTCAGAGTCTATTGACCTGTAGCCAGGTTCTCAAGTCGAACTCTGTTGGCCCCAATGGTTCTTTTCGTTACCAAGAGGATCAGTCTTGGTACGAGACTGCATCTGTAGATATGCTGGAGTCGATGACTTCTAGTTGTGATAACTCAACAACTAACCGATAGAATTCATTCCGATGACTCTCTTCTCATAGAGGAGAGGCCATTCTATTGAATAGTCTTATAATTCCTCGGTCGGCAACTCCTGATTGTTCTATGTAGAGGGGGTGGACCTTCATGTTGTGTTGGTTGTAAATCCCGCAACTGCGGTACACCTCTTATCATAGTTGCAACACTCCTCGAAGCTCGTTGGCTTCTTTGGTAGTGTTTCCAGGAGCTCTAGACTCTTTCTAATCGTCGAAGGGTGGATGTGAATGCATTGGTTCGTTATCCCGAACCTTCTAACATTCATATCATGACCTTGTGCGAAAACGTCCTGTTACTTACGGCCCATGCCAAAGATGTCTCATCTTTGAAGCCTAGTAACTCCCTGAGTAGTTGACGGATTGACTTCGTTCCACTTCTCAGGTCTTGCCAGAGGTCCCCTCTTATATATCCTGTGAACGGCTTTCGGTCGGACGGACGGCAGCGACCTATACGGTGTTATTCTGACACCTTTAATTCTGTGACCATATAGTCACAGGACGCAACAAAGGTTGATGTGTATGATGACGCGCGGGCCACGTAAGGGGGCCGGAGCGGGGTGTTGGAGACTGAGATTCTCGAACTCGGGTAAGGTTACCCTACCTAGGGTACTCCTAGGCTATCGGAATCGGGTACTCCTAACACTTGTGTGGCCTAATGGTCACATATAACATTCGTCAGTCTAGATGATCCAACGCCAATTCTCTTCTGTTCAATGCTGATGGGCGACAGTGAAGGCTAACTGTAGTCCTCTCTTCCGTTTATTGAGAAATGGCTTTTTTCAGGCAATCCTCTGAGAATAGCCTTTCATTCAGAAGGCTTTCCGGAGGGTTCTTTCACAGGCTTGAATACTGCAAGCTGCTGCGACTTCAACAAGTTGCATTCTTCATCGAGCTGCTGTTAGGAGTACCCGATCTTGATAGTCTCGGAGTCCCCTAGGTAGGGTAACTCTACCCGAGTTCGAGAATCTTAATCTCCAACACCCCCCTCTGGCCCCCTTACGGGGCCCGCGCGTCATCATACACATTAACCTTAGTTGCGTCCTGTGACTATATGGTCACAGAATTGAAGGTGCCAGAATAACACCATATACGTCGCTGCCATCCGTCCGACCGAAAGCCGTTCACGGGATATATAAGAGGGGACCTCTAGCAAGACCTAAGAAGTAGAACGAAGTCAATCTATCAACTACTCAGGGAGTTACTAGGCTTCAAAGATATGACATATTTGGTACGGGCCATAAGTAACGGGACGTTTTCAGACAAGGTCGTGATATGAATGTTAGGAGGTTCGGGATAACGAACGAATACATTCACACCTACCCTCCAACAATTAGAAAGAGTCTAGAGCTCCTGGAAACACTACCAAAGAAGCCAGCGAGCTCCGAGGAGTGTCGCAACTATGACATGGGATGTCCCGCAGTTGCAGGATTTACGACCAAAACAACATGAAGCTCCACCCCCTCTACTTAGAACAACCAGGAGTTGCCAACCGAGGAATTATGACACTGTTCAATAGAATGACCTCTCCTCTACAAGAAGAAAGTCATTGGAACGAATTCTGTCAGTTAGTTGTTGAGTTATCACAACTAGAAGTCATCGACTCCGGCACACATGCAGAGGCAACGTCGTCTCAAGACTGATCCTCTTGATAACGGAAAGGACTATTGGAGCCAACATAGTTCGACTTGAGAACTCGGCTACAGGTCTATAGACTCTGAGGATCGGATAATTACTACGGGTGATAAGTATGTCTTCCAGGCAGGAAAAAGTAATTACCGAAGATGGTGTGGTGGTTTTCAGGGTCTCCCGGTGTTGGCACCTTTACGGAGAACTCAACGTTGCACATTAGATTTAAAGAGGTATATATTTTATATGTTAGATAGAGGTAGTCCGCGAACACTCAGACGCGGAATATAAATATCGAAGTGCCTAATGAAATCTGGAGAAAGCACAAAAGAACGAAGTGGTGAGTGTGGAATCACGATAGATCAAAAGTGGTGATGAACGTGAAAGGAGGAAAAACTCTGACTGACAACCCCATCTCCTAGCTAAGGACAGGGCCAGCGATATATCTCCCAAACTCCCAAAACTCAACGAACTCCAAAGAAACACACCAAGCTAATGAACCATGATCTCAAACAATCTAGAACCATCCTGATATCTCATGATCCACTATGATCCCTCAAGCCTCTGCCCTAAGTGAACTATCCTATGCCTAATAGCATAGAATGTGAAAGAAACGACAAAAGCCAAAACCCTATATCCTCATACCCGATAACCTCTGATCCGCCTAATCACATACCCGAACCACATCCACTAAACCCCATGCCCTATAGGTAATCCAACAGTGCCTCCCAAGCTTTAGACATCATCAAGCAATGGAGAAGAGACCTTAGCAATATAATATTGTTCTTACGATTCTATTCTACTTTCTTGTGCTCTTAGTAGTCATAAACAAAACGAGTTGCTTCTGAGCCTTCCTAGACAAATCTCCGTCTATACGAAAGAATCCCGATTGGCCTAGACAACCTTAAGTCTATCATGGTTGTCTCCGCCTAACAGCTGCATACATGGTAGCTGTGGCTACCAGTTGGTGACAGGTGGATGTATCAAGGGAAATCTTTCTTCCCTTTATTTCTTCAGAGTAGAGAGAGCGTGGCAGATATTGAAGACGGTACTGAGACTAAGGTTCTAGTCTTCGACAATCTGTCTATATGTCCAACTTGCTGAATTCCGCAAGGTTTGAACTGCGCATCGCTGTTAATAGGATGCTCATTCATGCTTTAGGGCCTCCATTATTCTGAATATATATATAAGTAATTTTTTATAATCCTCTCTGATTGGGAATCGTTTACTTACTGGCAATATTTTTTTGTTTTTTTTGTTCTCTTTCTCTTGTATGGCAGTTTGTGATATTTCACTAAATTGATGAATGTTACTAATATGCAGTGACCAGGAACTTCATTCACTTTTTAATCAAATTCTCTCCTTTTTGATTACTTTTATACTAACTACTTTTGCTATTTACAAGGGTGATTCAACATCTTTGGCAAAGGACTTCTGCCTCCTAAAATTCTCTGATGTTCAGTCTGTTCATGCTAGGGACCTGTATAGTAATATCAGAAAAATAGTTTTTACATTATTTAAAATCTGATATGAAGTAAGTCTAAAGTGTCAATCCTCAGAGGCTGTATTAAAGGTGTTATTGATATATCTGATATTAAAGTCAGTATTCAGCCATAACCTTATTAGGATAAATAACACTTCTATAACTGACTATAAATCTGCAAATATTAGTCTTGCTAAGACAGTCATTATACTATTAAAATGTTGGGAGTACTAAGATCTAATACTTAAGAAGCATTCTAGAAAGAGCCACTCTGCCCAGAATCAGAATCTCTGGTCTCCAATACCCCCCTCCAGCCTCCTTACAGTGCCCTACATTATCATACATATCAGTATTAGTTGTGTCCTGTGACCATAGTCCCACAGAATTGAAGGTGTTCAAATAATACTGTATAGTATATTACTGCAATCTGTCCAACCAAATCCTGTTCATATAATATAGAAGAGTCAACATTTGATAAAGTTTAGGAAGTGGAGTTGTTAGGCGGAGACAACTAGTATAGACTTAGGGTTGTCTAGGCCAATTGAAATTTGTTCGTATAGACAGAGATTTGTCTAGGAAGGCTCAGAAGCAACTCGTTTCATTTACAACTACTAAGAATGCAAGAAAGTAGAATAGAATCGTAAGAACAATATTATATTGTTAAGGTCTCTTCTCCATTGCTTGATGATGTCTAAAGCTTGGGTGACACTTCAATATTTATATTCCGCGTCTGAGTATTCGCGGACTACATCTATTTAACATACAAAATATGTACCTCTTCAAATCTAACTCGCAACGTCGAGTACTCCACAAGGGTGCCAACACCAGAAGACCTTGAAAATCATTACATCTACTTTGGTAATTACTATTTCTTTTCCGGAAGAAATATTTGTTACCAGTAGTAATTATCTGATTCTCAGAGTCTTTAGACCTGTAGTCAAGTTCTCAAGTCGAACTATGTTGTCTCCAATAGTCCTTTCCATTGTCGAGAAGATCAGTCGCGTTACGAAGTTGCCTTTCCATATATGCCGGAGTCAATGACTTCTAGTTATGATAACTCAACAGCTAACTGATGGAATTTATTCTAATGACTCTCTATTTGTAGATGAGAAGTCATGCTATTGAATACTCTCATAATTCCTTGGTGAACATCACGTGGTTATTCTATGTAGAGGCGGTGGACCTTCGTGTTATGTTGGTTATAATTCCCGCAACCACGGTATGTCTCATATCATAGTTGCAACACTTCCGGAAGCTCGTTGGCTTCTTTAGTTGTGCCTTCCAGAAGCTCTAGACTCTTTCTGATTATTGGAGGGTGGATGTAAATGCGTTGGGTCTTTGTCCCAAACCTCCTAGCATTCAAATCATATCCTTGTGCAAAAACGTCCCGTCACTTATGGCGTATGTCAAAGATGTCATATCTTAGAAGCCTACTAACTCCCCGAATAGTTAACAGACTGACTTTGTTCCACTTCTCAAGTCTTGCCAGAGGACCTCTCTTATATGTCCTGCGAATAGCATTTGGACTGACAGACGGCAGCGACGTATACAATGTTATTCTAATAGGTTCAATTCTGTGACCAAATAGTCACAGGACGCAACTAAGGTTGATAGGTATGATGACGTGCGGGCCCATGAGGAGGCCGGAGGGGGGTGTTGGAGATTGAGATTTCCAAACTCGGGTAAGGTTATCCTACCTAAGATATTCCTAGGCTATTGGAATTGGGTACTCCTAATAGGAATAGAGTCAATCCATTAACTTAGAAAGTTACAAGGTATTACGGATATGACAAGTAGCTCTGGATCTCGCACATGACTCAGCTATGAGTCATGGATCTTGCATATGTGACTCATTTGAGTCATATGACTTGTTTATGTTATGATTTGTTATGTTTTACACATGACTTGGCTATGAGTCAAGGGTCTCATACATATGACTTACTTGAGTCATATGACTTGTATATATTATAATTTGTTATGTTTCACACATGACTCGATTATGAGTCATAGGTTTTACGCATATGACTCATTTGAGTGATGCCATTTGTTTATATTTGTTAGGCGGAAGCCGACTCCAAATATTCGTCGAGAAGACTTAGGCCTGAATCTTTCGTAATCGACGGAGAGTTGTCTAGGGAGGCTCGGGGTCGTTCTTTTCGTTTATGACTACTAAGAACTCGCTTAATCGATAGAGGAAATATTTTTGTAAAAATTCGTAGGTAAAACAATGTTATATTGTTAAGGTCTCTTCTCCGTTGCTTGTCTTGTCTAAAAGCTTGGGAGGTACTTCCATATTTATACACTGAGTTTGAGTGTTCGCGGACTACTTCTAATCCTCCTATAACAAAGTACCTTCTCCAAAATTGTACGCTAACGTCTCATAGTCTTAACAAGTGCGAACACCGTCTGACCCTGAATTCTTTCACACCATCTTCGTACTTATAAAATCTTTTCCGTCTTATCGTAGGATGTGCTATTATCCTCGAATGACCGGTCTTCGATTTATAGAGCCGAATAGACTTCTGTCTGAAACTGCAGTCGTCTTCACTATCATCTCAGTAGTCTCTTCCGATTTCACGTAGTGGCCAGCGTATGTGTCAGGCACCTATGCATGATACATGCTTCGTAGACAGTACACCAACACCCGTATGTCTACCGCCTGTTAGGTCTTCTGAGTCTGAGCAGCTTCCCCTCGGTCCACCTCGCCTCAAAGAGAATCACCTCTCGAGGGATCCCGTTTCCCGGACCAACCAACATACAGCGGCCTTCAGATAGGTATTGGTGTCATATCTATCCCCTATGGCCTCTGGGGTACTGTAGCAGGAGTTGCGGATTTTCGAACCAAAAACGTCCCGTCACTTTCGGCCCATAGTTAGGATGCCTAACTTTGAAGCCTAATAACTCAATGCGCCTCCGACGGATTTCCTTTGTTCCACTTCTCAGAGGTACCCATTTTTTTCTTTTTTTTTTATATCATATATTCATTGTTTGTGTAAGGTACAAGAACGTGCGTGCAGTGCTAGCTATGGCAGAAACAAAACCCAAAATCAAACAACTAATAAAAGAAAAATCTAATCCAGTTCCTCCGATGGTGTCCAATAACTGACGCATTGCCTACACAGGGCTTATAAAGGAAAACTACTAACTGACTAGTATCGTAACGAAGGCAAATCCAAAAACTCATAATAACAAGTAATGAAATCAAACAGGAGACCTTCCACCACTTAGACCATTTGGCGACCCAGCCAACAACAACCGAGGCGAGGCAGGAAGGGAAGGGGAGGGGGAAAGGGAAGGCTGGCGGGAGGCATATTGTGCATACATGTCGGGGGGGAAACCAGTCCTGGTAGCGGTAAGGTAACGGCCGAGGTCCAAGAGCATCGGGATCGAGGTCCATAAAGAAGAGTCTGGTCCAATATCCGTTGTCCCCTGGAGGTCGCGACAGCGGGCGGCAGACTTGGCAGGACAAAACAGGAGGGCATGTTCGAACCTCTCGTCGCCTTCCAGGCACCAGGGGCAGAGGGGAGAGGGGTCAGTGTCATGCCATGAGGATTGGGCAGCTAAGTAGCTCTTGCCGGCGCGCATCTGGTGGAGCCGGCCTGAGAGGAATCACCCCAGTCCCATAAAGGGGTGCGGGCGTAGGGTGGGGCCAAAGAGGTAGTACGATGAGGGAGGTGAGAGGAGGCGCCATGAGGTGAGGAGTTCCTCACAGCATCGGGCCTTGAGCGAAGCGTAGAGGGCTGGGGCCCCAAGCGGGCCTACCTGGAGGGGAGGCAAGAGGAGAGGGTTTGCCGAAGGGAGGGGGTCACTACGGTTGCCAACGATAAAGTGAATGCGGTGGGCAACTGCATCGACAGGAAGGTGATGTCGGTTGGGTGGGGAGGCCGGTTTGGTGAACCATATGAGGGGGGTGTAGTTGGGGCCAGCCCAAGGGTGGCGGCCTCGGACAGAACCAGAGAGACGGAGGGAGTTGGGTGCCCTGAAGGGGAACGTAGTTGGGACAGAGTGGTCCAGGCGGGCGGATGCCGGGTTGATTTCAGGTGGCAGGTAGACAAGAGTGACTGCCGCCAGACGTTGTAGGTGCTTGATCAGGAGGTCAATTGGAGGGAGGGAGGCCTCACAGTGGAGAATGGCCGTGTTGGTAGAAGCGAAACAGTTTGTAACCCACCTTTGTACCCGGTGCCAGAACGCTCTCATCTCAGCGAGCATTTTGGAGTTGGGGGAGAGTAGGTCGCTGCCATAGAGGAGGATGGGGCGGTCAAGGGAGGAGGCAAGACAATGGCATAGATGTGGTGTAAGACCCTTGCCCGGCCTCGACAGGCGGTCTATTGTAGCGAGAGCAGCTTCGGCCAGGGCGAGGAGTCTGGTGAAATGGGAGGAGGTGGCCCGGTCCAGCGCAGGAGACGCGGGCTCAAGCCAGTAGCCCAACCATCGAAGTACTTAGGCCGGTTTGTACGGGACGGAGTCCACTGAGACGGGGAGGGGGGACGGGGGCCCTCTCTGATGGGGCGTCCTCCAGTGCATCAGTTCTGTTTTGAGGAGGGAGAAGGTAACACCTATGTGCCTTCCTTTCGATGTGAGTGAGGACGCGACTGCCTGCAGCTTCTGGATGTTGCGCCTGTAGGAGGTCGAGGCCACAGTTATAGCGAAGTCATCGAGGTAGGAGAGGATTATGCCGTTGGGGACTGGGAAGTGGAGGGAGGAAACGTAGATTAGGAAAAGAAGAGGGGAGACTGGTGATCCCTGGGGGGTGCTGACCAGGACCGGCGAGAGGACTTTAGGGGAACCCTGGTATAGGAGGCGGTATTGTCGGCCATGTAGGAAGGATCGGACCCATGAAACAAGGTAGGGCTGAACGCCTTTTTCCCGAAGCTTGCCGCATAGGGCAGCTGAGTCGACGTTATCAAAGCCTCCTTTGACGTCAAGCAAGAGTGTGGAGGAACAGAGGCCCATGCTGTGCGAAAGCCTGACCTCATGTGAGAGGGTAGCAAGGGCGTCAAAAGTGCCCATGCCAGATAGCGAACCACATTGGTTAGGGTGGACGAGGCCAAGGGCCCGAGCAACTGCGACTAGCCTTACAGCTACCACACGATCCAGGATCTTGGATAGGGTTTGGAGGAGGACAATGATGCGGAAGGAGGCTGGTGTATCGTAGGAGGCCTTGCCAGGCTTGTCCAGTCCAATACCGTTGGCCTGCTTGAGGGATGAGGGGTGTCTCAGAGGTACCCATTTTTTTTTTTTTTTTTTATCATGTATTCATTGTTTGGTTAAGGTACAAGAACGTGCGTGCAGTGCTAGCTATGGCAGAAACAAAACCCAAAATCAAACAACTAACAAAAGAAAAAACACATCCAGTTCCTCCGATGGCGTCCAATAACCGACGCAATGCCTACACAGGACTTATAAAGGAAATCTACTAATTAACTAGTATTGTAACAAAAGCAAAATAACAAGTAACGAAATCAAACAGGAGACCTTCCACCACTTAGACCATTTGGCGACCCAGCCAACGATAACCGAGGCGAGGCGGGAAGGGAAGGGGAAGGGGAAAGGGAGGGCTGGCGGGAGGCATATTGTGCATACATGTCGGGGGGGAAACCAGTCCTGATAGCGTCTCAGAGGTACCCAGAGGTGCCCTCTTATATATCCTGCGAACAGCTTCCAGTCGGACGGACGGCAGCAACGTATATGGTGTTATGAAGCGGGCTTCATTGGGATGACATTATAGTCATGGGACGCAACTGTTCGAAATCTCGCTAAGGACATGCGGGCCCCAGAGCGGGGCCGGAGGGGGGTGTTAGGCTTCGATAAATGAGGGTCTGTGCGCAGTTACCCTACCGAGAGGTCTGTGCATTTTCTTTATTCCTAACATGAGCTCCCTCCTACAAGGTCTCGCCTTGAGCACATTTCTTAGTTATATTTATTTAACAACATTTCTTTTAAGACCCGATGTGGTCAGGGTAAAACACCTTCCGGCGTTTGCTTGTCCACCATAGGAAAACCTTTTCCTCATCGTCTTACTTCTACCTACCCTAGCATCTCTAGGTTGTCTCGATGAAACTCTTCGACTGCTTCTTCAGCATTTTCCGTGCCCATAGCGGGTTCACAAGTATTTTCATCTTCCGCGCAGCCCTGCCATTTCACAAAATACCACAGCTCTCGTACCTGCCGGTAACGATTGTTGACCCTTCGTCTATAGGTCCGTATCTCGCAACGGACAATTTTCTCTATTTCCCATTGCAAGTCTCCTTCCACCTTCCCTGGTTCTCTTGGAGGTTGTCTGCGCTCTGGATGAACAGACTCTCAATAAGGTTCAAGTAAGGATACATGAAAGACAGGGTGAATGTTCCACCGGTCAGATATGTTTAGCTTAAACGCCCGATTCCCCCTTTTTTCCAATATCTGGAATGGCCCATATAGCTTGAGCGCTAGCTTTTTTGACTTCCGTCGGGTGCGTATGTTTTTTGCATTTAGCATGACTTTATTGCCAACCTTGAACTCTGGCTGTCTTTTGGCTTTCGGATTGTAGTATTTAGCCATTCAATCTCTTGTCCTTTCTAACGAACTCTTTGCTTGTTCGTGTATTGTCTTGATCCAGTTCGCGTATAGGGTTGCACCTGGGTTTTGAGCCTCTCGTTCTTTCATCCACTCTGTCTGGGGGTGGAAACCATAGTTTGCATAGAAAGGCGACATCCCGTGAGTGTTGGTCACAGAATTGTTATAATCATGTTCCGCTAGCGGTAGCAACTGATACCAGTCGTGCTGGTCATAGTTGACAAAACTTCGAAGATATCCTTCCAGCACTTGGTTGGTTCTTTCTGTCTGTCCATTCGTTTGTGGGTGATACGCTGTCGACATTCGTCGCTTTATTTCCAACGCCTTACACAGGGATTCCCAAAACTCCCCTGTAAACTTAAAGTCCATGTCCGAAATGATTTCTGTCGGTAAGCTATGTAGCGTCCAGACTTCCCTTAAGAACACATTAGCGACATCCTTTGCCGTGGCCATAGTTTGTAATCCAAGAAAGTGTGCCATCTTCATGAATCGATCCACAACTACCATAATTTGTGTACAACCTTATGATTCTGGTAGTTGGGTTATGAAGTCAACTGATATTGACGACCATGCTGTAAATGGGGTCTGTAGTGGCTCCAATAGTCTGTATTTCGCATGTCGTGGTGATTTGTTGTGCTGACATTCATCACAAGACCGTACGTAGTCATTGATCCATTCGGCTAATCCCTTCCAGTAGAAATCTCTCATGATGATTTCAAGGGTTTTTTCTTGTCCGAAGTGTCCTGCTATCTTTGCATCATGGCATACTTCGGCTAACTTGGTGTACAAGGCCTGGTCGTCCGGGAAGAATAGACGATTCTTATAGTATAGAAGGTCATCAATTAGTGTCCAGCTCTTAGGAAATTCCTTTCCTTCATTTCGGAGTTTCGACAAGTCCTCTCGTCGTTTTAGCCAATCTCTATCTGACTGGGTGGGGCCTTAAGAAGTTGTTTGAGGAAGTCAGGGTTAAACCTTTTTATAGTCTTTTGTTTTAGCATGGCCGTTGATATTAGTATCTTCTCTGGTATTTCCTCGATGTCGTACTAGGATGAATTTCCAGCTGCTGATGCTTCTAATTGAAATATGATGGGTCCTTGTTCCTTTAACATTAAACTTCTTGTAGCGATGTCTGTACTTCCGAAACCTTGGGCTCCTCTTTCTGTCTCGTCTAATTCATCGACTTCCATTAAATCGGACGTATCAATTTTTTCCACGATGAGTTGTGCCATTCTGTCTCCTTCCCGGATCTGGCAGTCAACATCTTTGTGGTTATAAAGCAAGACTTTGAGTTCTCCCGTATAGTCGGCGTCTATTGTCCTAGCGCCTACAGAGATTCCAGAACGTACAGCGAGGCCTCTACAAGCTGCTACCCGTCCGTATGTCCCTATAGGTAAACCTATCACTAACCCGGTATCGAGCAGCGCTTGTCCTCGCTTGGGGATAACGACGTCACTTATGGCGTGGAGGTCATGTCCGGCTGCCATTCTTGAACCTTTAGTAGGCAGTCTTGCCTTTTGGTTCAATCGTCTTATTCGGATATATTTATCCGAATAATTTGCTTCTGGCCTCAATGCCAGGTCTTCCTCATCTTTCCAACCCAATACTTCCTTTCCTAACCCATCTTTTTTTTCTTCCTATAGCGCTAGCAGCATTACCTGGAAGTGTTCTGGTTTTAAAACGGTTTGCTCGCGATGCGTAGCTCCCTTCTCAGGACGGTACTCCAGTCATCAACTCAGGGCATCAGGCTTTCCGCCCTTAGTCCCTGGTCGGTAAACGATTTTAAAGTTGTATTCTGCCAGTTTTTGCGCACCACGAATCGGGCGTCCGCTCCAAGCTTTAAAAGTGAGGAAGTATTGTAGGTTCTGATAATAGGTGTAAACCGTCACAGGCTTTTCCGTGCCTACAAAGTATTGCCTCCACTCTTTAAACGCTTCTAAAATTGCAAGCAGTTCTTTGTCATGAATCTCGTAGTTTCGTTCTGCCGAGCTCAATTTCCGCGAGTGGAAGGCAACCAGATGTAGTCTTTTTTCCACAAACTGTGACAAGACTCAGCCTAAGGCGAAGTCGCTTGCATCCGTTTCTACCACCGTTTCATGGTCTGGGTAGAAATGTTGTACTATGGGTGCAGTTGTGAAGCAATGTTTTAGTTCTTTGAACGCTGCTTCTTGCTCCACGCCCCAATGGAAATCCTTTGGATTTCCTTTTAGGGTTTCCGTTATTGGCTTGCATACTCCGGAAAACCCTTGTATGAACCGTCGGTAGAAGTTGGCAAATCCAATAAATATTTGAACTTCCTTAACCGACGCTGGTGATTTCCAACCCAGTACGGAGTCGACTTTCCTTGTGCTCATTGCCACCCCTTCGACAGATACCATATATCCCAAGAATTCTACTTCTTGTACATGAAAGACTGATTTCTTTAGGGATACAGCCAGTTCGTAGTCTGCGAGCCTTTGCAAGACCTGATTGACCAACTCAACATGGCTTTTTTCATCCTTTGAATATATCAGAATGTCATCCAGATAGCAGACCACCCCATAATCGAGAAACTCATGTAGGACTTGGTTTATCATGTCTTGGAAGATTACGGGAGCATTAACGAGCCCGAAAGGTATTACCTTGTACTCGTAGTGACCGTATCAAGTTCAGAAAGCCGTTTTCTATTCATCGCCTTCTTTGATCCTTATCAGATTATAGCCATCTTTCAAATCAAGCTTTGTGAAGATTTTAGCCCCAGCCACTCGATCTCTTAATTCGGACATTAATGGTAGCGGGTGTTTGTTCAAAACTGTGATACGGTTGAGATTTCGGTAGTCCAATACTAACCGAAGATTACCGTCCGGCTTCGGTACGTACAGTACTGGCACTCCTGCTGGGGACTTGCTTCTTGTGATCTTTCTTTGATCCATCATCATCTTGAGGTATTCTCGTAGGGCGGCAAGTTGTTTTTCTGATAAGGAATATAGTAGACCCCACGGTGCTTTCGCGTCGTCCTTTAGTTCGATCTCATGATCAAACGTCCTTCTTGGTGCCAATTTCTCCGCTGTCTGAGGTAGGAATAGGTCTTTGTGTTGCCAATATTCTTGCGGCAGTGATCCCAAGACTATGTCGTCGGGACTTTCGCTTGCACCAATTCTTCCAATATAGGCAGCATTCTCGTCAAAGACTACCGTCTCATCGTATTCAAACATGTCGGCTATTCCTTCGTCGTCCTTCACAAATTTCTCGCAACACTTTGCGTCGAACAACCATCTTTTTGGGTCTTCGATGTGTGATATGGGATGTTCTTCATGCCACCATCCAAATGGTATGATCATCCCATAGGATCCCAGTTCTGCTATTTCGCAGGTTATCTCAGACAGATGTTTATTTCTCCCAATTTCTAACCATAAGGGATGGGTGTAGAACTTCCCTCCGGAGACTGCTACGGTCCCATCAAATCCATAAATCTTGACTGCGTCCGGCCGTTGCATGAACTGCAATTGGTGTTCTTGTACCAATCTTCGATTGATGACGAACACATTACAGCCTGAGTCTAATAGAACTTTAATTTTTTGTCGCCTATAGTTTAAAAAGAGGTAGGTGTCTCCCTCAGAGCAGGAATATCTTTTAGGTAAAGACGTATAAAGTTTGCGTCGTCGCGGCTGACCATAATTATCTTTGGGTCTTCGCTTTGGCATTGTGTAACAAGGTATTTGTTACCATGCCCGCACGGGTTCAACCATTCAGGTCTCCTCAGACAAACTGTAATTTTCTTGGTATGTCGGGCAGCCCACTACTAGCGGTCTTTACCTCCTGCCGTGGAGTTCCCATACCTTCCACCTTTTCCACCTGTGGAACCAAACTTGGGGGTCTCTGCCATCGTCCAGATATCATGGGGACAAAAGCTGGGTCCGTAGGGCTGGTCAGCTGTCTCTTTGATATCCTTCCCGGGCTTATTATCCACCCTCGCCGTTAGGCGGTAGCCGAGATCAGACTTATCGGTCAGACTAGGGCCTGAATCTTTGATCAGAGATTATCTAGGAAGACTCGTAAAGTAGTAAGGAATAGAAGAATATAGATTCGTAGTTGTAAACTTATTATATTGTTAAGGTCTCTTCTCCGTTGCTTGATTCCTCTAACTAACCTGCCGACCTTAAACCTATTTATACATTTTTACCGGTACTTAGTATCCTCATACTAACTTGTACCGAGGAGCTCTTGACTTTAGTTTCTACTAAGTGCGAACACCGTTTGACCCGGAAAGTTCGTACACCACTTCAATCTTAATCGAGCCGAGATATTTATCTTGAGAAGATAGCGTCCTATCTCCCAATAATCTCTTTGCGATCTCTAGGCTTGAATGGACTAAGTATGCAAATGTAGTCCGAATGACTATTATTCCAATCGTCCCTTCTGATCAAGAACTAGCTAAGTTCGTTGACAGGAACTGGTGCATAGTTAATATATGCATGTATGAGTCTCGACACGCCAGTATCATAAAAAGACTCAAGCATCTCTAGTTTTCCAACTCAAGTGTGGTTCCCCTCGGACCTCCTGCCTCTAAGAGGGACTCCTATTGGAGCTGTCCGACATACACCTAATCTTGAACGGGCATTGGTAACTTCTAATGTAGTTTGATAGCTCCGGATGTCTCGTATCTAATTGATCGAAAATCCCTTGGTCGGCTATCCACTTATAGTGGGTGGTCTTATATGGTTTGCAGTCAGGGAGATATAAATTAGAAATTATTATTTTAATTTCTATATAGCTTTACCACAACCATCTTATCGAGTTACTTAACCTTTATGGTCATATGCGTGACCTTACCACTATGCTAGGTCTTATATGCCTAACACTCGCTTAACCATAGACAGTGTCCTCATTTTATAGGATGCCCGGCTGGTACCATCGCGGCACCTAAGAATTAATAGATAGAGGTGAGGTCTAGAGATCTTGTATGGTTCGAGCCTTTCAAAAAGGTGACCTGGCTGTGCAACAAGTGTTACATGTGGCTTTGCAGATTTGGTTGCCAAGTTATTCTTCTTAGGGTACCATTATTCATTTGGAAAATAGGTTAAGGGTATTAGGCTTGCAATCAAACTAGTAACTGGTTTGATATTATATGTTAGAATATAATGCACATATAAATAATATAATATTATATTTACAAATCATATATGAAACATAAATTATGATAGATGTTTAAAATTAATTACATCAGATTATTCTAATTCTATAACATTTGACACACGTCTATGACTTCTATACTGGTGTTTTATACATTTTTAGAATTCTAGTGAGCTATAAGTAATTCCCTGACGATATGCTTCCATTATCCGCTCTGTTTTCTGTGCAAATTTCCAAATTAATCCATTATCTACAGACTCTAGTGCCTCTGGAATGAGATAGCGTAAGGTCTTAATACTATAACCACAATTGTTTCTAGTATATCTCTTAGTTGCTCCCCACATATATTCTATAAAGTTTAGTTCACAGTGAAACTTAGGGTAGAATAAAACCTGATGAGATTGTTGTTCAATCTCTTCCTGTAGTCGACACTTTTGACTTTGAAAATCTCGTTCATTGGCAATTAGTACATGAGCACAACATTGGCCTCCCAGCAAACAAGACTTTATATTTTTATTAGTACCAGGCTTTTTGCACTGAATACGAAGGCCCCGTCTCCATAATCCTCGTTCTTCTAACACCATTTTTAAACCTTTTGCTTGACCATCCTCCATGACCATACTTTGAGCTTCACCTGTGCGGTGATTGAAACCTGGGGGTAGAATACTTTGTGCTCCCCCTGGCCGAAGACTCATATTTCTTGCGAGTAGCGCATCAGAAGCAAATGCCGAATGGCTTGTTGCATTATCAAATAAAAAGAGCGCTTGGCATCCTGGAAATGCTTGTTCAAATATTGGTATTGCTACTCGAATAACTTGTAGTACAAGATCATTGCCCTCCCACCACTTATCTCCCCCATATTCAATTCGCATTGTTGTGGTATACGGACTATAGCGTAAATCATTCTCAGGTGTTAAGCCAAAGTTGGGAAGATCTCCTAGTGGTAAAAAGTATGGTGCCTGTAAGTGACCACCAGGTGTAATGAAATCAGACACCATAATGCCCTTCCCACGACTCTTTTTACGTAGAGGTGGCTCCCCTTCCTTCATCCAAGCATATCTTCTTCCCTCATTACTATCAAAAGTTGATTCATCATGTGTTACGAGAACAATTGGTCGCTGTCCTGAGGGTAGATTTTCAGGATAGATTATAGTTGGCTTTCCAGCAGGATCCAATTCCCATTGAACCATAAATGGTTTCAGACTTTGAAGAAATGGTAGAAATACCTGCTGTCTATATCTGATAACATCTTCGCGCTCATGACCATCTTTATAAATACCTTTTTTAATTTCCTTGTATTGGTATCCAAGTCTCTTTAGCCAACGAGACGCTGTACGGCTGCTTAATACTTTTTGCATTACTGATATACCAGGCAGTGGTCTTTGCATATTAAGTATTTCAGCTTGCCCCTGCGACTCCACACTGTGCTGTTCTCCAGATAGTGGTAGGATACCATCAGACCAGTACTGAGTAATTGCATGAGCTAGCAGTTGTGAGGAAATTGCATCTCCTGTTCTTGCAATGAACTCTCGAATTGCAATTTGAGTTCCCTCATCCTCTAATCGTGAGATGATGCTTCGCTTTTCTTGGGACTTTCTTAAGGTCATCACTCGATCACTGATCCATTCACGCTCATCATGAATGACTCTTAAGGCAGCTTGACGTCCCTTTTCTGCTCCAGCTACGACTATCATTGCAAGCTCAATTCGTGGTTTATTCCAACTTGTTTTGCTTAAACCCAACTTCTGAAATCGCAGAAATTGTAACACCTGATGGCAGTTTTCTAATTTTAGGCCCTTCAATGGACACCTCTTTGACCGCAGGTATTTCTTTAAATCCACAATAGCTATGAGTTTATAAAATTAGCCTTACTAAAATGTCTCTATAATATATTATGAAACAATTTGATATTATATTTACTAGTTAAAAAGGGCTGTCTCACCTAAGGAGAGAAGATGTATTTTAATTTTCTCTTTACATACTGACTCAACTTGAGGCCAAGTCTCTATCGCCTGCTGAAGACATATTGCTAGTTGATGTTCATTCTCATCGCATATATGAGTCTCAACTAAAATAATTTTATTATATATCCTTATTAGTTTTACTTTATAAATTACAATATATAAATATACTGGGGAACCATATTATATTACGTACCTGCACTGAGATTTGTAGTTACTTCTATATCTTCCAGCATAGTCCTAGCCTTTCGCTTCCTATGCCTCCATAATGTCTGTCGTGAGTATTCCCTTACAGAGTTCGTCTTATTTTGACTTTCTAGAGATTTGTTAGAAATGTATACTAAATGGTAAATAGTACTATTTAAACAAATCTCATACCTGGTTGAATATGAATGGTATTAACTGTTTGCAAGTCCTGATTGTTGGTAATTTGATTTTCTACATCAATTGTATCCTCAGATCCATAAATAGGGTCATGTAAATCTTGTTTTAAAGATGGACGTCAACCCAGTTTTCCAGAAGCTTTACTAGCAGCCTTTGCTTTGGTTGGTCGTGGCATAAGTGGAATTGTTTCGTAATATTGATTTGAGAGGAGTAAACTGATAAAAGAGAACTCAAAGGTATTATGTTGTCGCAATTTACCAAATTAATAATTTCACAGATAGATTTTGAAAACTTATAAATAGTTGTGCGAAGTGTCTTATGTGGCATCATGATATTTCAATTAGGGCTAAAGGTTGTTTATTTCAGGGTTCAGGCTTAATTGTTACCCACTTTCATGCTTACTAAGTTGACTAGCTGTGGCTGACGTAACACTTTTTGAACTTTTACACCAAAAATCCAAGTTTTTAAATTCCTAAGGCTTCACAACTACAATCATATTTGGAAAAAATCAAACCAGTTTTATTTTCTACTTTAGTGACTCTATAGGAAACAGGTTTTTTTTTGCTGACTACATTTGTGGTTGTAAAGCCTTAGGGATTTGAAAAACAAGGAAAGCTGAGGTCACCTTTTTGAATGGCACGAACCATACCTATTGGTCGAAGATATGCCTCACTCATCTCTCTATTTCTTTCATCTTAGCCCTACTGTCGCTCCCGTCGGGACCCTTGGTGCTGTCTGTTTCCTGTCTAGGTTTTGGTCCTTATCGGAGACCTTTCTGATTCCAGGTCACGTGCCTGACTACCCTGACAAACATATGTCCGAATCATTGGGGCTAAACATACGACTACCTTGGGAAGCATAGAGGCGCCACCAATGTAACCATTGTCCTTTGTTAATCCTCTTGTCTTACCAGGAGGGACGCGTGCACTCCCACTCAGGTCGTTTAGTATGGTTGCTATCCTCACTTCGATCCTCTTGTGTAGTTGTTGATTTCGACTCCTAGAGAATATATGTCTACTAGACTACCCGAACACGGTCATTATCGGTACCTTTGTGAAGACTTATGTGATTTCTTCGTCTTCGTCTAACTCCCACAATCAGCTGGTGGTTCTAACCTGTCCAGCCTGTGCGGGTCTTCGAGGAGGTCTAGGTGGCTTGACAGACCTCGCTCGATTTGGGCCCATTCGTAGCGGCCTTCAGCTAACTGTGGCCGCTGATACTTGAATGTTCCTGTAGCATGTCCTATATGTGTAGTTCTTTTTTCCACATCTTGTGCAGTTGTTGTCCTTTTTTCTCGCATCAATAACACTTTGCGAGATTCCTTGGTGTGCTTCAGACCAATTTGACTGTGTGATCTTAGCACTTCCTCTTAGCTTTTTGGCCGGCCGTTCCAACGTGTGGTCCTCCCGTTTCCTTTTCCGTGAGGGCCCTCCTCCTACTTCTTTCAGTAACCTTTTTCGGTACTGATGGTCTTCTTCTGCCCGGCCGGCTTCTACGAAAACATGTTCCCATTCCTCGTCTATGTCGAACTTGTGGAAGGAGATGCGGGTGAGGATTTCTTCAGGCAAGTTCCTTTCTACTTTCTCTCTCCATAATTCACCTGTCATCTGGGCTTTATTGTTCAGGTTGTGCATGATTCGGAGGTAGGTCTGGATTTTACCTTTATATTTTACTTCCTTCAGATCCCGCAGGGCTTGTCGGCCCTCTTGTAGTGGGGCGAAGGCCTTTCCAATTTCGTATGAGAAACGGGTCCAACTTCGAAAATTCCGGTTTTGGAGTTCGCCTTGTAGTCCGTCCATTTTTCTGCGGTACCATATCGTATACGGGGTCACTACCTTTCTCTTGGTACGGTTCAGGGCGTATATGACCTGCTCTCGGTCATCTCATCAAATATGAGGGTTGCAATCGAAGAAGTCAATGCATTGTTGTAGCCAGATGTGCACATCTTGGTTCTTTTCTCCCTCGAAGTGGGGTGGCGCCTCCGCGGGTCGCTTCGTGTTTACCGCGAAAGCTTCGGCCAGGACATTTGCCATGTCCGATTGTTCGGGAGTTAAACCCCTGTGGCGTCTATCTGGGCCGCCTCCCTTTCTTCCCTTTCCTTCAGCGTCATAATCGCTGCCTTCATCGTCGTCATCACTAGGATATCCTCCTCCTTGTCCAGGTGGTGGAGTTGTGTCTGAGGTTCCTTCTCAACTAGATTGAGGTTTTGCAACTTGTTTACCCTTGTCTTGTCTAGTGGGTCTGGAATAATATTCCTCTTCGTCCTCTACGGATTCCATCCGTACACGCTTACTAGCCTCCGGTTTTTCCTTCGGAGCCTCCTTCTTTCTGGAGGAAATGGGAAGTTCTTGGACCGCTTCGCTTATTTTCTTGAGTTCCCGCTGTTGAGACTTGAGTGACTCTCGAGTCATCTTTGCTTCTTTTTGGAAAAGCGCGTCTCTTTCCTTGAAGGCATTGTTTACCTTGTGGTCCTGTTCTTTCATTTCCTTTGCAATTTCTTCAACTGCTTGTTGTAGCAGGAGATCCCATTCTAGCGTGGACTGATGTAATTGTCAGGTGACTCCCTCGTGATGTTCCTGTCTGGCAGCCTGTTGCGCCAGGTTTTCCGCGATTTCTCTTATTATCCTTTCTTGTAGAGACTTTACTTCGTTCTCTACCCCTTGACATTGCATCAATAGAACCCCTATGTCCTGGTTATGGAGGTCCTTTCCTTCCGCAATTTGGTTTTGAATGTCAAACAGTCTAAGCGCATTTTCCTGTTGAGCTCCCGTGAGCTGAGCGAATGCTATATTTACAGCGTCAATAGAGGAAGTTATGTCCCTTCGGACATCCTTCAATACGACTCCTACTCTGGCAGCTAATCTTTTCAAGTCAGCCGCTTGATCCCGCGGTCTCGGAGACGATGAGCGGGACGAGCTGGGGACACTGGATGCCCCTAATCCATCTCTTGGTGGATGCCTTAGCCCCATGGGGAGCGATGAAGGCTGACTTGGTGCATTTTCACCTTCGCTTCCGGTATCAATTGCATCTTTATCCTTTATTCTCTTGGGATGTTCTTTCCATGGTACTGGAGTCCCTGGACCTCCAGGTATCCACAGCGTCGATGGCTCTGTCATTCTTTCTTGATTAAAAGGTGCTAACAGGGATTGTTTCCTGTAATAGGGTTCCGTTTTAATGAGAGTTCGGGTGATTTCCAAGTCTCCACGCTAAAGGTATAGTAGGTGTGAAGCTACTATCAAAGGATCCTTCCTCACTGGTGTCTCAGTCAAGGAAGGGTTTCCAGACTAATTCTGGCCCGTAACAGGTTTTGTAAAGCTTTTGAAATTGTTCCTTAGTAGGAACTAATGTTGGGTCGGTATACCACGACGGAGCTTCTTGTTCCAGGAATGGTATTTCTGGAAGCTCCAGCGGACTAGATAAAACTAGACTAATAGTAGGGTAGTGTATCTTGGTTGGTGGTTCGAATGTTGAATCGGTTCGGGAGAGTTCCCCAAGAGTATCTAAACCGACCGTATTTTCAATAGTTTGGTCGCGGACGTAATTCGAACCCATGCGCTTATTTAGTGCAGAGTGGTGACCGACTTATTTAGTGAGCGTTGGTAACAAGGAGAACTAACAATATAGTGTTAGGCGGAAGCCGACTCTAAATATTCGTCGAGAAGACTTAGGCCTGAATCTTTCGTAATAGACGGAGAGTTGTCTAGGAAGGCTCAGGGTCGTTCTTTTCGTTTATGACTACTAAGAACTCGCTTAATCGATAGAGCAAATATTTTTATAAAGATTAGTAGGTAAAACAATGATATATTGTTAAGGTCTCTTCTCCGTTGCTTGTCTTGTCTAAAAGCTTGTGAGGCACTTTGATATTTATATCCCGTGTCTGAGTGTTCGCAGACTACTTCTAATCCTCCTATAACAAAGTACCTTCCCCAAAATTGTACGCCACATCTCAAAGTCTTAACAAGTGCGAACACCGTCTGACTCTGAATTCTTGCACACCATCTTCGTCCTCTTAAATCCTTTTCCGTCTTATCGTAGGATGTGTTATTATCCTCGAATGACCGGTCTTCGATTTATAGAGCCGAATAGACTTCTGTCTGAAACTGCAGTCGTCTTGACTATCGTCCCAGTAGTATCTTCCGATTTCACATAGTGGCCAGCGTATGTGTCGGGCACCTATGCATGATGCAGGCTTCGTCGACGGTGCGCCAACACATGTATGTCTACCACCTATTAGGACTTCTGAGTCTGAGCAGCTTCCCCTCGGTCCGCCTCGCCTCAAAGTGAATCACCTCTCGAGGGATCCCGTTTCCAGGACCAACCAATATACAGCGGCCTTCAGATAGGTATTAGTGTCATATCTATCCCATATGGCCTCTGGGGCACTGTAGGAGTAGTTGCGGATTTTCGAACCGAAAACGTCCCGTCACTTTCGGCCCATAGTTATGATGCCTAACTTTGAAGCCTAATAACTCAATGCACCTCCGACGGATTTCCTTCGTTCCACTTCTCGGAGGTACCCATTTTTTTTTTTTTTTTTTTTTTTTTATATCATATATTCATTGTTTAAGGTACAAGAACCTGCATGCAGCGCTAGCTATGGCAAAAACAAAACCTGTAAACACGCGCGTCCCTCCTCCGTCTGAGGCAAAAATCAAGAACCCCAAGCCCCTCTGATATGGAGCCAACCGCACATCTCGCCCCGAATCAAGCCCCCCCTACAGCCCAGACGAACTGAGCCCCAAAAGAAACCCAAAACAGGAAAAGCAGGAAGCCCAAGAAAAAATCCCCCCGGAAATCTCAGCCTAAAGGCACAAAAGAAAGTCCAAATCCAACCCACCGGGCAGACCCAAGGCAAACCCGGCCGCCCGGAGGCTAACCCTATCGGCCCCGTAAACAAGGCAGTGGCACCGATCTGTGGCGCGACCCCAGTCTATTGGGGAAAGGTTCGTAGGAGGAGAGATCTGACCGGCCCGAGGCAGTGCAATACTGACCGGAGGAAGGGGCCAGGGCTAGGGCCCCCAGTGAGATGGCCGGGACGAAGAGGCCAAAACATCACCCACGTCCCGAAAGGCTTAGGTGGCAGTAAGGTGCCAGCTCACGACGGAAGCAGTAGGGTGCCAGCCAGGAGCAGTAGGGTGCCAGCCAAGCAGGGCGGGCAGTAGGATGCGAGCCGATGCCCCGACATAGAAAGGAGGGAGGGCCAAGGGCCCCAGAAAAACCCGACCGTAAAAACCGAACCGATGCCGTATTACCACGTCTCTCATGTAGTCCCTTGTTCTCCGAGAGATAGCGTCACTCAGTGGAGGGGATCCCACCGGCGGGGAATGGTAAGGGAAGGGCGAGGGGAGGAAGGCGACCGCAACTTGAACCGAGACGACTAGGAGGGTATGGCCAGGCCTCACCAGGAGACAGACCCCGAGGTTACTAGCCGAGGCGTTCCCCCTCAGGGATCATGTAAAGTGGGGAGACGGGCGTCCACCACCACCAGTGCCGACCGGAAACAAAGAGAGGAAGCCGACCGTGCCAGAGCTAAGCGAGGCCCTAAAAGCAAGACGGGACTACTGGGCGAACCCAGATAACTCCCCCACCAAGCGAACAGGAGACAAGCAAAGCAAAGGCGGGAGAGGATAGAGAGGATACCATGCCCCTAGGCAGAGGCCATCAAGGGGGCAGAGGGCAGGAGAGGGACCCCAAAGGGGGCCAAAAGAGGAGGGGCTCACGATAGTTGAGCGTGGTGTTGCAAAACTATGTGGTAGGAAAATAGGGGGCGCGGAGCATGTTCTCAGAGGTACCCAGAGGTGCCCTCTTATATATCCTGCAAACAGCCTCCGGTCGGACGGATGGCAGCGACGTATATGGTGTTATGAAGCGGACTTCATTGCGATGACATTATAGTCATCCGACGTAACCATTCGAAATCTCACTAAGGACGTGCGGGCCCCAGAGCGGGGCCGGAGGGGGGTGTTAGGCTCCGATAAATGAGGGTCTGTGCGCAGTTACCCTACCGAGAGTTCTGTGCATTTTCTTTATGCCTAACAATATTATGATCAGATGACTCAGAGTTATGAGACATCAGGGTTAGGGTTCGTGAGGAGAGGTCTACTATATAAGGAGGCTGGTACAGCTGAGGATGATAGACTCTCTACGGTTTGTTCTAAGTATCTTCCTTACTTATTACTTTACGAATAAAATCATCTTTACACTTTTTATCACGTTTGAACATCCTACACATTTCTCATGAGCCTACATGAGGTGAAGTTATCTTAAACTAGTATAACAGGTGTTATCCAACTAACAGTGATAATGTAAATCAATGGATCTAAGAACTGTTATATCTGATAAGAAAGAAATTGAGAAGAAAAGTATTGTTGCCTGTCGCTATTAGCTAATCATGAATAGGGAATATTACATAAGGCTCCACAGCTAGAATATCTTTAACCTAAGTTATAAGTAGTTTGAATAGGACAATTTTGTACAAGGATATGATATTGAATGTTAAAAAATCTAATACAAAGAACCAATACATTCACATTTACTCCTTGATAATTAAAAGAGTTTACAACTCTTAAAAGGACTATTAAAGAAGCTAATAAGCTTCATGGAGTATTACAACTATGTTAGAAGATATGTTATGATTGAGTCTGAGGGAATTATTACCAATACCATTTAATGACTAACCTCTATTACATAGAACAACTAGGGGCTACTGACTAAGATATTATGACCATATCCTATGAAAGAACCTCTCCTCTATATCAGGGACTCAGAGGTTATTGGGAAAATTATTATAACTAGAAGTCACTTGCTTTCGGCAAAATTGCAGATACAATCTCAGGCTAAAACTGATCATTTCATAGATGGAAAAGACAATTAGGACTAATACAATTCAACTTAAAGATAAGGCCATAAGTCTAAAAACTCTAAAGATTAGATAATTACTATTGGATATAGTAAAGTTTCTTAAGAAATAAAATAGTAATTATTAAAGAGAATGTGATAGTTTTCAGAATCTTCTGGTGTTTGCACTTTTGGAGAATACTCAATGTCACAAGTTATAATTAGAGAGGTATATACTTTGTATGAGAGATAGATGTAGTCTGTGAGTGCTCAGACACTGTATATAAATATCAAAGTACCTCTGAGTTCTAAGATTTTTGGGACATAAGCAAGTAACTGAAAAGAGATCTTAACAATATAATATTGTTTGTACAATTTTATTCTAATTTATCTCACTCTTAGTAGTCATAAACAAAACGAGTTACCTTGAGTCTTCTTAGATAAATCTCCATCTACAGAAATGAATCTCAATTGGCCTAGACAACTATAAGTCTATACAGGTTGTCTCCATATAATATCAAATTGGTATTATAATATATATTACGTATTTTGATGTATTGAGTATTTGGAATCTCTATTCAGGTATAGAGAAATTCATATTATCTTATGTATGCTTATGTATATCAGGAGACTCAAACTAATAGAGATCCTCAATTCAGAACTTGAAGTATACCACCACTATCTTCCAAACTTATTTGTAATAGCTCACCTAAGCTCAATGTAGTTATCCATATTGTAGACTAATTCTTCAAAGATATTTGTGCTAAAGAAAAGCTTGAAAAAAGAACTTGGTATCACTTGACAGCCATGTTTTCCTTCTTCTCTGATGGGTATGTTGGATCTATCTATTCCATAGTATTCCTGGAAATTATTTGGTATTATAACTTGACAATTGAGTAGTACTCTAGTGTAGGATGTTCTAAGGGCTCAATTATTAAAAATCTAAGAAAGTGGCCTTCAATTATCTGTGGTACCTCTACAAACTCTAAACCTTCTTAATTCTCATTATCTTCTTTATTCTACACTTTACCACCAATTTCAGCTCTATCCTCATCATCGCCATTAAGTATTTCCTCTTCCAACTCATTTAAATCCATTAATGGTATACCATTTGGAAAGGGGTTAAATTCATTTATAATAGTATGTAAATAAGAAAGTGCTACTATACCTTGTACTTTTAGTATACATTCTGTATATCAAGTTGGTACTCAATATTGATACTTACTTGTATAGTTTGGCACACTTTTAAGATCTTTAGAATACCTGTACACATATAGTTTCAATTGCTTTAGCTTAAGTGTGAAAGAATTCTAGGAGTCAGTTATTATATCACATGGCAATAAGTGATGTCACCTTCCTATCACAGTGCAAGCTAATTCACTTTTAGTAACAGAAAGCACTTGTATGAATCCCGTGAGGTGCTAAATACAGACGAAGGGATATCTCTCAACATCTTTCTGTCCTCGCCCTGTCTACCTCTCGTATTTAGCTATGCGATATCTGAGGTATTTAGCTACGTGATATCTGTGCATATTGTTAACGCTGGGGTGCTGATATGTAGGCGAACGCCGAAACCTTCTTTACTCCACCACACCACCTCCTCCTGTTACTCTCGTCCCAAATGCCCCCCCCCCCAACCTGAAAGCGCCTAGCCGCGTGTAGCGCGGGTATTCCTGGAAGAGGCGCGCGTGTCCTCGCCTCTACTGCGCATCATCGGCATGAGCCTTGGCACGGATACACTACGCTGTTTTGAGCGCCTGGGCACGAGCAATTCGTTTTTATTGGTGGGGATAACGGTCAGGAGTCGGGGACTGCTTCTCCCCAAAACTGGAAATAAGATCACTAATTCAAATTCTCGTCGAATCCTCGGGGTCGGAAGCGTTTATTGGCAGGGTCACAGTTTGATGACCTACGCCATACCTCTTCGAGCCCAGTGCTCCTCTACAATTCGAGCCGAGATTCTGCGAAATTCGGCATCTAAACTAAGGCATAATCTGCGCCTCCCCCTCAGCAAAAAAAAAAAAATAGCAATTAATACCTTAATACTTGTACTAGTACTCCCCAATTAACCACTTTCGCCTTCCAATGTGCTTGTACTCGTACAGCCGTGTATCCACAGACCGTGCCCCAAGCCCACGTCCCACGTCAATGCTCCTCTCCTCCCCTCTCTCCCACCTCACCGAGTACTTAATTTCCCCAATCCCACCTACTCCACCCCGCCCTATCCATCCAGTTCTCTCAATTCACCCCGAGCCTACCCCCTACTCGAGTACCGTATATACAAGAAAAAAACCTGCAAGCACCAAAATGGCCGGGAGTTACACACCTAGCCCCGCCTTCGAGATCGCGAAACCCATCGTTGTCAGGCTGCATAAGAATCATGACACTGCCTTACAGCTACTCGTATGCTAACTCCCCTCCTTCCCCTCCCTCCCCCAACGCATATAGTACAGTGGAGATTTAGACAAGAAGGCCTACTCCCTCTTCAAGCAAACTACGGTCGGTGACGTCGAGGGTTCTAAACCGGGAGTTTTCAATCAGGAGGTTTATCCCCCTAACTTACCCCGCCTGCTCGTGGTACTAAATTGTTGTAACAGGGACGGGGCAAATTCGACGCATGGACGGTTGCCAAGGGCACGGCGCCCCAGGTGGCGGATGCGCTTTACGTTAATTGCTCCAAGCACATGGAAACCGGCGAGCCGTTGAATCCCGAGAATCTGGCGCTGTTGGAGAGGATTCGAGCGCAGATCCACGGTTGGTTTTGATGGATTGACGAATTGGTGGAGGGAAGTAACCATGGCTGGCGCGTCACTGGCTACCAATGCAAGAGTAGGCGAGGGAGAGAAAGTGTTGTTTATAAAAATTTAACAGAGAGCTGCGAGGGGGTTTCTTCTTGTTACTGATTTGATTGATGCATCGGTTAACGTAGTTGTTGGTCTACCAAGACGTGCGGGTGATGCGAAGCGTCCCTCCTTGAGCAATCCAAATCTAAGGTTTCCTTCTGCAAGCATCTCTAGGCAGTCCTCAAGGGGGCTATCGAGAGTATACGAATCGTTACTCGCGAAAGAGGTTTCCGTTGTTGCCGCTCCGTGTGGCCGTAGTTCTCGCTACGCCGTCGGCTGCCTTATAGGAGAGTGAAAATTATATTGCCCTGCTATTCCCCCACTCCTTCCATTCTTCTTCCCATTCCAACGCCCTAGGCCCCTACCAATCCACCTATCCCCACACATCAGCGATAGCCGAATCCCATGAAACAATCGATACTACCTGCATGAGAGCTTTACTTTAGCCCCCCAGCCCTAAGACCAATTCCGAACCCTTCATTTTCCGATCCAAGTCTAAGGAAACGAAATAGGGGGTGAAAAAAAACCCAAGATTGCCATCAGTAGAAATAGAAACAAAGGTGAATTCGCAAGATACACAAAAAGATGAATAAGAGACAAGAAAACAAAAAAACCATGCACATTTAGATGTTACTCCACCCCCATCCTATTTCCCTCCCGGCACACCGACACTACGCCACACTACTCAATTAATCAACCTTTCCACCAACACCTTCCTCCTTGGTAGACTCAAGCCTAAAGAACCCACCAGTGCCCCGCCTCTTCATCCGTCCACGACCCCAAACGGCTAGCGCGATAACGACAGAGGCAAGGAGGAACCACGAGACCAAAGGATGGTTGGAAACCTTAGCCCTGATCTGGTAGTATGCGGTCTCGAACCTATTCGTAGTACTCTTGCTTCTGATGCGAGGATGCTCGGCAATGACAGCCTTGAGGGTGTCGAGGATAGTCGAGCGCGAGGGAACAATGGCAGTACCCTCAAGCGTGGTATCCCAATATTGTTTGGTCTACAATATATCAGCTCAATGAATTGATTGGGAAGGGTAGCGAGAACTGACATCTTCTTCGTTAACAATAATTCTCTCGCCCATCTCCCCAACGTTAATGCCATACGTAGTCCTGACCCAGCGCTCCCAGAAGACGCCATCAACCCAGGCAAAGCCAACTTCCTTCTTCTTCTCCAAGTTAATCTTCATGTTCTTCGCGGCTCTGAGAGCCCTTTGGTCATTTCTATCTTCAGCCTCTTCGATTCGAAGTTGCTTTTTGTCTCTCAACTCCTGCTTCTCGTTCTTCTCCTGAAGCTGGCGCTGATCCATAAACTCTAGGGCAGCCGCCTTAAGCTCCTTCTTCGCAGCGGCAAAGTCCTTGGGCCTATCCCTAGATAATATACCGAGAACAACAGTCTTCCCATTCATAACTTCATGCGAGTTGGATGCAGAGAGCTCGGGGAGGATGGGAAGCCAAACAGTGCGCGCCCATCCGGTGACACGGCCAAAATCACGAATAGCACCCGGGGAAATACCCGGGAAATAGCTCGGATGGCCGTCACGAACAACTATAAGCCTGGGCCACGTGGTTATTCTGAAACGTCTAGCGAGAAGTTCACTCTTAGTCTTCAAGAGAGGAGCATGGCCAATAAGGGTCAAGGGAAGCCTCTCCATAGCCTTGAAGTCTTCGGTGGTGGTGGCAGAATCGTAGAAGAACAAGAAAGCAACCTCCATACCACCCTTCTCCATCTCCTCAAAGTCGGTGAACTCAATTTCCTTAATGCTTGAATCGACAGCTTTCTTGGCAAACGAGACAAGATCTCCGAGACCACGAAGACCATTATACTCAATCCTTTCACCGTGCTGGAAATAAATAATGGTCGGATATCCGCGAATCTTGAGCTCTTTGCAAAGACGTCTATCGTTCTCGCAATTGATCTCTCCAATGTTAAGCTGGTTCTTCATCTCACGGCCAAGCTCGGCCCATGTTGAAGCCAACGCCTGGCAGTGCTGGCACCAAGGAGCATAAAACTTGATAAACCATCCATCACCGGTCCCGATAACCTCTTTCAAGAAATCATCCGCAGCCAATGCGACACTCTTACCCTCAGGGTTCTTCGATTCATCGTAAATGGTTTTCGGAAGAGCAAGATTGCGATTTGACTTGGCAGCGATTTCCACAATGTACTTATCGACAAATTTAGACATATCCTCCACAGTGCGGTCCGCTTCTATCGGGTACTGCTCGATAGCCTTTCCGTCCTTGAAGAGGATAAAACTAGGGAACATCTCAATTCCAACCTTCTTATCGGCACAGATATCACCGTAGGAAACGCAATTAATATTGGCAAAGTGAAAGTCATATTTCTCCGTGAAGGTTGGACTAGAAGACGGGGATCCAGGGTTCGAATTAGGCGAAGGGGGAGTCCCCGAATCTACCACCTGGGTCGCGTACTTGTCGTGCAATTGCTTCCATATAGGGGCAGCCTTGATACAGTGTGGACAAGTCGGCGAGTATCCCTTCACGAACCTTGAAAACGATAGCAAATCCAAAGTCAGCCTCGTGACAAACCGCTACCGAAGTTACTACAGCAGGACCAGGAAATAGGAAGGGGGGGATGGAAGATGACCCAAATAGATCTTAACCCTCCCCACCTAAGTGTGGGTAGCACGTATGGCCAATGGTTGTAGAGCGATTGAAAGTGCAAATAAACAGGAAGAAAGACAAAGAAAGAACTTCTTTCCAACAGAGAAACAAAAATAGCTCACCAGTAACCCTTCCCGATGGTTGTCCAGAAGTTCCCCGTTGTCAACTCGATGATATCAGGAGCTTTGACTTCCGATTCAACCTTCGCCGGCAAAGTAGCAGCCGAAGCAGGTGCTACAGTAGCAACACTAGCAGTCCGAGCGGTCTGGATAGGCTCTCCGACCACTAGCGGGGCCGCAAGAGCAGCGAATAGTAATGGAATAAATGTTGAAAAGCGCATCGTGGACGATGGACGATGTGGTACGGGGGGAGCCCTCTGGGGGGCGAACGGCGAAGGGAGCTCAGGGCCAAAGAAAGTGCGTGAAGAAAGGGATGGCGAGGACGAACGGAATAGCGTATGTGTTCGTGTTTCTAATGTAAGGGTGAACAGGAGGGCGGGTTAAGGGGAAATGGAGGAAGGAAGTGTGAAGAGTGAAAGTTATCGAGACTGCTCCCTTTTTCAGGGGCGGGATGGATGAGTACCGGTGGTGGTGGTGGTATAATGATAGGTGAACCCGCTAGGAAGAGCGTTTCCCTAGCTATTCTCGCGAATAGAGAGTTGCAGGGGAGGAGGCTCTCTTTTTTTTCCTCTCCACACTCCTTTCTTCTCCCCAAACCCAGCACTGTGGCGTGGTTTACATAATCAGCCACACAAAATAATCTGCCGCCTCCAACGCTGCCAGCTGCCACTTGAGCATTTCTATTTTGGTGCAACACCTCAAATACCGGTACAGTACTTGCGCATTGATGTGCTGTGTCATATTCATCGTTCACCGAACAGGCAAATCAGAAAATGCTTCATCTCCCTTACCGTACCCATTAGCTTAGCCTGCATACTAAATGCCTTGAGGTTCGGTGGTTGTCCCGTAGTCAGTTGCGAATATATGATTGAACCAGGGGGATATTTAACAACTTTGAAGTACAGTACTCGTAAGGTGACATTGAGCTCCAAGTCACCTAGCCGCTCTATTGATACCGGTATGATATATTTTTCGGCAAAGTTGTAAAAGTTCCAGAGCACCGCCTGAATCAACCCCATGAAAAAGATCTCCCTCGGCTCGCGGGTCGAAAGGATCGGGAAAGACCATGTACGACGCACATAGCGCCTGTAACCGCCACTCGGAACCTACCCAGCCCGAAGGTACTGTACGAGTACTCGTACCATGACAGTTCCAATATCACCTTCTACGATACAACTTGTGCTACCGATAACGATTAATTGCCGTTCGCTGGCTTAGGTGGCCTGTTGTTGCCTAAGTGATATCAAACCAAGGGTATGCCGGTCATCTACTTATCACAGGTTCCATCCCCTCACCTGCTGCTCAGCCCATAAAATGCTAGAGCTTGTCAATGATCGATGGGGCGAGAGTTTAGCTCAAAGTTAACTGGGGAAAATAAGACTTCATTTCAATTGATCTCCCCTAGCTTATCCACCGAAAACACTAAAGAACTGCCACTTGAGTAAGAAAAACAGTGATACCAACACCCATCGTCATCACCATCATCCCACAGGCATTCCACGACATGAGAAGTCGTGCCTACTTCTTCCCAGAGCCACTGCCGCTGGAAGGGGCCGTATAGGTGCTTTTACCACTCGAGCTGCTATGGTACGTGGAGCCCTGCACCCGGCATTAATATCTCGACCTTTGGTATGATAACATAATACCCTTTAAAAAAAAAAAAAAACTCACATTGGCATTACTATAATAGTAGCTCCCGTCACCTGCCGATGAAGCTTCAAGTCAATGTATTGATCCCCAACAACAGAAAACCAGAGGAGCATCATAACGACTTACTATTGGAGTAGTGATACGCGTTAGAATTTGCAGCTCCGCTACCATAGTCGCGAGCACAGTAGTGATTTCCCTATCAGTCCCCGGTGAGTTTACTCGTAAACAACCCCAAAGGAAAGCGGGGGGAGGAAAACCTCGCTATTGGTCCCAGAGGACTTGTAGGAGTATCCTTGATTGTTGGAAGACATTTTTTCTGGTTTGGAGCTTAGATTTTGTGAATTGTAGTTGGTAGGGTTGAGTGCGTGGGCAGGAGGATTGAGGAAGAGGAGAAAGAGTCCAGAGTGCGGGGTACGCGTCGGTCTTAAGTACTTTAGGGAGGTACGTAGGTCAGGTGACAAGGCGTGGTTTTCGTTATCCAGATGAAGGCCATTTACTGTTGATGTACCATACACGTACAATCAGGTTTCCGCACCCAGGCAGGGCACCCCCATCAAGAAATAATAAAAGTGCAGAACCAACGATGACTCCTCCTTTGTGAGTTAAGGGACTTGCTTTTTTGTTGGACCTCTTTCAAAAAGGTGGAGGCAATTGCATGCACAAGCAGAGTATCATACCGCACTTTCTCAGCTCCCGTTTCCACCAGCCCTCCATCACAGATATGCCAAAACACTACTCTAAACACCCATTTCTGGCAGATTCTACAAAAAGATAGTAGTGCAGGCCACATTTCGTCCAGCAACATTAACCGGCCCCCCTCACCTCTGTGAAGTAAAACCCGTGCTATACACGTACAGTATCGGTAGACTAGATCAAACCTTAGTGCAGGGGAACTCCTACAAGAAAGCCGCCAAGTGCGCCAGAACAGGCAGCAATCCCCACAAGATTGCGCTATAGTACTTGCAGCTTGTATACTTGTCGTTTCTGTAGCTCCGAAACTCAAATTTTTAGATCGCCTGCTTTACCCCTGCGTTGCCATGCCAATGCGGAATTTAAGGCCTCCCAATAGTTCCCCTCACCTCCAGCGCTCTAGCTCACCCCCCAGCGCCATAAAGCACAGTACAAGCTCCACGCATCACACCCTCAGTTTTGCTCCCGACAGGATGTCACTCAAGGCACCGGCAGGTAACGGGTGTCACCCGGAACCCCACTGACACCCCATCCGACGGATATCATGGGTGGGTATCCAATTTTAGTCGGCTAAAGATAAGATAAACACCAACAGTATTAGAAAAGGGTATTCTTTCACTCTCCTTTCTAAAAAGGGCTCCAACCGATCCTAACAAGTGCCATTCAAGGGAATGTTAATTGTTGCGAGTGCAAAGTTCACTCTTTCTATCAACGCTAATATGGGCATTGTACCCACACCAGAAAATTCTCTGGGATGATATCGCAGGAAGAAAAGGACATAATAGCCCTCACCCTTCTCTCGACACTCCGTCCCTCCCAATTGACACCCCTGTTTCCCCCTCCGCCGACAGGGTTATCATATCGAGATGCTCCGTCAGTGACATGACCATGCTACCTATGATACCCGTCACCCGTCGCAAGCAACGCTGCATACCCCCCTAGGACACCAACAGCAGAAGTCCCAAAATGGTTCTTTGCATTTCCCCCTTGTCCGGTTTCTTGCACCTCAAGCTGCTTCCATAGGACTTGTATTACTGTACAGTACAGTTACCCGTGCCAATCACGACCGACGAGGAAGGGGAATTACCCAGCATTGGGGTGTGGCGTCAGCGCGTACTAGACGAGAGAGAGTTTTCCGGATTCCAGGGGTATGAATCTGTTTATGGTGTTGGAAACGGACTGCCGGTGCCGTACAGGGCAGGGGGGAGTTTGGCATTGGGAAATGATTTTGTTTCAATACTAAGGAGCACAGAAACTCACTCGGCTTGGCGGAATTTCAGCAGGAACTGAGCCCGATATTGCAGTTATAGAGGGTATTCGAGACCACCAGCTGGGCGAGCGCCAGTGTGGAAAGGCCCTCTTGCTTTCTCCTGGGTGATGGCGTGCTGCCCACGCAGTGACCAGGTGTATGGGACGAGGCCGTGGCCTTCTCATTAAACTAGTCGATAGAAGCAATAGGTCAAGTACTACAAAAATACCGGAAAACCCCAGCAAACAAAAATGCCCTCGCCACACCGGTAGTTCGAAGGAATGAAACGAGCTGGAGGCTTACGCAGCGCGAACATGCGGCAAAAAGTGAGGAGGAGCAGATACTTTTTTCTCCGGGAACATATGCATTACATTGGTCCATGAGACGGGCCAGCAAAATCCCTACTAGCGTGCATGATACTAAACTGGAGGTACCAGCTACCGGTACACGACAATAAAGTCACCCCTCTAACAATTCTCTCACTCTTTCCCCGACTAGCAGAGCTTTTGTAGACCCATCACGTATTTCTTTCTACGAGGCCAATTTCACGACTCGACCTCGGAGCGCACTTACGACCATGTTGCAAAAACCCTTCCAGCAGCAGCAATCCATGCCATTTCAAATCTTGGGCACTGACTTGTCATACTCCACACTTTTTACCAACCGGTATTTCAGGGGGTGTTGCAGGGGCCCAACAACGCCAATACCATAAACATCCTACAGCACCCCCCCATCTCGTATTCTGCTATCATACTGCTATCATACCATGATACCTCAGTACTTACCTCGCTGCTTCCGGTACTAAGGACTTGAGAATGGCCAGATCAAGTCATATGAAGCTCCTCTAATTAATTAAGAATGGTCAAGAGCAGCCGATCCGCTCTCTAGCATCGCTGAGAGCACGACGAGTACAGTACTTGCGACTCGCCAGAAAAGCTATTGTCGGCACAACAGCTCCACAAATACCTGGGGGGTGGGCTTACTTAAACTATCTATCTGCCTTACAGCCTGCGACGCTTGCAATATGCTAAAGGTACGGTAAGAAGTGGAACGGAATCTGGGCGGGCCTGGAAAGGCGAGGATAGATACCGCAATTCAGTTGGTTGGTAGTGTGTGCAATCGTCATAACCCACTTGAATGACTATGATACAAGCCAAAGCGATTCTCACAAAAGATCACTCACGGGAAAGTGGCCAACGGTTAGGTTAATAAATTACTAAACAACGGTTAGTCGCCTCCCACTTCACTATCCCTAATGTTTTCTGGCCTAAGCCGACAAGCTGGCATTCACGGGGCGCCCCGGGTACACAGTATATAACGAGGATATCAAGCGCAAAGTTCTGCAGGAATACGCCCAGATATAACCTCCCGGTAACATTATCCCGTTACAAACAGACGAAGGAGCAAGCGGGCCGGACAGAGACTGAAAAAGCAAACCCAACCCTACAAATGTGTTGAAACAACATCCACCTACGCCCAATCCGCTTGAAAATCACACAAAACGCCTCCGAAACCCATTCCCATGCACCACCGGCCAAACATGTTGAAGTTTGTCCTCCATAGTACGTGTTCCCCCTCCAACAAGTAAAACAAAGAGACGGAAAAGGGAAAAATAGGGAAAAGATAATTTTTAGTTAAAAATCTAAACCTCAGCTCCGCTAGTCACTTCTAAAACTCCGATATTTTTTCCCCCTTAGAGAGGGGATATGGAAGATGAAAAAGGTAAACAAGGAAAGGCTATTAAGCTGAGGTTAGGCCATCGATGAGGCTCTCATCCATGTTGGGAACCTCCATGCCGTCAAAGAGCCTGTAAATTTTCTCGCTCCGGTAGAAATCGTTGTCAACTTTGCTCATGTTAGCCTGAAGCTCCTAAAAAATAAATGAGAAACTTACCGATGTTCAACAAGAACCAAGTATCCATGACCTCCTGGATCAAGTGCCTGCTTGCACTGTCTGCCTCATAACACTTGGCCCAATCGTCACCAAGTCTGAAGGCTTCGTCTTTCCAAGCGAGGAAACTGATCGTCTCGACAATGGTTGGTTGGATGATCTCCTTGCCGGGGTATACACCCCAAGTAACGGCGTTGGGGCCCTCGCTGGAATTGGTCTTGAGGGTTCCATTCTTATCGACAGCGTGGTACGACAAATCGGGATCCCTCTCGATACGAGTGATAAGCTCGGCGAGATGCTCAGGGGATACTAGAAGCTCAAGGTAGGACTTTTGATACACATATCCATTTTTGGGACCCCAGCCATAGACAGGATGGGTAGATTTCACACCGTTAACAGCAGGCTGGGAGTTGATGGTCAAGAAACCACGCTCGTTCAGCTTCAAAAGCTCATCCCTAATCGTATCGGCCTCTGAGTTGATGTATCCCTCAGACCAAGGCAATGACGGAAGGTTTCCTGTGAGGTACTGCTTGATGAGCTCACCAAGGTCCCGAATTGTCTTTGGATATCCATAGATCTTGATGTTTGCTTCATTGCTGCCCCGCAGACCAATACCGTATGCATCCAGCTCCCCGAAAGCCGGTGACCGGGAGTCACCCCAGCGGCCATTAGGGAACTCATCCCATTCCTGGGTGCGTTGAACATAGGACATGTGACGGTTCTTCCAGAAGATAGGGCGGACGTTCTCTTCCTTTCGGTTAAGACCCAGAGACGGGCGAAAGGGAAGAGCCTTGGTGCGCTCTTGAAGTGAGGGAATGAGCCCAAGCCCCTCAAGACACATGCGGGTAGCGGTTGCCAGATTCATAGTATAACTAGGATCCACCTCTGTAAGTGCGAATTCATTGACTGTGTTAAGGTAAACTCACAAGTGAAGGTGTAGGATCCCTGCGTCAATGATCTTCTGGCACAACTCGACCATCAAATCCCTCCCGATATCCCTCACAGCGACGTCGTCATTCTTAACAGGCTCTAGCAGGTACAGCCACTTCTCGGGGATGTGGCACTTTGTCCAAGTAGCTCTCCTCATGAACGCAGCATATGTGTGGATAGGCATGATACCGGGAATAATAGGTACAGTAATACCGATATCCCTACACTTTCTAACCCAGTCCAAAAAGATGTCGACGTCGTAGAACATCTGAGTGATAATGCTAGAGGCACCAGCATCCACCTTCTCCTTCAAGTGCTCAAGAAGCAATTCTGGGTCAGTGCCATCGTCGCATCCCTCCGGGTAACCGGCAACATGAATGTCAAAGTGGTTTCCATAATTTGATTTAATGTACTTTACGAGATCCTTAGCGTAGCGGAAGCCGTGAGGGTCAGCCTCCCACTTCTCGTTTTCTCTAGGAGGATCACCGCGAAGGGCAAGAATGTTCGTGCACCCGGCTTTATAAGCTTCCTTCAGGGCACCGTCAACCTTGGATTTGGGCATTCCTGTACAGGTAAGATGCATGCATGTCTCGATTCCGTAGACCGATTGTGCGACATTGACCATTTCACAAGTCAAATTAGAAAGACGACCACCAGCATTCCAGGTAATGTCGATGAATTGAGGCCCAAGCTGGTTCATGCGGTCCATGCCTGTTAACTGATTAGCGACCCTTTCATTGCCGCGCCATGCGCCACGATTGAGTTAACATACGGTCATAAAGATTTTGGACACCCTACGGAGGCAAAAGTGTCAGTAAACCGCCAGTGGTGGACAACATTACGTCACAAAAGACACTAACCTGAGCTGTCTTTGGAACAAAGTATTCGAAAGAGAATGTAGGCCTCCCATTCTTCTTGTGCTCCGCCACAAGCTTAGGAGCTATGTGAACCATGATGCTGAATGGGACTCTGAACTGTATCTATGACGGATAGATTCAAATGAGAAACTATCCCGCGATTGACACTATCTGCAGCACAAATAAAGTGACGAGGGTTCGGGGGGAAGAAGAGAAAAATATCCTAGGCCTGGCGAGGGTTAGAGGAAACGAGCAGTTAAGAAGGATTCTCGCGAAGAAGCAGGGAAGAATCGAAGAGAGTAGGGTGCCAAAGAAGCGACCCCAGGGTTTGAAGGGAAAGGTAACGAAAAAAAAAAAAAAAAAATAGTGACCGAAAGGAAATGGGGCGAGTAAGTACCCGCAATGCAATCAACCCTGGAAACAAAAATTTACCCTCACAGCTCCCTTTCTAACTCCGCAAACACAATCTGGCAAACAATGACGACGAGGCAAAGGCCAGAGGCTCTTCGTTGACTCCGTTTCCCCAATTTACTCGGATCGGATCTCCAGATGCTCAGATCTAACCCCCAAAACAATTGACGATTCCTCCTCTTGCGAGTCAAGATTCGCCGTGATGAGACCTTATCTGAGTCTCGTTCTCGATTGTTCGGTGGGTATCAAGAGAAATTCCCTACGAGATCCCTTCGCAACACAACCCAGCCGGTCTCTTAGCGCTGTGCATGCACCGCTGGCTGGTGATGACGCTGGCCGATTGTTTGTACTGCTTAGATCGAGGGAAGGACTATCAAATTGTCCGCAGGGACTCTCCGTCTAGCCTGCTGAATCCTTGGGCGAAGATGAGTAGGGAAGAGGGAAGAGGGAAGAGGGAAGTGAGTAGATTGCCTCTGAATCAGGTAAATTCCAACCCGGGAGGTAAAAGTGAAAATGTGGGAAAGAACCGAGGTGGCCACACACACAAGGGGTGTACGAGTAGAAGAGGAGGGAACTACTAGTATAGAACGAAGGTCAGAGAAGGAAAAGGTGATACACAAGAGGCAGGGTCCGCCGCTTTTTGTAAGGGTAACTCGAGTTCGGAAAGTCGATACCAGATTACCGAGAGGAAAAAAATTTCCTCCAAAATCCCTGCCAAGAGGGTGTCAACCAGCCTGCCTGCCAGACAGTAACTGCCAATTTATTCTTCCCCGCTCTTTGGAATAGTTGGACCCCCACAAGTACTCGAGTATACTACCCGATCACCCAAGCACCGTAGAGCGCGATCAGTCCCTTACCACATGGCGAGACGACTGCATTGACAAACACTTGGGAAAGAACGAAAAGGAACTCCTACAAGGGAATTATCAAAGAATTGTCAAAGAAAGCTCCCCTCTCACTAAAGGGACACTCTCCCGCCCTCTTTCCTTTCATCACGAACTTGCCTATTATCCCCAATTCCGTATGAGCCCATCTACTATCGCCGCCAGATTGGAATCAGACATCTTTCCATTAGAATCCCAATTGGGCCACAGTGGAATACAAAGACCATTTTCTTTCCTTTTTTTTTCCCCCACTTTTCCGTTGCACTGTGCCACCAGCAACAGTGCGGTACTCGAGAACACGCATCCCCACAGACTACCGTACTGTACCGTATTTACTCGTATAATCCACCATCTCCGCCAGGTGTCCAATCTCCGTGTGCACAGACAAAAACCCCTAAGAAGGATTAGTGTTTTCCTTACACGGCAAAGCCTGAGGGCACTGGATCTCATTAACTGGTATTCGCAATTCTATTAACCTACCAAACTAAACCTATCGTGGGCACAGGCAGGGATTGGCGGAGATAGCCTTGCATACGGAGATAGTGGATTATACGAGTAAATACGGTACTCGAGTACGGTACTCGTAAAATACCATGCCAATGAATATGATACAAGTACCATTCTGTAGCCCCTCCTTTTTTCCCGTTTCCCCTTCCCCTGCATCCTCCCTCCTGCCTCCCCCGCCAGTTGAACACCCCCGCAAGCAGGAGGCCACACGCACAACAGAAAAAAAATTTACGCTCCCCAACTGTTTCTCCCACGCTCTTCCTAAACTGGCTGCCAGCGGTGTGCGGAACACCGCCCTGCGCTGCACCACTTGCGGGTACTGTCCTCGGGGGCAGGCCCTTCATGACCTGTTAATAATTCACTGCTGCGGACTTTGCTCAAATTGCACAAATGCGATAGGGCTCTAGTAATGTTGTGCTCGAATCTCGGAGGCCCGATTCGATATCCTAGTATGATATGATACTGTACTCCGTACAGATAGTTCTGAAGGGGGCAGTTTAAGGCGTCGGAGGGCCACCTGCCTTTGTCCTTTGACACCGGTGGTTAAAAATCTACGCCACCGACGACGATATTACACCACATGGACCTTTAAGGAAAGAGGGAAGGTTGGAAGAAGAAGAAAAAACCCCTCCGTGCGCTGGATATATCGCGGGCCGCTATTGCCGCATTGTGTCCAGGTCAAGCAGTATCTTTTGCCAATTCCAAAGATATCCGGACACACTGACGCCAAGGATCCGCGCTTTTGGTTGTCTGGATACTTATAAAAACCGCGAGTACAGTACCGTACTGTACTGTACAGTACTCGTAGGCCTCCACTTACCAATTCTGCGGGCGATAGGACCAAATTTATCCGAGGCTCAAAGAAATTTGACTTTTCCTCCCCTTCCACAAGGGTCTCCAAAACCCCAACAATTAAAGTATCGTACATAAATTTATATACATATATCTAAGCCTAGACCCCACTATTTTCCTCTTGATGCCTTTTCTCTCTCGAATCGGTCACCTTAACAGCCAGACACCTCTTGGGCATCGAAAATGCTGGATCACCGGTACGATAGATCACAAGAGTTTATAATAGATCATCCCAGGAGCCTTCAGCGAACCCACGTTTCCTGATTTCCGAGGTTTGAAGAAAAAGAAAGAAAAATCCTCAAGACGACCAGGCACGCATGCCCTAGCTATAATCGTATTGATTACGAGAGCTTTCAGGGTCAGATTGGATCATTCCTATTCTCGGTGACAGACTATGAGGATGCATCGATGTTAGGACAGCATAAACCTATTTACGGAATAAACCATCTTAACGTTTTTAGCCCGTAATACTAGTAGTGCCCTAATAACCGGTCCGTCACCCACCACCATCCGCGAAAAGCTTAATGAGGAAAGAAAAGTTGTTCCAACCCCCGAACTGAACACCCGAAGGATATCAGGCAAAAAATAAACCAAGAATCTTCTTACCATCACAACTTCCGCAGTATCGGAACCACTCCCGAGGTGATGAACATGTACGAGCACGAGCGTCCAAGATATCCTACATAACTTGAATTTATCTCTTTTTACCCCGGCTCACCCGAGGCATCTCCCGGGTCAGTCGCAATATGATATTTGCAAACCGAGAACAGAACACCCGCGTACCCCCCCCCCCTACTTACACGCATGACCAGATCCCGTGCACACATCGTATGTCTTTGGAATAGGGAGGGGAGAGCAAGTACGAGTACTGTACTCGTACATACAGTCATGATCAATAAGTCTGTACTAGGGGGTGGAAGAAAGTCTGTCGAACTCTGCTCTCATAGGCCGGGCTTACTATGAGTATGCAAGTTGCCTGCACATGCCATTGGTGGGTTTCTTCGCAATTATGTGATGGAAAAAAGTCTGTCGAACTCTTGGCAATATGGTCTCTAAGAACGAAAAACTGTATTTACAATTTAATATGGTGTAGCATTGCCCCCGGCTGCTATCACAGCTTCTAGTCTTCGTCTCATAGTACCAATAAGCTGTGATAGTCTTTCCGGGGTAATATTTTCCCATGCTACCCGTAACATTGCAATCAAGATATTCTCATCTAATGCCCGCTCATATATCTGCCCCAACTCCGTCTCCATATCAGCCCATAGAGCTTCGATCAAGTTTAGATCAGGTGATTGAGGGGGCCAGGGGATATGATCAATTCCATTGAGTGCCTGGTATGATTTTGCATAGCCCTGATGCCCCGGAGCGTTGTCCTCCACCACCTTAGTCCATCCGTATTCCTCGCATGTTTGATGCCAAAAAGGTATGAGGTAAGGCATCATAACATTGTCCCTATACTTCTTGGAGTTCATAGTTGTACCAGGAGGAACTACGTAAAGCGGGGACTTCATTTCACCGCAAAAGGCTCCCCATACCATGACACTTTTCCTACCAGACTCCCAAACTTCGTCGATGCAATCTGGATGGGATTCTTCATCAGCACGTCGAGTTACCCAAGGTCTATGGGAGAAACTGGCGGTGCTGAAATTGGACTAGTCGGTCCAAACGACTCTCTTCCATTCCTCGTCCGTCCAGGTTAACCGCTCCTCACACCACTCAACACGCTTTGGTTTATTCCTACTGCGTATTCCCCATCTAATAAATGTAAAATAAAAAAGGATAACAAAAGTTAGCAGCTAGCACAAAGAAGGAAGTACCGAAAAAAAATCTCCTAAAATCCACTATCTCTTGCACTGACAGTCCCTATAGTAACCTAGCCATGTAGAATATAGCCTATGAGGTTAAGCACAGCCTCGTAGTAGTAGTAATGTCTATCAGAACTGACAATACTACTTACTACTATTCCTGCTCAAGGTGGAGTTTTGTCAGACCGGAGATAGTGGATTTCACGAGATTATATGGTAGGCTTTTAGTATTCTTAAAAAGGTAAATTGAATATCTATACTTTTTCCGTGGGAGACGTTTATGATATTCCATAGATGCCATAACATCCTTCAATGTCCGCACACAGCAGCCATACCCCATCTCCATAATTACCTCCTCCCACTGTAAACGGCGAGTTCGTCTATCTCGGGTGACAAACTCACGAAGTCTCTCCTTCTCAACTTCATTGAAGATCATCGGCCGGCCCAAGTGAGGTCAATTGGAGGGAGAACCACCATTAAGTCTAGTACGGTGGTAGATTTTCTGACATGTTCGGAAATCTAAATCCACTCGGATTCCAATCTCCTACAATAACTCCAAGTCAGTACCTTGGTTTCATCTTCTTTCCTTAACACTAATTTGCTTCCAAACTACAGCGATTCAGAGTAAGGGGTATTCCTACCTTCCAGGTCATTCCTGCTTTTTCTCGCAAAGTAATGATGTGCATACAGTCATCACGGGTGGTCTCGCGGCCTTTTACGCTCTGGCCTCCTGGAACATAATCTCCTCGCCGTCCTTTGGTCTTCATTGTAAAGATTGAAGAATAAAATTAAAGAAATCTACTAATACAGTGATTGGGGTTGCAGTATCAGTTTGAGCATCGAGGTAAAGAATGGTACCATAGTGTACTTGGAGGTTCGTTCTCATGACATATTTACTAATCGATACAAGTGGCAGCAGCCTATTCGCCATTGGCTCAAACATCTATAACCAATTAGGTGAGGTTCGACAGACTTACTCTCAACCCCCGGTACACCAACCCACCCCGGCCTACCTAATTTAAGACACAAAGCATTTCTACACAACACCCTTCCAACCCCCGCATTTGGCTTTTTTTTTTTCACATCGCCACCAAAAAATGGCATCTCGGCAAGCTTTTGCAACTGTTTTAAGCAGAGATCGGCAAACTCCACATCAGCGATGAAAAGAACTAAATTCCCATGACCGAGCACGGATTTTTGAGGCAATAAGTTTGGGCTTGAGTCCATCAGCTGTGGCTACAGTATTTTGGATGCACCAGGCAAACAGTTTACCGTACCATTAAACGAGCGCGCGAGCTCAACCACTTTGGTTCCAGGCCTAGAACTGGTCGTCCAAAGAAGCTAAATCATCAAATTATACACTGTTTACTTCGTCTTGTTAGGGGTTTCCCTAATATATACTTTCACGACCTCATTGAGGTTAGTGGTGCCAATGTGTGCATCAATACCATGCGCCATGCTCTGGAGCCCAATCTACGTCATAAATAGAGGCGTTGTAAGAGAATTCGACTACAGGAGAAAGATGTGAAGGAAAGGCTACGGGTTGCATGTAATTATCGGCAGAAAGACCAGGAATTGGTAGAGGTATGTGCAAGTATCAGTTGCTCCTATAATGGCTGCCCTTGCTAACATTTTCCCTAGGGTATCTATAGCGATGAGTCTTCTGTACAGAACTCGCCCAATTGTCCCGATGATTGGGTTTTTCGACTTCCTAAGGATAAGTGGAAAGAGTGGGCTGTTAATGAGAGCGAACATGTCAAGTCTTACCTCTCTTTTATGGTTTGGGGGGCTATCTGGAGTGGGGGGCAGTCAGAATTACAGGTGATAGAACAAGATGAGGACTCTCTGAAGAATGGATATAGTGTTTGCTCTTATATCAAGATTCTGGAGGAAGGTTTATTGCCTCATTATACTCCTGGGAGGTTTTTTTTGCAAGATAATGCGAAAATTCACCTTGTAAAGGTCACGAAGGAGTGGTTGGAATTGCATGGCATTTGGGTTACCGAGCACCCCCCCCACAGCCCAGATTTAAACCCAATTGAGCATGTTTGGAAGGCGATGAAGAGCATCCTCTGCAAGGATCACAGATACTTGAAAGACCTCAAGGATAATGCCGGAGTAGAGCGATTTTCATTGTCGCCCTGAAGGCAGCATGGTCGGCAGTCCCCCAGGTCTTAATTGACAGCCTGATCAATTCAATGCCACTGTTAGGCATATAAGACCTAGCATAGTGGTAATGTCATGTTCCTGACCATAGAGGTCAAGGGACTCGATAAGATGGTTGCGGCAAAGCTATATAGGAATTAAAATAATAATTTCTAAGTTATATCTCCCTGACCGCAAAGCCATATAAAGCCCACTCGCATTGGTGAATAGCCAACCGAGGGATTATCTATCAATTAGATACAAGACCTCCGGCGCTATCAGACTACATCACAAGTTATATCCATCCAAGATTAGGTGTATGTCAGACGTCTCCAATAGGAGTCCCTCTTAGAGGCAGGAGGTCCGAGGGGAACCACACTTGGATTGGAAGACTGGAGATGCATGAAGCCTTTCTATGATACTGGTGTGTTGAGACTCATGCAAGCATATATTAATTATGCACCAGTTCCTGAGGAAGAACTTAGCTAGTTCTTGATCAGAAGGGACAATTGGAATGATAGCCATTCGGACTACATTTACATACTTAGTCCATTCAAGCCTAGAGATCGAAAAGAGATTATTGGGAGATAGGACGCTATCCTCTCAAAGATAAATATCTTGTCTCAATTAAAGGTTGAAGTAGTGTACGAACTTTCAGAGTCAAATGGTGTTCGCACTTACTAGAAACTAAAGTTGAAAGCTCCTCGGTACAAGATAGTATAAGAATACTAAGTACCGGTAGATTAGTATAAATAGGCTTAAGGTCTCTGGGTTAGTTAGAGGAATCAAGCAACGAAGAAGAGACCTTAACAATATAATAAGTTTACAATTACGAATCTTTATTCTTTATTCTTTATCACATTACGAGTCTTCCTAGACAATCTCTGATCAAAGATTCAGGCCCTAGTCCGACCGATAAGATTGACCTCGGCTACCGCCTAACAGCTGTGACGATACCACACAGTACGAAGAAATTGAGGCTGGTATACCAAGTACTAAACACCAGGAAAATCGCTCTTTGTCTATACTTTTATTTTATTTTTATCTTTATTTTTAGTGGTGTAATTGATTAATTAAAGTCACGGCCGGGATGTGTGGTGAGGGTGCGAGTGGGTTGGTGTACAGACTTATTGATCATAGCTTTATCATGATTGAACAGTCATAATTTATGTAGAAACCGGTACCGTGATAAAGGTCTGACAAAATCGTGTGGGTAACTTGAGCCGGGATTTGTGTTTGGTGATTGGGCGTTGGATTCTTGTGTGTGTGTGTAAACCTTTTATTCAACTACTATTTTGCCTATGAATACTAATTAAAGTAATCAGAGTATGGCATGGGATACAGCCTCCAGTCCTTGGTGCCTCTTAATGGTAACTTTCACCATGCCTCTCCATGGACCCTGACAAAGGAATCTCCCTCTTCCACCTTCCCCAGCCCTCAACTAATTGGTGCCTTCACAAAAGAAACTCACACCTGCCTTCTCAGCACCATGGTCATGTACATAATGAGATCCACTCAGACAAAGGAACCTCATACCTGACCTTGGCCTCATAGTTGTAAATTCAATGAGATTCGATCTGAAAAAAGAAATCCATACCTGCTGTTAGGAGTACCCGATTCCGATAGCCTAGGAATACCCAAGGTTGGGTAACTTTATCCAAGTTCAGAAAAATCAATCTCCAACACCCCCCTCTGTCCTCTTACGGGTCGGCCCACACGTCATCAGACATATCAACCTTAGTTGCGTCCTATGACTATTTGGTTACAGAAATAAAGGTGTCAGAATAACACTGTATACGTCACTGCCGTCTGTCCGACCGAAAGCTGTTCGTAGGATATATAAGAGGAGACCTCTGGCAAGACCTGAGAAGAGGGCGTTCTGGCACAGGGTGCAGAGATGGGTCACAAACTGTTTCGCTACTACCAACACGGCCATCCTCCCCTGTGAAGCCTCCCTCCCTCCAATTGACCTCCGGATCAAACACCTACAACGTCTGGCGGCAGTCCGTCTCGTCTGCCTTCCACCGGAAATCAACCCGGCGACCGCCCGCCTAGACCACTCTGTCCCAACTACGTCCACCTTCCGGGCACCCGACTCCCTCCGTCTCCCTGGTTTGGTCAGCGGGCGCCGCCCTTGGGCCGGCCCCAACTACACCCCCCTCAGATGATTCTCCAAACCGCCCTCCCCGCTCCACCGATGACACTTTCCCGTCGACGCTGTTGCCCACCGCATTCACTTCATCGTTGGCAACCGTCGCGACCCCCTCCCTCCTGCAAACTCTCTCCTCCTGCCTCCTCTACAGATAGCCCCCCTTGGAGCCCCTGCTCTCTACGCCTCGCTCAAGGCCTGGTGTCGTGAAGAGCTCCTCACCTCATGGCGCCTCCTTTCACCTCCCCCTCCTTACTACCTTTTCGGTCCCACTCTTCGCCCGCACCCCTCTATGGGCCTGAGGCGCTTCATTTCAGGTCGGCTCTACCAAATGCGCGCTGGCAAGAGCTATTTAGCTGCCCAACCCTCGTGGCATGACACTGACCCCTCTCCTCTCTGCCCCTGGTGTGAGGACGGGACGAGACGTTCGAGCACGCCCTCCTGTTTTGTTCTGCCAAGTCTACTGCCCGCCGTCGCCACCTCCAGGGGATAACGGATATTGGACCTGACTCTTCCCTATGGACCTCAATCCCGGCCCTTCTGGGCCTCCATCGCTACCTCACCGCTACCAAAACTGGTTTCCCTCCTGACATGTATGCACAGTATGCCCCCCGTTAGCCCTCTCTTTCCCCCTCCCCTTCCCTTTCTGCCTCGCCTCGGTTGTTGTTGGCTGAGTCGCCAAGTGGTCTAAGTGGAGGTCTCCTGTTTGATTTTATTTGCTTGTGGTTATGAGCTTTGGATTTGTTTCGTTACGATACTAGTTAGTTAGTAGGTTTTTCTTTATAAGTCCTATGTAGGCAGTGCGTCGGTTATTGGACGCCATCGGAGGAATCTGTTTTGTTCTTTCTTTTGTTAGTTGATTGATTTGAGGTTTTGTTTTTACCATAGCTAGCGCTGCATGCATGTTCTTGTACCTTAACCAAACAATGAATATATGATATAAAAAAAAAAAAATGGCAAGACCTGAGAAGTGGATCAAAGTCAATCCGTCAACTACTCAGAAGGTTACTAGGCTTCAAAGATATGACATGTGTGATATAGGCCATAAGTAACGGTTAGGCGGAGACAACCGGTATAGACTTATGGTTGTCTAGGCCAATCGGGATTCTTTCGTGTAGACGGAGATTTGTCTAGGAAGGCTCGGAAGCAACTCGTTTCGTTTATGACTACTAAGAGTGCAAGAAAGTAGGATAGAATCGTAAGAACAATATTATATTGTTAAGGTCTCTGGTCCATTGCTTGATGATGTCTAAAGCTTGGGAGGCACTTCGATATTTATATTCCGCGTCTGAGTGTTCGCGGGCTACATCTATCTAGCATACAAAATAAGTACCTCTTCAAATCTAATGCGCAACGTCGAGTTCTCTACAATGGTGCGAACACCGGGAGACCCTGAAAACCATCACACCATCTTCGGTAATTACTATTTCCTGCCTGGGAGACATACTTGTCACCAGTAGTAATTTTCCGATCCTCAGAGTCTATAGACCTGTAGCCGAGTTCTCAAGTCGAACCCTGTTGGCTCCAATAGTTCTTTTCGTTACCAAGAGGATCAGTCTTGATACGAGACTGCATATGCAGATATGCCGGAGCTGATGACTTCTAGTTGTGATAACTTAACAACTAACCGATAGAATTCATTCTGATGACTCTCTTCTCGTAGAGGAGAGGCCATTCTATTGAATAGTCTCATAATTCCTCGGTCGGCAACTCCTGATTGTTCTATGTAGAGGGGGTGGACCTTCGTGTTGTGTTGGTTGTAAATCCCGCAACTGCGGTACACCTCTTATCATAGTTGCAACACTCCTCGAAGCTCGCTGGCTTCTTTGGTAGTGTTTCCAGGAGCTCTAGACTCTTTCTAATCGTCGAAGGGTGGATGTGAATGCATTGGTTTGTTATCCCGAACCTCCTAACATTCATCTCATGACCTTGTACGAAAACGTCCCGTTACTTACGGCCCATATCAAAGATGTCTCATCTTTGAAGCCTAGTAACTCCCTGAGTAGTTGACGGATTGACTTCGTTCCACTTCTCAGGTCTTGCCAGAGGTCCCCTCTTATATATCCTGCGAACAGCTTTCGGTCAGACGGACGGCAGCGACGTATACGGTGTTAATCTGACACCTTTAATTCTGTGACCATATAGTCACAGGACGCAACAAAGGTTGATGTGTATGATGACGTGCGGGCCCCGTAAGGGGGCCGGAGGGGGGTGTTGGAGATCTAGATTCTCGAACTCGGGTAAAGTTACCCTACCTAGGGTACTCCTAGGCTATCGGAATCGGGTACTCCTAACAGTAACGGAACGTTTTTGCACAAGGACTTGATTTAAATGCTTGGATGTTCGGAACAAAGAACCAACGTATTCACATCCACCCTGCGATAATCAGAAAGAGTTTAGAGCTTCTGGAAGACACTACCAAAAAAGCCAATGAGCTTCAAGAAGTATTGCAACTATGATATGGGGTGCGCCACAGTTGTCGGAATTATAATCAACACAACATGAAGTCCACCCCCTCTACATAGAATAACCAGAAGTTGCCGACCGAGGAATTATGAGAGTATTCAATAGAATGACTCCTCCTCTACAAAGAAAAAGTTATCAGAATAATTTCCATTGGTTAGTTATTGAGTTATCACAACTAGAAGTCATTGACTCCGGCATATATGCAAAGGCAACTTCATATCGAGACTGATCCACACGACAATGAAAAGGACTATTAGAGCGAGGACAGTTTAACTTGAGAACTCGGCTACAGGTCTAAAGACTCTGAGGATCAGATAATTACTACTGTTGACAAGGATGTCTTTCGAAGAAGAACTAGTAATTACCCAAGAGGGTATGATGGTTTTCAGGGTCTCCTGGTATTCGCACCTTTATGGAGAACTTGATGTTGCGAGTTATATTTGAAGAAGTATATATTTTGTATATTAGATAGATGTAGTCCGCGAACAATCAGACGCAAGATATAAATATCGAAGTGCCTCTCAAGCTTTAGACAGAAACAAGCAAAGGAGAAGAGACCTTAACAATATAATATGGTTCTTATGATTCTATTTTACTTTCTTGCACTCTTAGTAGTCATAAATGAAACGAGTTGCTTCCAAGCCTTACTAGACAAATATCCGTCTATACGAATGAATCTCGATTGGCCTAGACAACTATAAGTCTATACCGATAGTCTCCGCCTAACACCTGCGCCCTTAGACCTATGGTCATGAATATTGTAATATGTTCGCTAGGTGCTAATCATGTTTTGATAGGTATACAATAGTCGACAAGTAGCTTGCTCTTTCAGAGAGAAGGTAAGAGCTGTGTGAACTAAAGAAGGCTTCGGAGGTGTACTGGAAAAACTAAAATGTAACTGTTCAATCAAGTATATTGAAATACTGTCTGTTGAAATCTGTCCTTTCCATCATGGGATAGGACGATCTTTAAATACACAAATATGTTCATGTCTAGCATGAATGAAACTAAACTAAATATCAAGCGATACACTTTGGTAAAATAACATAAGTATTAAATCGATACTTAAAACAAAACATAAAATGAACTAAGTATCAAAACGATACTTCAAACAAACCAAGTATCAAAGCGATACTGTCACAGATGTGACAGATAGTTCAGCATTTCGCACATGACTCGATTATGAGTCATGGGTCTCACGCATATGACTCATTTGAGTCATATGACTTGTTTATGTTATGATTTGTTATGTTTCACACATGACTCGATTATGAGTCATGGGTCTCGTGCGTATCACTCATTTGAGTCATGTGACTTGTTTATGTTATGATTTGTTATGTTTCGCACATGACTCGATTATGAGTTATGGGTCTCCCGCATATGACTCATTTGAGTTATATGATTTGTTTATGTTATGATCAGTTGACTCGAGGGTTATGAGTCATCAGGATTAGGGTTGCGAGGAGAGGTCTATATAAGGAGGCCGATACGGCCGAGGAAGATAGCCGGGTTGTGTCCCGCTGGTGGGTACGCGTTAGTCCTACGGTCGGGGGTTGGTGGTTGGTTTTCTCAACAGGCTACGGTCGAATTCGCCTCTCTCCCCCTCTCTGCTCTTTATGGTGGCTTTGTCTACTGTGGGCGCCGGGGATTAATGGAGATGGCCTAGTTAGGACACGAACACGTTTCCGATAGTTGTTTCGGCATCTGGGTCTACTCCTCCCTCTTCCTCCCTTGGTTTGTTCGGCTGGTATCCTACTGCCACCCTCCTCGGCCGGCATCCTACTGCCATTCTTTCAGCTAGCACCCTACTGCTCTCCCAGCTGGCACCTTACTGCTACCTCTCTCTGGGGGGCCTCAGCCCTGGCTCCTCTCCCTCTAATTGGTATTGCACTGTCTCCGGTCGCTCGGGTTCCATCCTTATCAAGTGTCCCCCTCGGTGGGGGTCGCGCCACTGCTCGGTACACCTGGTCCTTTCTTGGGCCCAATCTAGGGCTAGCATTTAAGCAGCCGGCCATGCTATGGGCGTGGTTTGGTGGGTATGGGTTTGGTTTTCCTTTGTGCCATCGGGCTGAGATTTCCGGGGGGATTTTTCCTTGGGCTTCCTGCTTTTCCTGTTTTGGGTTTCTCTTGGGGCTTAGTTCGTCTGGGTTGTAAGGGGGGCTTGATTTGGGGCGAGATGTGCGGTTGGCTCCATACCAGAGGGGCTTGGGGTTCTTGGTTTTTGCCTCAGACAGAGGAGGGACACGCGTGTTTACAGGTTTTGTTTTTGCTATAGCTAGCGCTGCATGCAGGTTCTTGTACCTTAAACAATGAATATATAATATAAAAAAAAAAAAAAAAAACGGCTGAGGAAGATAACAACGACTGTCTCCGCCACACCTCCGATGATTGAAATCTCAATACCAAGGAATTCTCACCACTTTTCGGATCTGGTCCTCCCTCTATGGGGCGGACTAGGCCATCATCCTTCATCCTTTTGCAATGGCAAAACTTCTCTCCTGATTTCTCTCTTGAGGTCTACCCTCATGAGACCCCTCTTTACTCCTTCCTGGCGTCCTCATCGCTGGGTTTCTCTCCTTCCCCGCTTTTGCTTTAGCCTCGCTTAGCATCAGCAAGGTCGGGTTCCTCCTTTTTCCCTACAACAGACAGCTGGGAATATGGTTTGCTGTACACGATTACATTGGATTCCTTCTCCTTTCCTCTGGTCGGTTCGGGTCAGTCCCTCTGCTGGGTCCAGGTTTTGTCCGGCTGGTGGGTACGGGTTAGTCCCACGGTCAGGGGTGAGTGGTTGGTTTTCTCAACAGGCTACGGTCGAATTCGCTTCTCTCCTCCTCTCTACTCTTTATAGTGGCTTTGTCTACTGTTGGCACCGGGGATTAATGGAGACCACCTAGTTAAGACACGAACACGTTTCCGATAGTTGTTTCGGCATCTGGGTCTACCCCTCCCTCTTCCTCCCTCGGCTCGTTCGGCTGGTATCCTACTGCCACCCTCCTCGGCCGGCATCCTACTGTCATCCTTTTTGGCTAGCACCCTACTGCTCCCCCAGCTGGCACCTTACTGCCCCCCGGCTGGTACCCTACTACCACCTCTTTGGCCGACACCCTACTGCTACCCGGCTAGCACCCTACTACTCCTCTGAGCTTGCACCTTACTGCTACCTCTCTCTGGGGGGCTGCAGCCCTGGCTCCTCTCCCTCTAATTGGTATTGCACTGTCTCCGGTCGGTCGGGTTCCATCCTCGTCAAGTTTCCCCCTCAGTGGGGGTCGCGCCATTACTCGGTGCACTTGATCCTTTCTTGGGCCTGATCTAGGGTTAGCTTTTTAGCAGCTGGCCGTGTTATGGGCATGGTCTGGTGGGTATGGGTTTGGTTTTTCTTTGTGCCTTCGGGCTGAGATTTCTGGGGGGATTGTTCCTTGGGCTTCCTGCTTTTCCTGTTTTGGGTTTCTCTTGGGGTTTAGTTTGTCTGGGTGGTAAGGGGGGCTTGATTTGGGATGAGATATGCGGTTGGCTCCATACTAGAGGGGCTTGGGATTCTTGGTTTTTGCCCCAGATGGAGGAGGGATGCGTGTGTTTACAGGTTTTGTTTTTGCCATAGCTAGCGCTACATGCAGGTTCTTGTACCTTAAACAACAAATATATGATATAAAAAAAAAAAAAAAAAAAAAAACGGCTGAGGAAGATAGTCCGCTCGTCCTCCCTCCCCTGCAGAGAGCCCCTCTTGGAGCCCCTGCCCTCTACGCCTCTCTCAAAGCCAGGTGCTGCGAGAAACTCTTCACCTCGAAGCGCCTCCATTCACCACCTCCTCCATACTACCTCTACGGCCCCTCCCTCCACCCACACCCTTTCATGAGACTGGGACATTTCCTTTCTGGCCGGCTCCACCAGATGCGTGGCAGCAAAAGCTATCTTGCTGCCCACCCATCGTGGCATGACGAAGACCCCTCCTCCCTCTGCCCCTGGTGTGAGGATGGGGATGAGACGTTCAAGCACGCCCTCCTGCTCTGTTCAGCTAAGTCTGCCACCCGGCGTCGCCACCTCCAGGTGACAATAGATATCGGACCTGACTCCCCTCTTTGGACCTCGATCCCGTCCCTTGTAGGCCTCGGTCGCTACCTCACCGCTACCAGAACCAGTTTCCCCCCCAAGATGTACACACACTATGCCACCCGTCTGCACTCTTTATTCCCCTCTTCCTCTCCTTCCTTTCCTGCCTCGCCTCGGTTGTCGTTAGCTGGGTCGCCAAGCAGTCTAAGTGGTGGAAGGTTTCCTGTTTGATTTCATTACTTTGGTTTTTGATTTGATTCCGCTATGATACTAGGTAGTTAGTAGTTTTCCTTTATAAGTCCTGTGTAGGCTCTGCATCGGTTATTGGACGCCATCGGAGGAACCGGTTTTGATTATTTCATTTATTAGTTGTTTAATTTCGGGTTTTGTTTCTGCCATAGCTAGCGCTGCATGCACGTTCTTGTACCTTAACCAAACAATGAATATATGATATTAAAAAAAAAACAAAAAAAAAAAAACAGCTGAGGAAGATAGGCTCTCCACGACTTGTTCTAAGTAATTTCCTTACTTATTACTTTACGAATAAAACATCTTTAGGCTCTTTATCATATTTGCATATCCGGCACATTTCTCACGAGCCTACATGAGATGAAGTTATCTTAGTTAGGATTTAACAGGCATTATCCAACGAACGGTAATAACATAGATCAACGGATTTAAGAACTGTTATATCTGATAAGATAGAAATCAAGAAGAGAAGTATCGCTGCCCGTCGCTATTAGTTAACCCCGAGATATGAATGTTACATTACAAAGCGTCACCAAAGCAACGCTCAACGATATCAACACGGCAAATATAAACCCTCCATCTGAGAGACCAGACCACGAAGGAGATATCGATCTCACAGAAAATGAAGGAGGACTAGGAAACTTCGAAGAATTCAACAACGCACTTGAAAACACTTCCCTAGCACTATCAAGAGTAACAAGTCCTATCACACCTGAAAGAAGATCGTCACCCGACGATTCACCAACAGGGACGCCCAGACCAAGAAGGATGTCAGGAGCACCACCTGCCATGCCTCCGGCACCGGAAGAGATAGGAATATCCCCTGCACAGATGCAAGCCATTGTAGCTGCAGTTACTGCAGCAATAGAACAAGTGGTCCCTGCAGCCCCAGCGGCTCTAATTCGGACAATGCAACAATCAAAGGTTAAGGCACCACCATGATATGGAGGAGAGAGAAATGGCCTATGCAACTTTATGGTCCAACTGGACAACTACTTTGAAGCAGTAGGATGGACCATGGGACACGACTGTGAAAAAATCTTATACACTTGTATGCTATTCGAAGGAACGGCACTAGCTTAGATTGGCCCTTATAGGGAGGGAACTTTCGAAAAACCATGGTGAACTTGGGATGAATTCCGTAATGAATTCACCCTACAATTTGACGACCTCAACGGAGAACAAGAAGCGAGGAACAAACTCGAAGTCATTGAACAAGGAAATCGCGACGTAACAGAATATTGGTATTAGTTCAGACTACTCATGACCGATGCCGGAGTTGACAACACGACAGCAGGATGATGGTTCACATGAGGACTCAGAAAGATCTACCGCGACGCCATGATCTACATGCAAGTAAGGTTGACATCAGCAACTGAGTTAGCAGTGTGGGCGATCGATAAGGAGAACTGGATAAACCACTGCAAACAAGTGGAACGAAACTATCATCCTGCGACCACGGAGAAGAAGTCCTATACGACATCAAGGAACCAGGACGGAACCTGGAAAAGACAAGACCAAGATGAAAGAGGGGAACCCATGGAGCTGGACAGTACAAGGAAGAAAGGACGGCTCGACATTCCTCAAGGCGTATATGAACAAAGAAAGAAGGACAACCTTTGTTTCAATTGCGGAATTGAAGGACACGGAATCAAGGATTGCAGAAGGCCAAGATCGAGTGAAAATGGAATGCAGACGAAGAAACCTTTCACCACACAAAGGTTCCAACAATTTCCAAAAAGAACAAACCTGAGAGAGATATCTATTGATGAAGGAGATAACCAGTTAGAAAAAGATGACGGTCCCCAGCAATAGATGGTCTGAGGGACAAGGAACGAACGAAACCCATCAAGTTATCGAACACATACGCGGCACTGCAAACGGAATCAATGGAAACACACGGAGACCAGTTAATAGTCAAAACAAAGCTACATGTCAACCAACACGAAACGATCGAGATATACGCAATGATAGACTCAGGAGCAACTGAGGATTTCATTGACAAAGGAATCTGTGACAAGCACAGAATCAAGACCAAGAATACGAACAAGAAAAGGACGATTTACCTCGCGGACGGAAATCCAAGTGCAATGGGGGATGTTACCCACATCGCGCAAGTACCTATGGAAATTGGAAACCATAGGGAAACGGCAACCTTCCAAGTGGCAAATCTCAAAAACCACGAGATAGTGCTGGGAATGCCCTGGCTAAAGAAGCACAACCCGGATATGGACTGGACGGAGAATAAGGTCACCTTCAAAAGCAGATTATGCGAGAAGGAATGCCTACGAGACCCGCCAGTCGTGTATGGAACCCCAGAAGTCAAAGTCGAATACGAAAGCCTCAAGGCATGATACGAAGAAACCAAGACGATTGCCAACGGGCAGAAGAAACAGAATGAGGATCACAGGATTCTGGTCAAGAAGATCAACCCGGAGGCTCTGATACCTCTTAGAGGGTCAACAAAGGCTACAGGACACGACCTGTATGCACACGAAGATGCAACGATACCAGCAAAAGAACAAGCTGCAATACGGACAGGAATAGCTATCGGACTACCGGACGGCACCTATTGTCGAATTGCTCCTAGAAGTGGACTATCAGTTAAACATAAACTGATGTTAAATGCGGGAGTAATCGATGCCGACTATACTGGTGAGATTAAGGTAGTTTTAGCCAACCTGAACGACAAGAAGTACAAAGTCTCAAAAGGAGACTGGATTGCTCAGTTAATCATCGAAAGGATTAACAAGGAAGACGTTCAAGAAGTCAACACTCTCAACGACTCTGAAAGAGGAAACCAAGGATTTGGATTAATGGACGAACAAGAAACTACCAAGAACCAACACGACAAGATTCAGATACGCAAAATAATAGCAGAAGAATTTCGCGAAGATTACAATGAAGGGGCATACACAGGAATACTCCGATAGAACTTTACTACCAAAGACCTAGAATGGGCCAAAATCAACATTAGCACAGAATTGGCCATATAAGACAAACGACAGCGAAAACAACAAGACTGGAGGGATAATATACCCAAACAGTATCACAAGTTCCACGATTTATTCAAAGAGGACAATGCAACAGAACTACCCCCTCATCGATATGGGGTAGACATAGCAATCGATCTCGAACTGGACAAAGATGGAAAACGAACACAACATATATCATGGAAAAAGGTATACTCACTCAGCGAGCAAGAATTGGAAGAACTAAGACAATACCTCGAAACCAACTTGGACCGAGAATGGATTTGAGAAATGAAAGAAGCATGGGGATCACCCATAACGTTTGTCAAAAAGAAAGATGGAAAATTGAGGCTATGTGTGGATTACCAAGCACTCAATTTACTTACGAAAAAGGACCGATATCCGCTTCCCCTAATAGGAGAAGCCTTGGATCGACTAAGAACGGCACAATACTTCACCAAACTCGACATCAAGGACGAATACCATAATGTTAGGATCACATAAGGAGATGAATAGAAGACAACTTTTGCATCCAAATACGGGACGTATGAATACCTGGTTATGCCTTTGGGGCTAACCAATGTACCTGCGGCGTTTCAACGATGGATCAACCAAGTGTTGAGCCGATTCCTCGACAGATGTTGCATTGTCTATCTAGACGATGTACTCGTCTACTCCGATAACCTGGAACAATATATCAGGGACGTTAGCGAGCTGATGGATAGCATTCAGAAATCGGGGATGAAAATCAAACCGACAAAATGAGAATTCCACAAAGAAGAAACGGAGTACCTAGGATACATCATCAACAGAGAAGGAGTCAAAGTGGATCTAGTCAAAACGAATGCCATATGGAAATGGAAACCACTAGGAACGAGAAAAGATGTTCAATGTTTGATTGGATTCTGCAACTTCTACGGAAAGTTTATAGAAGGGTTCAGCAGAATTGCTAAACCGCTCTATAACTTCACGAAGAAACAAGCCAAATGGAGATAGTGTTAGGCGGAAGCCGACTCTAAATATTTGTCGAGAAGACTTAGGCCTGAATCTTTCGTAATAGACGGAGATTTGTCTAGGAAGACTCGTTGTCGTTCTTTTCGTTTATGACTACTAAGAACTGGCTTAATCGATATAGGGATTATTTTTATAAAGATTCGTAGGTAAAACAATGTTATATTGTTAAGGTCTCTTCTCCATTGCTTGTCTTTCTCTAAAAGCTTGGGAGGCACTTCGATATTTATATCCCGCATCTGAGTGTTTGCGGACTACTTCTAATCCTCCTATAACAATGTACCTTCCCCAAAAATCGTATGCTACGTCTCATAGTCTTAACAAGTGTGAACACCGTTTGACCCTGAATTCTTGCACACCATCTTCGTCCTCATATATGCTTTTCTGTCTTATCATAGGATGTGTTATTATCCTCGAATGACCGGTCTTCAATTTATAGAGCCAAATAGACTTCTGTCTGAAACTACTGTCATCTTGACTATCGTCCCAGTAGTCTCTTCCGATTTCACATAGTGGCCAGCGTATGTGTTGGGCACCTATGCATGATGCAGGCTTTGTAGACTGTGCGCCAACACATGTATGTCTACCGCCTATTAGGTCTTCTGAGTCTGAGCAGCTTCCCCTCGGTCCGCCTCGCCTCAAAGAGAATCACCTCTCGAGGGATCCTGTTTCCAGGACCAACCAACATACAGCGGCCTTCAGATAGGTATTGGTGTCATATCTATCTCCTATGGCCTCTGGGGCTCTGTAGGAGTAGTTGCGGATTCTCGAACAGAAAACGTCCCGTTACTTTTGGCCCGTAGTTAGGATGCCTAACTTTGAAGCCTAGTAACTCAATGCGCCTCCGACGGATTTCCTCCATTCCACTTCTCAGAGGTACGCAGAGGTGCCCCTTATAAATCCTGCGAACAGCTTCCGGTCGGGCTGACAGCAGCGACGTATATGGGGGTGTTAGGCTCGCGATAAATGAGGGTCTGTGCGCAGTTACCCTACCGAGAGGTCTGTGCATTTTCTATATGCCTAACATGAGCTCCCTCCTACAAGGTTTCGTCTCGAACACCTTCTTGGTATTATCTATTTAACAAATTTCCTTTTAAGACCCGATGTGGTCAGGGTAAAAAACCTTCCGGCGTTTGCTTGTCCACCGTAGGAAAACCTTTTCCTCATCGTCTTACTTCTTCCTGCCCTGGCATCTCGGGGTTATCTCGATGAAACCCTTTGACTACATCTTCAGCATTCTCCATGCCTGTAGCCGGTTCCCAAGTATTTTCATCTTCCGCACAACCCTGCCATTTCACAAAGTACCACAGCTCCCGTATCTGCCTATACCGGTTGCTGACCCTTCGCCTATATGTCCGTATTTCGCTTCGGACAATTTTCTCTATTTCCCATTGCAAATCCCCTTCAACCTCCTCTGGTTCTCTGGGAGGTTGTCTGCGTTCTGGATGAACCGATTCTGGATATGGTTCAAGTAAGGATACCTGTAACGTATTCGCTAGGTGCTAATCACATTTCGAGAGGTGTACGATAGTAGACAGGTTGCCTGCTCTTCCAGAGAGGGGGCGAGAGCTGTAAGAACTAAAGGAGGCTTCGGTGGTGTACTGGAGAAACTAAAGAGTAACCGTTCAACCAAGTAAATTGAAAATACTGTCTGTCGAAGTCTGTCCTTTCCATTGTGGAATAGGACCGTCTTTAAATACACAAATCTGTTCATGTCTAGCATGAACGAAACTAAGCAAAGGTATCAAGCGATACACTTTGGTAAAACAACACAAGTATTAAATTAAGTATCAAAACGATACTTCAAACAAACCAAGTATCAAAGTGATACTTAAAACAAAACATAAAACAAACTAAGTATCAAAACGATACTTCAAACAAACCAAGTATCAAAGCAATACTTGAAATAAAACATAAAACAAACTAAGTATCAAAACGATACTTCAAACAAACTAAGTATCAAAGCGATACTTAAAACAAAACATAAAACAAACTAAGTATCAAAACGATACTTCAAACAACCCAAGTATCAAAGCGATACTTGAAACAAAACATAAAACAAACTAAGTATCAAAACGATACTTCAAACAAACCAAGTATCAAAGCGATACTTAAAACAAAACATAAAACAAAATCCTTAACTGAGTACCAGTACCGGTTACAATATGTGGAAGATAGGGTGAATATTCCATCGGTCAGAAATGTTTAGTTTAAACGCTCGGTTGCCTCTTTTTTCCAATACTTGGAACGGCCCATAGAGTTTGGGTACTAGCTTTTTCGACTTCCCTTTAGTGTGTATATTTTTTGCGTTTAACATAACTTTGTTACCAATTTTAAACTCATGTTGTTTTTTGGCTTTCTGATCGTAGTATTTCGCCATTCATTCCCATGTCTTTTCAAGCGATCTCTTCACTTGTTCATGTATCGTCTTAATCCAGTTCGTGTATAGTGTAGCACCGGGGTTTTGAACCTCGCGTTCTTTCATCCACTCAGTTTTTGGGTGGAAATCATAGTTTGCGTAAAAGGGTGACATTCCGTGAGCGTTGGTTGCAGAGTTGTTATACGCATGTTCCGCTAGCGGCAGTAACTGATACCAGTCATCTTGGTCATAGTTAATAAAACTTCGGAGATATCCTTCCAGCACTTGGCTGGTTCTCTCTGTCTGTCCATCAGTCCGTGGATGGTATGCCGTTGACATTCGTCGTTTAATATCCAACGCCTTACACAATGATTCCTAAAATTCGCCGGCGAACTTAGAGTCCATATCCGAAATGATCTCCCTTGGTAAGCCGTGTAGCTTCCAAACCTCCCTTAAGAACACATTAGTGACATCCTTTGCCGTAGCCGTAGTTTGTAATCCAAGAAAGTGTGCCATCTTCGTGAATCGATCCACAACTACCATAATTTGTGTACAGCCTTGTGATTCTGGTAGTTGGGTTATGAAGTCAACTGATATCGACGACCATGCCGTAAACGTGGTTTGTAGCAGCTGCAACAGCCTATATTTCGCATGTCGTGGTGACTTGTTGTGTTGACATTCATCACAAGACCGTACATAGTCATTGATCCATTCGGCTAATCCCTTCCAGTAGAAATCTCTCATGATGATTTCAAGGGTTTTTTCTTGTCCGAAGTGTCCGGCTATCTTTGCGTCATGGTATCCTTCAGCTATCTTGGTGTATAGGGCCTGTTTGTCGCGGACAAATATACGATTCTTATATTATAGGAGATCGTCAACTAGCGTCCAGTTCTTAGGGAATTCCTTTCCCTCATTTCGGAGTTTCGACAAGTCCTCTCGTCGTTTTAGCCAGTCTCTATCCGATCTCGTCGCCTCAAGATGTTGTCCCAGGAACTCAGGATTAAACTTTTTCATAGTCTTTTGTCTTAGCATGGCCGTTGATATTAGTATTTTCTCTGGTATTTCTTCGATGTCGTACCAGGACAAATTTTCGTCTGCCGATGCTTCTAGCTGACATATGATGGGTTCTTGTTCCTTTATCGTTAAACTTCTTGTAGCGATGTCTGTACTCCCGAAACCTTGGGCTCCTCTTTCAGTCTCGTCTAATTCATTGACCTCTATAAAATCAGATGTGTCGATTTTTTCCACTATGAGTTGAGCCATTCTGTCTCCTTCTCAGATTTGACAATCAACATCCTTGTGGTTATATAGCAAGACTTTGAGTTCTCCTGTATAGTCGGCATCTATTGTTCCTGTGCCAACCGAGATTCCGGAACGTACTGCTAGGCCACTATGGGCCACCACTCGTCCATATGTCCCTGCTGGTAGGCTTATTGCTAGTCCAGTACCGAGCAGCACTTGCCCGCCTTTAGGGATGATGGCGTCGCTTATGGCATATAGGTCATGTCCAGCCGCCATTCTTGATCCTTTGGTGGGTAACCGCGCCTTATGGTTCAACCTTCGTACTCGGATATATTTGTCCGAGGTATTCGTCTCTGGCTTCAGCACCAGGTCTTTCTCATGGCTCCAACCCAGTACTTCTTTTCCTAACCCTTCTTTTTCCTCCTGTAGTGCCAACAGCATTACTTGGAAGTGTTCTGTTTTCAGAACAGTTTACTCGCGATGCGTAGTTCCCTCCTCAGGATGGTACTCCGGCCGTCTACTTAGCGCATCAGGCTTTCCGCCCTTAGTTCCTAGTCGGTAGACAGTCTTAAAATTGTATTCCGCTAGTTTCTGAGCCCGTCGGATTTGGCGTCCGCTGCGAACCTTGGAAGTAAGGAAGTATTGTAGGTTTTGATGATCGGTGTAGACCGTTACAGGTTTCTCCATGCCTAATAAGTAGTGTCTCCATTCTTTGAACGCTTCTAGGATTGCAAGTAGTTCCTTGTCATGAATCTCGTAGTTTCTTTCTGCCGAGTTCAACTTTCGTGAGTGGAAGGCAACTGGATGTAGCCTTTTTTCCACAAACTGTGACAAGACACAGCCCAAGGCAAAGTCGCTTGTATCCGTTTCTACCACCGCTTCACGGTCTGGGTAGAAATGTTGTAGAATGGGCGCAGTCGTAAAGCGATGTTTTAGCTCTTTGAACGCTGATTCTTGCTCAGCGCCCCAATGAAAATCCTTTGGATTTCCTTTTAGTGTCTCCGTTATAGGTTTACACACTCCGGAGAAACTTTGTATAAACCGTCGGTAAAAATTGGCAAATCTAATGAATATCTGTACTTCTTTTACCGACACCGGCGACTTCCAAGCCAATACAGAATCAGCTTTCCTCGTGATCATAGCTACTCCTTCGACGGATACCATATATCTCAGGAATTCTACCTCTTGGACGTGAAAGAGTGACTTTTTCAAGGATACAGCTAGTTGGTAGTCTGCGAGTCTTTGCAAGACTTGATTGACTAACTCAACATGGCTTTTTTCATCTTTTGAATATATCAAAATGTCATCCAAATAGCAGACCACTTCGTAGTCCAAAAGTTCATGCAGGACTTGGTTCATCATATCTTGGAAGGTTGCAGGAGTATTAACGAGTCCGAAAGGGATCACTTTGTATTTGTAATAGCCATATCGAGTCCGGAAAGCTCTCTTCCATTCGTCTCCCTCTTTAATTCTTATCAGATGATAGCTGTCTTTCAGATCAAGCTTCGTGAAAATCTTGGCCCCAGCTACTTGATCTCTTAATTCGGACATTAATGGTAGTGGGTGTCTGTTCAAAACCGTAATACGGTTGAGGTTTCGGTAGTCAACTACTAACCGAAGTTTACCATCAGGTTTTGGTACGAACAGCACCGGCGCTCCTGCTGGGGACTTGCTTCTTGTGATTTTTCCTTGATCCATCATCGTTTTTAGGTATTCCCTTAAGGCTGCAAGCTGCTTTTCTGATAAGGGGTATATTGGGCCCCAAGGCGCTTTTGCGTCGGGCTTTAATTCGATTTCGTGATCGAACGTCCTTCGTGGCGCCAGTTTTTCCGCTGTCTGGGGTAAGAACAGGTCTTTGTGTTGCCAATATTCTTAAGGAAGCGATCCTAAGACTATGTCGTCAAGACTTTCGCTTGTGCTGATCCTTCCAATATATGCAGCATTTTCTTCAAAGACTACTGTCTCATCATACTCGAACATGTCGGCTATTCCTTCATCTTCTCCCGCACAATGTTCGCAACATTTTGCGTCAAACGACCATCTTTCAGGGTCTTCGATGTGTGATATGGGATGTTCTTCATGCCACCATCCAAATGGTATGATCATCCCATAGGATCCCAGTTCTGCTATTTCGCAGGTTATCTCAGACAGATGTTTATTTCTCCCAATTTCTAACCATAAAGGATGGGTGTAAAACTTCCCTCCGGACGCTGCTGCAGTTCCATCAAATCCATAAATTTTGACCGCATCCGGTCGTTGCGTAAAAGGCAACCGGTGTTCTTATACCAATCTTTGATTGATGACGAACACATTGGAGCCTGAGTCCAATAGGACTTTAATTTTTTGTCGCCTATAATTTAAAAAGAGGTAGGCGTCTCCCTCAGGGCAGGAATATCGTTTAGGTAAAGACGCGTAAAGCTTGCGTCGTCGCGGTTGACCGCAATCCTCTTCAGGTTTTCGTTTAGACATTGTGTAACTGATGTTTGTTACCATGCCTGCACGGTTTCGACCATTGAGGTCTCCTCAGACAAACTGAACTTTTCTTGGTATATCGGGCAGCCCACTACTAGCGGTCTTTACCTCCTGCCGAGGAGTTCCCATACCTTCCACTTTTTCTACCTGTGGAACCAACCTTGGGGGTCTCTGCCATTGTCCAGATATCATGGGGACAAAAGCTGGGTGCGTAGGGCTGGTCGGCTGTCCCTTTGATAACCTTCTCAGGCTTATTATCCACCCTCGCTTAATCATAGACAGTGTCCTCATTTTATCGGGTGCCCGGCCGGTACCATTGCGGCACCTAAGAATTAATAGATAGAGGTGAGGTCTAGAGCTCTTGTACCTGTCGGTCGAAGATATGCCTCACCCGTCCCTCTATTTCTTTCATCTTAGCCCTACTGGCGCTCCCATTGGTACCCTTGGTGCTGTCTGTTTCCTGTCTAGGTTTTGGTCCTTATCAGAAACCTTTCTGATTCCAGGTCATGTGCCTGACTACCCAAACAAGCATGTGTCCGGGACATTGCGGCGAAACATACATTATTACCTTGAGAAACATCAAGGCACCGCCAATGTTACCATCGCTCTTTGTTGATCCTCTTGTCTCAGCAAGAGGGATGCGTGTACTTCTACTCAGGTTGTCCAGTATGGTTGCTTTCCTCGCTTCGGTCCCCTTTTACCATTGATTTCGATTCCTAGAGCCTATGTGTCTACTAGACTACCCGAACACCAACGTTGTCAGTACCGTATGGTGAATTATGTAATTTCTTCATCTTCGCCTAATTCCCATAATCGACTGGTAGTTCTGACTTGTCCAGCCTGGGCGGGTTTTCGAGTAGGTCTCGGTGGTTTGGCGGACCTTGCTCGGTTGGGGCCCATTCGTAATGGCCTCCGGCTGACTGCAGCTGCCGATACTTGAATATTTTCCCAACATGTTTTATACGTGTGGTTCTTTTTTCCACATCTCGTACAATTGTCGTCCTTTTTTCTCACATCAATAACGCTTTACGAGATATCTTGGTGTGCCTCAGACCAATTTGAATGTGTGGTGTTAGCACTTCCTCCTAATTTCTTAGTCGGCCATTCCAACTTGTGGTCTTCACGTTTCATTTTTCGCGAGGGTCCCCCACCTCCTTTTATATAAGCCTTATCCTTTCGTGGCCTATCAGACTTTTCGTCCTTTGAGGAATTGTCTTTTGTATCCTTAGAGGAGGAGTGTCGGGGAGTAAATTCCTTCAACAATTTCTTCTGATACAGATGATCTTTTTCTGCACGGCCTGCTTCAATCACAACATGTTCCCATTCCTCGTCTGTACTAAATCGGTGGAAGGAAATGCGGGTAAGGATTTCTTCAGGCAAATTCTTTTCGACCGTCTCTCTCCATGATTCACCTGTCATCTTAGCCTTATAGTTTAGATTGTGCATGATTCGGAGGTAGGTTTGAATGTTGCCTTTGTATTTTACTTCCTTCATGTCCTGCAGGGCTTGTCGTCCTTCTTGTAGGAGCGCAAAGGCCCTTCTTATTTCATATGAGAAACGGGTCCAACTTCGAAAATTTGGGTTTTGGATCTCGCCCTGTAATCCGTCCATCTTTCTTCCGTACCATATCGTGTATGGTGTTACCACTTTTCCCTTGGTAAAGTTGAGGGCATATATGACCCGTTCCCTATCATCTCTCCAAATGTGTGGGTTTCGATCGAAGTAATCGATATATTATTGAAGCCCAATGTGCACATCTTGGTGCTTTTCTCCCTCGAAGAGTGGCGGTGCCTCTACTGGCCTTTTCGTGTTTACCACGAAGGCTTCTACCAGAACGTTCGCCAGGTCTGACTGTTCTGGAGTTAGATCCCTGCGGCGTCTATCTGGTCCACCGCCTCTTCGTCTTGTATCATCATCGCTGTCATCACCGTCGTCATCACCAGGGTATCCTCCGCCTTGCCCAGGTGGTGGAGTTGCATCTGAGGTTCCTTCCCGACTAGATTGAGGCTTGGCGGTTTGTTTGCCCTTTTCCTGTCTAGTCACTCTGGAATAATATTCCTCTTCGTCCTCCACAGACTCCATCCTTACACCCTTGCCGTCCTCCGGTTTTTCTTTCGGAGTCTCTTTCTTTCTGGAGGAAATGAGAAGTTCTTGGACCGCTTTGTCAATCTTTTTGAGTTCACCCTGTTGAGATGAGAGTGACTCACAAGTTTTCTTTACTTCGTTTTGAAAGAGCATGTCTCTTTCCTTGAAGGCACTATTTACCTTCCGGTCTTAGTCTTTCATTTCCTTTCTGATTTCTTCTACTGCTTGCTGTAGTAGGATATCCCGTTCAAGCGTGGTCTGATGTAACTATGAGGTGACCCCTTCATGATGTTCTTGTCTGGCAGCTTGTTGTGCCAGGTTTTCCGCGATTTCCCTTACTATCCTTTCTTGTAGAGATTTTACTTCAGTCTCTACCCCTTGACATTGCATCAGCAGGACCCCTATGTCTTGATTATGGATTTCCTTTCCTTCTGCAATTTGTTTTTGAATTTCAAACAACTGGAGTGCGTTTTCCTGTAGAGCTCCTGTGAGCTGGGCGAACGCTATATTTGCGGAGTCAATGGAGGAAGTTATGTCCCTCCAGACATCGCGTAGTACCACTCCTACTCTTGTGGCTAGCCTTACCAAGTCGGCCGCTTGATCCCTTGGTCTCGGAGTAAATGAGTGGGATGAGCTGGAGACGCTTGATGCCCGTGATCCATCTCTTGGTGGACGCCTTAGCCCCGAGGGGAGTGATGAAGGTTGGCTCGGTGCGTTTTCACCTTCACTCCCGGTATCCATTCCATCTTTATCTTTTATTCTCTTGGGGGCTTCTCTCCACAGTACCGGAGTTCCCGGACCTTCAGGTATCCATGGCGTTGATGGCTCTCTCATTTTTTCCCAGCTAAAGGGTGCTGGAAGGAATCGTTTGCTGTAACAGGGTTCTGTCTTAGTGAGATTTCGGATGATTTCCGAGTCTCCACGCTAAAGGTATAGTAGGTGTGAAGCTACTATCAAGGGATCCCTCTTCACTGGTATCCCAGTCGAGGAAGGGTTTCCAGACGAATTCTGGCCAGTACCAGGTTTCGTAAAGCTTTTGAAATTGTTCCTCCATAGGAACTAGAGTTGGGTCAGCATACCACGAGGGAGCTTCTTGTTCCAGGAACGGTATTTCTGGAAGCTCCGGCGGACTAGATAACACTAGACTAATAGTAGGGTAGTGTACCTTGGTCGGTGGTTCGAATATTGAATTGGTTCGGGAGAGTTCCCCAAGGGTATCTAAACTGACCATATTTTCAATGGGTTCGCCGTTGGCGTAACTCGAACCCATGTACTTATTTAGTACAAAGTGGTGACCGACTTATTTAGTGAGACTTGGTAACAAGGAGAACTAACAATATAGTGTTAGGCAGAAGCCGACTCTAAATATTTGTCAAGAAGACTTAGGCCTGAATCTTTCGTAATAGACGGAGATTTGTCTAGGAAGGCTCAGTGTCGTTCTTTTCGTTTATGACTACTAAGAACTCACTTACTCGATAGAGGAAATATTTTTATAAAGATTCGCAGGTAAAACAATGGTATATTGTTAAGGTCTCTTCTGTGTTGCTTCTTGTCTAAAAGCTTGAGAGGCACTTTGATATTTATATCCCGCATCTGAGTGTTTGCGGACTACTTCTAATCCTCCTATAACAAAGTACCTTCCCCAAAATTGTAAGCTACGTCTCATAGTCTTAACAAATGCGAACACCGTTTGACCCTGAATTCTTGCACACCATCTTCGTCCTCATAAATTCTTTTCCGTCTTATCGTAGGATGTGTTATTATCCTTGATTGACCGGTCTTCAATTTATAGAGCCGAATAGACTTCTGTCTGAAACTGCAGTCGTCTTGACTATCATTCCAGTAGTCTCTTCCAATTTCACATAGTGGTCAGCGTATGTGTCGGGCACCTATGCATGATGCAGGCTTCGTAGACAGTGCGCCAACACTTGTAAGTCTACCGCCTACTAGGTCTTCTGAGTCTGAGCAGCTTCCCCTCGGTCCGCCTCGCCTCAAAGAGAATCACCTCTCGAGGGATCCTGTTTCCAGGACCAACCAACATACACCGGCCTTCAGATAGGTATTGGTGTCATATCTATCTCCTATGGCCTCCGGGGCTCTGTAGGAGTAGTTGCGGATTCTCGAACCGAAAACGTCCCGTTACTTTCGGCCCGTAGTCAGGGTGCCTAACTTTGAAGCCTAGTAACTCAATGCGCCTCCCACGGATTTCCTCCGTTCTACTTCTCAGAGGTACCCAGAGGTGCCCTCCTATATATCCTGTGAACAGCTTCCGGTTGGACGGACGGCAGCGACGTATATGGTATTATGAAGCGGGCTTTGTTGAGATGACATTATAGTCATGGGGCGCAACTCTTTGAAATCTCGCTAAGGACGTGCGGGCCCCAGAGCGGGGCCGGAGGGGGGTGTTAGGCTTCGATAAATGAGGGTCTGTGCGCAGTTACCCTACCGAGAGGTCTGTGCATTTTCTATATGCCTAACAGATGGAATAAATATGAACAAAAGGCATTCGACAGTATCCGAAAGCAACTCACGAGCGCCCCATTACTAGTTCACTATGACCCCGATAAAGAACGAGTAATTGAAACCGACACCTCGAAATATGTCTGTTCCGGGATACTGTCATAGAAATGCGACGACGGAAGGTGGAGAACCGTCGCCTACCGGTCAAAGAAAATGACACCAGCCGAATGCAACTATGATGTCCACGACAAAGAACTATTAGCAATAGTTCAAGTAATGAAGGAATGGCGACGATACGTTTGCGACACAAAAAGTGTCGTGAAAGTACTATCGGACTACAAAAACCTAGAACAGTTCATGAAGGACAAGGTACTAAATGATCGGCAACTACGATGGATGGAACAACTAAGTCAGTTCAAGTTCCAAATTGAATACCGACTTGGCAAAGAAAGAGGCAAACCGGATTCTCTTACCAGGATATCAAGCGACAGACCACAAGACGATAACGACGAAAGAATTACCAGAAAAATCCAAACGTTATTACCGGTTGACCGATATTTCATAAAAGACAAAATCGAAACAATGGAGATGGTAGAAATTACGACAGAACACGAAGAAAGAATACAGAAAGCAAGCAAAAAAGATGGAACTATTAAAGCGATAAGGGAAGCATTGGAAGAAGGAAAGAAAGAGATGAAGGGGATAGCACTGGGTTTATGCCACTGGAAAGAAAATCAGCTATGGTACGACGGAAAGCAATGGGCCCCCGGAAGAAGAAGAGATAAGAACGGAAATCATACGACAACATCACGATTCACCAATATCAGGACATAGAGGAACGGCTAAAACAACCGAACTCGTCACGAGGTCATTCTATTGGCCAGGACTGCGTGAAGACGTCAAGAGATACATCAACAATTGCGATATATGTCAAAGAACGAAAACAGCAAAGGATGCACTATACGGATTACTCAAATCAAACGAAGTCACGGAAAGACCATGGGAAACGATCACCATAGATTTTATTACCAACCTTCTGAATTCGGAAGGATGGAACACCATTTTAGGTATGGTGGATCGCCTGACCAAAATGAGTCACTTTGTTCCAGTTAAAAAGAATATGACAACGGCAACATTCATCCGAACGATTTGCCATGAAATCTTTAGATTAGATGGACTACCAAAAAATATCATCACGGATTGAGGATCATTATTCACATTCGGAGCATGGAAAAAAGCAACAGGAGAATTGGGAATATGGAACAGGCTCAGCACGGCATTCCATCCACAAACCGACGGACAAACAGAACGGGTAAACGGGATATTGGAACAATATCTCCGTGCATACATCAATTATCAACAAGATAATTGGGGGGAACTACTTCCGATGGCGGAGTTTGCATAAAACAATAGCAAACAAGAAACGATTGGCACAACACCATTCTTTGCCAATTATGGACAACACCCAAGAAGTCAGGCCACAGATCATACGAGCAGTGGAATGATAACAGATAAGATGGAGATGAGTTAATTGCACAACACATTACGATACGAAATGGATCAAGCACAGCAATGACAGAAAGAACAATACGATAAGGACCGAAGACGTGATCCGAACCTATAGATAGGGGATATGGTGTGGCTACTACCACGCAATATCAAGACCACGACACCATCGAAGAAATTGGATTACAAGAAAAGCGGGCCGTTTCGGATAATGGAAAGCATTGGGAACTGAGAATATAAGCTCGACCTCCCTCCCTCGATGTGAATACACAATACATTCCACATCTTACTGCTCGAAATCTACAATAATAACAAGGTTCCCTCACACATAATAACTCCTGCTCCTCCGCTAGAAATAGACGGAGAATCCGAATACGAACTCGACGAGATAATCGATTCTCGCTTGCGCTACAGAAAACTCCAATACCGTGACAAGTGGACCGGTTATTCTCCCGAACACGATGAGACCTGGTATCCAGCGAGCAACTTCACCAAAGCTCAAGATGTCATCGAACTCTTCCACTTAAGCTATCCCGACAAATCCTACCGGGATAACAATCACCAACAACCCCAAGAACGAAGAAGGCGCTAAGTTGGCTATGAAGCCCCATGAGGGCTGGGATGACTGCTCCAGTGCAGTCACCCCCACGAGCCCCGAACGATCATATATGGGGCCAAGCGAAGAAGAGATCAGACAAAGGAAGAAACACGCCGCCATGAGTTGGACGGTGTGCTACGACGATGAATGCCCAATACACTTTGGGGAAAAAGAGGGAAGCAGATGGTTCCCTCGACAATACAAGAAAGGAGGGCCAAGGCCCGATCACAGTGCAAAGCGATGGACTGAATGCGATCGCATTCAGTGTCAGGCACATAAGGCAGCAAAAATCGAAGCAGGATACCATCCAAAGAGGGATGGAAGCGGGAGGCCACTCGGGAAGAAATTGGCCTAAGACTACTGCAAGGCTATGGGGACACGGCCTGTGGAGAGAGGAGCCCAAAACTCCTCTGCCGAAACCGAACCCAACTACGGAAGGCTGTAAGGCCAAATAGCAGGATAACTAAAGCAACTTGGCACCGCTGAAGCCACAATTTCGGCACAAGAACAAATGATCGCCCAACAACAACAGACGATCGAAACGGCCAACCTCACGCTTGAAATAGTGAGGACAAGGGCCAGAGATTGGGAGCCAAGGTTTCACAGACTTCGAAGGTCCGTCTGCACATATGGACGGGAATTGACGAAGATGGGGGATAGCAGATAGAGCCTGATGGGACTCAGGCTTAAGGAACCGGGAGCTAATATCACGGATGTGACAGATAGCTCAGGATTTCGCACATGGCTCGATTATGAGTCATGGGGCTCACGCATATGACTCATTTGAGTCATATGACTTGTTTATGTTATGATTTGTTATGTTTCGCATATGACTTGATTATGAGTCATGGGTCTTGCGCGTATGACTCATTTGAGTCATATGACTTGTTTATGTTATGATTTGTTATATTTCGCACATGACTCGATTATGAGTTATGGGTCTCGCGCGTATGACTCATTTGAGTCATATGATTTGTTTATGTTATGATCAGATGACTCGAGAGTTATGAGTTATCAGGGTTAGGGTTGCAAGGAGAGGTCTAAATAAGGAGGCCGATACGGCTGAGGAAGATAGCAACGACCATCTCCGCTACACCTCCGGTGATTGAAATCTCAACAGCAAGGAATTCTCACCACTTTTCACGTCTGGTCCTCCCCCTATGGGGGGGACTAGGCCATCATCTTTTATCTTTTTGCAGCGGCAAAACTTCTCTCCTGCTTTCTCTCTTAAGGTCTGCCCTCATGAGACCCCTGCTCGCTTCTTGCTGGCGTCTTCCTCGCTGCTTTCCTCTCCTTCCCCGCTTTTGCTTTAGCCTCGCTTAGCATCAGCACGGTCGGGTTCCTCCTTTTTCCCTACAACAGAGGGCTAGGAATACGGTTTGCGGTACGTGATTACAACGGATTCCTTCTTCTTTCCTGTGGTCGGTTCGGGTCAGTCCCTCTGCTAGGTCTGGGTTTTATCCCGCTGGTGGGTACGGGTTAGTCCCACAGTCGGGAATTGGCGGTTGGTTTTCTCAACAGGCTACGGTCGAATTCGCCTCTCTCCTCCTCTCTTCCCTTTCCGTGGTTTCGCCTTCTGTGGGCACTGGGAATTAATGTAGACCACCTAGTTAAGACACGAACACGTTTCCGATAGTTGTTTCAGTATCTGGGTCTACTCCTCCCTCTTCCTTCCTCGGGTCGTTCAGCTGGTATCCTACTACCTCCCTCTTCGGCTGGCATCCTACTGCCACCCTTCTCGGCTAGCACCCTACTGCTCCCCCAGCTGGCACCTTGCTGCCCTCCGGCTGGTACCCTACTACCACCTCTTCGGCCGGTATGCTACTGCCACCCGGCTAGCACCCTACTGCTCCCCCAGCTGGTGCCTTACTGCTCCCCCGGCTGGTACCCTACTACCACCTCTTTGGCCGGCACCCTACTGCCACCCAACTAGCACTCTACTGCTCCCTTAAGATTGCACCTTACTGCTACCTCTCTCTGGGGGGCCTCAGCCCCGGCCTCCTTCCCTCCAATTGGTATTGCACTGTCTCTGGTCGGTCGGGTTCCATCCTCGTCAAGTTTCCCCCTCAGTGGGGGTCGCGCCATTAATCGCTGCACCTGGTCCTCTCTTGGACCCGATCTAGGGTTAGCCTTTTGGCGGCCAGCTGTGCTATGGGCACTACCCAGTGGGTATGAGTTAGGCTTTCTTTTGTGCCTTCGGGCTGAGATTTCCGGGGGGATTTTTCCTTGGGCTTCCTGCTTTTCTTGTTTTGGGTTTCTTTTGGGGCTTAGTTCATCTGGGCTGTAGGAGGAGCTTGAGTCGGGGCGAGATGTGCAGTTGGCTCTATACCAGAGGGGCTTGAGGTTCTTGGTTATTGCCTCAGATGGAGGAGTGACGCGCGTGTTTACAGGTTTTGTTTTTGCCATAGCTAGCGCTGCATGCAGGTTCTTGTACCTTAAACAATGAATATACGATATAAAAAAAATAAAAGAACAAGAACAAAAAAAACGGCCGAGGAAGATAGCTTATGTTAGGCGGAGACAACCGGTATAGACTTATGGTTGTCTAGGCCAATAGGGATTCTTTCGTATGGACGGAGATTTGTCTAGGAAGGCTCGGAAGCAACTCGTTTCGTTTATGACTACTAAGAGTGCAAGAAAATAGGATAGAATCGTAAGAACAATATTATATTGTTAAGGTCTCTTCTCTGTTGCTTGATAATGTCTTAAGCTTGGGAGGCACTTCGATATTTATATTCCGCGTCTGAGTGTTCGCGGACTACATCTATCTAACATACAAAATATGTACCTCTTTAATTTTAACTCGCAACGTCGAGTTCTCCCTAAAGGTGCGAACACCGGGAGACCCTGAAAACCATCACACCATCTTCGGTAATTACTATTTCCTGCCTGGGAGACATACTTGTTACCAGTAGTAATTTTCCGATCCTCAGAGTCTATAGACCTGTAGCCGAGTTCTCAAGTCGAACTCAGTTGGCTCCAATAGTTCTTTTCGTTACCAAGAGGATCAGTCTTGATACGAGACTGCATCTGCAGATATGCCGGAGCTGATGACTTCTAGTTGTGATAACTCAACAACTAACCGATAGAATTCATTCTGATAACTCTCTTCTCGTAGAGGAGAGGCCATTCTATTGAATAGTCTCATAATTCCTCGGTCAGCAACTCCTGATTGTTCTATGTAGAGGGGGTGGACCTTCGTGTTGTATTGGTTGTAAATCCCGCAACTGCGGTACACCTCTTATCATAGTTGCAACACTCCTCGAAGCTCGCTGGCTTCTTTGGTAGTGTTTCCAGGAGCCCTAGACTCTTTCTAATCGTCGAAGGGTGGATGTGAATGCATTGGTTCGTTATCCCGAACCTCCTAACATTCATCTCATGACCTTGTGCGAAAACGTCCCGTTACTTACGGCCCGTATCAAAGATGTCATATTTTTGAAGCCTTGTAACTCCCTGAGTAGTTGACGGATTGACTTTGTTCCACCTCCCAGGTCTGGCCACTTTTTTTTTTTTTTTTTTTCTTTTTTTTTTTTATATCATACATTTGTTGTTTGGTTAAGGTACAAGAACGTGCATGCAGCGCTAGCTATGGCAGAAACAAAACCCAAAATCAAACAACTAACAAAAGAAAAACCAAAACCAGTTCCTCCGATGGCGTCCAATAACCGACGCATTGCCTACACTGGACTCATAAAGAAAAACTACTAACAAACTAGCATCGTAACGGGAACAAATCAAAAACTCATAATAACAACAAGCAATGAAATAAAACAGGAGACCTTCCACCACTTAGACCACTTGGCGACCCAGCCAACGACAACCGAGGCGAGGCAGGAAGGGAAGGGGAAGGGGAGAGGGAGGGCAGGCGGGGGGCATAATGTGCATACATGTCAGGGGGGAAACCAGTCTTGGTAGCAGTGTGATATCGTCCGAGGCCTAAAAGCACCGGAACCGAGGTTCATAGAGAAGAGTCAGGTCCAATATCCGTGATCCCCTGGAGGTGGCGACCGCGGGCTGCGGACTTGGCAGGACAGAAAAGGAGGGCATGTTCGAACGTCTCGTCGCCCTCCTCACACCAGGGGCAGAGGGGAGAGGGGTCGGTGTCGTGCCATGAGGGATGGGCAGCTAGGTAGCTCTTGCCAGCGCACATCTGGTGGAGCCGGCCTGAGAGGAAACGCCCCAGGCCCATGAAGGGGTGCGGGCGCAGCGTGGAGCTAAAGAGGTAGTAAGGTGGGGGAGGCGAGAGGAGGCGCCACGAGGTGAGGAGCTCTTCGCGGCACCGGGCCTTGAGTGAAGCGTAGAGGGCGGGGGCCCCCAGTGGGGCTACTTGCAGCGGAGGCAGGAGGAGGGGGTTAGCCGGAGGGAGGGGGTCGCTGCGGCTGCCGATGATGGAGTGAATGCGGTGGGCGACCGCATCGACCGGGAGGTGACGTCGGTTGGGTGGGGAGGGTGGTTTGGTGAGCCACCTGGGAGGGCGATAATTGGGACCAGCCCAAGGGTGTCGGCCTCTGACAGAACCAGGGAGGCGGAGGGAGTCGGGAGCCCTGAAGGGGGACGTAGGCGGGACCGAGGGGTCCAGGCGGGCGGTTGCCGGGTTGATTTCCGGTGGCAGGCAGACAAGGCGGACTGCCGCCAAGCGCTGAAGGGGTTTGATCAGTAGGTCAATGGGGGGGAGTGAGGCTTCGCAGGGAAGAATGGCCATGTTGGTAGAGGCGAAGCAGTTTGTAACCCACCTCTGTACCCGGTGCCAGAAAGCTCTCAGCTTGTCAAGCATCTTCCCAGGTCTAGCCAGAGGTCCCCTCTTATATATCCTGCGAACAGCTTTCGGTCGGACGGACGGCAGCGACGTATACGGTGTTATTCTGACACCTTCAATTCTGTGACCAAATAGTCACAGGACGCAACTAAGGTTGATGTGTATGATGACGCGCGGGCCCCGTAAGGGGGCCGGAGGGGGGTGTTGGAGATCAAGATTCTCGAACTCGGGTAAAGTTACCCTACCTAGGGTACTCCTAGGCTATCGGAATCGGGTACTCCTAACAGCTTAGCATCAGCATGGTCGGGTTCCTCCTTTTTCCCTTCAATAGACTGCTGGGAATATGGTTTGCAGTACGCGATTACATTGGATTCCTTCTCCTTTCCTCAGGTCGGTTCGGGTCAGTCCCTCTGCTAGGTCCGGATTGTATCCCGCTTGTGGGTACAGGTTAGTCCTACGGTCGGGAGTTGGTGGTTTGTTTTCTCAACAGGCTACGGTCGAATTCGCTTCTCTCCTCCTCTCTTCCCTTTCCGTGGTTTCGCCTTCTGTGGGCACTGGGGTTTATTGGAGACCGCCTAGTTAAGACACGAACACATTTCCGATAGTTGTTTCGGCATCTGGGTCTACCCCTCCCTATCCCTCCCTCGGCTCGTTCAGCTGGTATCCTACTACCTCCCTCCTCGGCCGCCATCCTACTGCCATCCTTCTCGGCTAGCACCCTACTGCTCCCCCAACTGGCACTTCAATGCCCACCCAGCTGGTACCCTACTACCGCCTCTTGTGCCAGCACGCTCGTGCCACCCGGCTAGCACCCTACTGCTCCCCCAGCTAGCACCTTACTGCCCTCCCGGCTGGTACCCTACTACTGCCTCTTCGGCCGGCACCCTACTGCCACCCGGCTAGCACCTTACTGCTCCCTTAAGCTTGCACGTTACTGCTACCTCTCTCTGGGGGGCCTCAGCCCTGGCCTTCTTCCCTCCAACTGGTATCGCACTGTCTTCGGTCGGTTGGGTTCCATCCTCGTCAAGTTTCCCCCTCAGTGGGCGTCGGGCCATTAATTGGTGCACCTGGTCCTCTCTTGAGCCCGATCTAGGGTTAGCCTTTAGGCGGCTGGCTGTGCTATGGGCACTACCTGGTGGGTATGAGTTAGGCTTTCTTTTGTGCCTTCAGGGCTGAGATTTCCAGGGGGATTGTTCCTTGGGCTTCCCGCTTGTCCTGTTTTGGGTTGCTTTTGGTGCTTAGTTCGTCTGGGCTGTAGGAAGGGCTTGACTCGGGGCGAGATGTGCGGTTGGCTCCATACCAGAGGGGCTCGGGGTTCTTGGTTTTTGCCTCAGACGGAGGAGGGACGCGCGTGTTTACAGGTTTTGTTTTTGCCATAGCTAGCGCTGCATGCAGGTTCTTGTACCTTAAACAAAGAACATATGATATAAAAAAAAAAAAAAAATTGGCCGAGGAAGATAGCACGCTTCATGCCCCCTATTTTCCCGACCACAACTTCCTCACGCATTCTATCACTATTGCGTCTGGTGTAACCCCTTACTTCTGCACGTCTACCTCCCTCTCGCTTAGGCTTCAAGTCTCTGCTTCGCACTCTTATGTCTGACCTTGGCTCCGCCGCCCCCTCTAAGGCGAGGTCTGCTCAGCCCCTCCACCCCGCGATCTTTGCGATCCCGAACCTTCTACAGTCTCTACAACCTGTTTCAGGAGATGCCTTCTCCTCCATCCCCCTCCCCATCTCGTCAGACCTTCGCGAACTCAGCGATGGCAAGGCCGTCCTCATCCTCCTCTAAGTGGCCACCCTTAACGGACTTGTCACCAACAACGAACGAATCGACCTCCTCTCCTCCAAAGTCCAGGGACTGGCTGATGGTGTTTCCGCCACTCAGGCCCCCTTACTTTCTTCCCTCACCCCCATTGAGTCAGCTCTACGTGACCTGTCACAAAGGCTTTCCCAACCACCGCCCCCACATCAGCGAGCCCCGACTCCAGCAGCTCCGCCCAACCCCCAGTCCAACACGGAACAACTTCCTGCCGTCCCACACCGCCAGCAGGCTCCCTCCCGCGCTCCCCTTGATCAGGTTGGAGCGATTGTGGACGGGTACAACCTTGACACGCCTCGCTGTGACATCATTACCGGCAAGAACTACGGCAACCTCGAAGCCCACACGGTCAAATACCCCAACTCGTGGGAGGTCTGGACCTTCCGTGATGGCAAATACCCCCCCCTCTCTGAATGGACCCCTGGTAACATGGATCCAACCTACCTTCGCCCTCCTCGCTCACTCGCCCTGGCTGCCGCTGCTGGAGGCCGGAAGAAGACCAAGGGGCCCAAGCAAAAACCACCTTCTACTGTGCAAGTCACGTCAGGCATGACAGCTCCTCCTGTTAAAGAAGACCCAATCCTGCCAGCAGCACAACGTCGTTTCTTCGCCCCTCGTTCCTCTCCTGCCCTCCATCCTGAAGCTGAAAGAGTTTCCGCGACCTTCCTCGACATCGCTGCATCGGTTCTTCGAGAAGCCAACTGCCCCCTTCCTCTCTCCCTATCTGCCCGGGTCAACGACAGAGGCTCTGTCACCCTCACCGTCCTCGATCCCCACACTCCCGCTACCTCCTACGCCCCATACTACCAAGCCCTCACCAACCGCCTCAACCAACTTTCCCCGGTAGGCGACAGTGCCTCCCTGCCCTTCAGGCCCGCCCCCAATGAGACCCAATTCGCCATCCACTCCCTCCCCCTCGCCTACCTCCCAGAAGACCAGGACGACCTCCTCTCCATCCTCCAAGAGTCAGTCCGCAACGTCACGGGCGTTACCATCTTCTCCGCCCGCTACCTCAAGCGCGACCTGGAGTCCAGGATGTCCAAGTCCGCTACCTCCGTTGTCGTCACCATCGCTCCCGAGGACATTAATGACATGGGAACCTCAATCCACCTCTTTTCTAGAAGACGCCGAGTTGAACGCGCCTTCTCATCCAATCACTTCACCCAGTGTAAGAACTGCTGGAAATTCGGACATCAAGCCCCTAGATGTAAGCTAGATCACCCGATATGTCTGATCTGCTCCCTCTCGCACACACCTTCGGCGCATCGCTGCCAAAACCCTACCTGCCCTAAAGCGGACAACACTAAAGCGGTCCTCAACTGCTGCCCCTCCTCAACTGCTTCCTGCCCTAATTGTAAAGAACCGCACGCGGCTACCGACCGAGACTGCCCGGAGCGACCTAACCCAACCCTCAAAGACCCCCTTCCCACCTCACGACCACTATATGCCAAGGACGAAGACGGCATGGACATCGGCCCTGATGGTTCCGACCCCAGTGCCGGCCCCTCCACCCCAAGACAAACCCTTGCCCCACCATTCGCAACCCGCCGCCGCCCCCGTCCTCAAGTTCTGCCCGAGACACACCACACAGCCACTCGTTCCTCCTCCACGGTCTGCCTCCCCCCCACCCAGGGGGTCGCCAACCCCACCTTCACCGCAGAAAACCTGTCTGGCTTGTCCAGGTAAATGTTTGTTCCCAATTCTCCTCCTCCTGGGCCTTCTGGCAAGGTACCCAGTCTATTGAATCTTTCCCTTGTTCAACATAACAGCTTGGATAGCTGGGATGTTTTTCTTTCTTTGTTTCAAAGTTTTTCTGCTTTGTCTTCCTTACCTGCGATTGTGGCTATATAGGATCCCCCTGTGTGGCGTGCACGTTTGCCTTCCTACCCTGGTTATAAATGTTTTTCCCCGCCCTCCTTTTTTGGCAAACCGCGTGTCACCTGCTACGCTCTTTTGTCTTTTCTTGAAGTTGTTTCCCTTTTACCTGTACGGGTGGGCCAGTCTGCCAACGTGATGGCGGTCGACTTGTTCTCCGATGTGGGCTTTTGCTCCTCCTCACAAACTCGCCTTAGAGTGTACAATGTGTACAATACTCAAGGTGCCTCTGCCCATACTCACATTGTTTCTCCTGAGCTGTGCTTTCCTGACTTAAGTTTTCCCGTTTTTGTTGTGGGAGACTTTAACCTCTACCACCCTCTTTCTGACCCGCTGAGGGTCATTTCGTCTACTGAACTGGGAACTTCAGTTCCTTATTTTCAAATGGCCTCTTTACATGGCTTTTCCCTCCTTAATACCCCTAGTGTGTTTACTTATTTTCCCTTTGCCTCCATGGGCAGGCCCTCTGTTCTTGATCTTTCATTTGCCAATGGCATGGCGGCCCAGCTCTTTGCAGAGTGGGCTACCCCACTCCCGTCCACTGGCTCCGACCACGTCCCAATATGTATTTCACTCTCCACTCCTTTGGTACGCCCCCCAGCCCCTACACCTGCCTGGGCCAAGACCAACTGGACTGCCCTTGGTGATGCCCTCAAGTTGTTTGTTGTTTCTCCACCTCCCATCCTTCCGACCTTGTCCTCCGCCACAGTCTGGTTCGACAGGAACGTCGAACGCCTCCGCACTACCCTCCTCCTTCACACTCCCTTCAATCGCATGTCGACCCGGTCTAAACCTTGGTGGTCACCTCTCCTCTCCTCTCTCAGAATCTCCTTTCAAGCCGCTACACGTCGCGCCCGCAAAACCCCTAGTGTGGACTCCCGGGCAGAAGCCTGCTCATCCCGCAATGCTTACTTTAAAGCAATCAAGCAAGCTAAACGCAAGTACTGGGATGACTTCCTCTCCTCTGCTACCCTAAAAACTCTATGGACAGTCAAACGTTTCACGATGGGACGCCCCCCTGACCGTTTTCCATCCTTCCCGGAAGCTGACACTCCATCTGCTGTCAACACCACCCTCCTGTCCCACTTCTTCCCCCCAAGAGAATCCTCCTCCCCTCCCACTATCTTACACCCCTTCAAAGACCTTGACATCCTCACCAAAGAGGAGCTCTACAAAGCACTAGGCTCCAGCTCAAGCTCTTCTACTGTTAGGCATAAAGAAAATGTACAGACCTCTCGGTAGAGTAACTACGCACAGACCCTCATTTATCGAAGCCTAACACCCCCCTCCGGCCCCACTCAGGGGCCCGCACGTCCTTCGCGAGATTTCAAAGAGTTGGGTCCCATGACTATAATGTCATCTCAATGAAGCCCGCTGCATAACACCATATACGTCGCTGTCATCTGTCCGACTGGAAGCTGTTTGCAAGTTATATAAGAGGGCACCTCTGGGTACCTCTGAGAACAACAACCGTCTCCGCTACACCTCCTGTGATTGAAATCTCAACACCAAGGAATTATCGCCACTTTTTCGCGTCTGGTCCTCCCCCTATGGGGGGGACTAGGCCATCATCTTTTATCTTTTTGCAACGGCAAAACTTCTCTCCTGCTTTCTCTCTTGAGGTCTACCCTCATGAGACCCCTCCTTACTCCCTCCTGGCGTCCTCGTCGCTAGGTTTCTCTCCTTCCCCGCTTTCGCTTTAGCCTCGCTTAGCGTCAGCACGGTCGGGTTCCTCCTTTTTCCCTTCAACAGACGGCTGGGAATACGGTTTGCGGTACGTGATTCCTATGGATTCCTTCTCCTTTCCTCTGATCGGTTCGGGTCAGTCCCTCTGCTGGGTCCGGGTCTTGTCCCGCTGGTGGGTACGGGTTAGTCCCACGGTTGGGGGTTGGTGGTTGGTTTTCTCAACAGGCTACGGTCGATTTCGCCTCTCTCCTCCTCTCTGTCCTTTACGGTGGTTTTGTCTACTGTGGGCACCGGGGATTAATGGAGACCGCCTAGTTAAGACACGAACACGTTTCCGATAGTTGTTTCGGCATCAGGGTCTACCCCTCCCTCTTCCTCCCTCGGCTCGTTCGGCTGGTATCCTACTACCACCCCTTCGGCTAGCACCCTACTGCTCCCTCAGCTGGCACCTTACTGCCCCCCGGCTAGCACCCTACTGCTCCCCCAGCTGGCACCTTACTGCCACCTCTCTCTGGGGGGCCCTAGCCCTGGCTCCTCTCCCTCCGATTGGTATTGCACTGTCTTCGGTCGGTCGGGATCCCTCCTCGTCAAGCTTTCCCCCTTGGTGGGGGTCGCGCCATAAATCGGTGCACCTGGTCCTCTTGGGCCCGATCGAGGGTTAGCTTTTAAGCGGCCGGCCGTGCTATGGGCATGGTTTGGTAGGTATGAGTTTGGTTTTCTTTGTGGTGAGATTTCCGGGGGGATTTTTCCTTGGGCTTCCTGCTTTTCCTGTTTTGGGTTTCTCTTGGGGCTTGGTTCGTCTGGGTTGTAGGGGGGGCTTGATTCGGGGCGAGATGTGCGGTTGGCTCCATACCCGAGGGGCTTGGGGTTCTTGGTTTTTGCCTCTGATGGGGGTGGGACGCGCGTGTTTACGGTTTTGTTTTTGCCATAGCTAGCGCTGCATGCAAGTTCTTGTACCTTTACAACGAATATATGATATAAAAAAAAAAAAAAAAAAAAAAAAATTGGGTACCTCTGAGAAGTGGAACAGAGGAAATCCGTGGGAGGCGCATTGAGTTATTAAGCTTCAAATTTCGGCATCCTAACTACGGGCCGAAAGTAACATGACGTTTGCGGTTCGAAAATCCGCAACTACTCCTACAGTGCTCCAAAGGCCATAGGGGATAGATATGACACCAATACCTATCTGAAGGCCACTGTATGTTGGTTGGTCCTGGAAACGGGATCCCTCGAGAGGTGATTCTCTTTGAGGCGAGGCGGACCGAGGGGAAGCTGCTCAGACTCATAAGACCTAATAGGTGGTAGACTTACAAGTGTTGGCGTACCGTCTACATAGCCTGCATTATGCATAGGTACCCGACACATACGCTGACCACTATGTGAAATCAGAAGAGACTACTGGAACGATAGTCAAGACGACTGCAGTTTCAGACAGAAGTCTACTCAGCTCTATAAATTGAAGACCGGTCATTCGAGGATAATAGCACATCCTACGATAAGACGGAAAAGAATTTATAAGAACGAAGATGGTGTGCAAGAATTCAGGGTCAAACGGTGTTCGCACTTGTTAAGACTATGAGACGTAGCGTATTATTTTGGGGAAGGTACTTTGTTATAGGAGGATTAGAAGTAGTCCGCGAACACTCGGACACGGGATATAAATATCAAAGTGCCTCCCAAGCTTTTAGACAAGAAGCAATGGAGAAGAGACCTTAACAATATACCATTGTTTTACCTGCGAATCTTTATAAAAATATTTCCTCTATCGATTAAGCGAGTTCTTAGTTGTCATAAACGAAAAGAACGACACCGAGCCTTCCTAGACAAATCTCCGTCTATTACGAAAGATTCAGGCCTAAGTCTTCTCGACAAATATTTAGAGTCAGCTTCCGCCTAATATCTGCTCTTGGCCCTGACCACATCCCGTACTCGGTTTGGAAAAGAGTCCACGCCACCAATCCAAAGATCCTCATCTCCCTCCCGGGACCTCTCCTCCTATATGGCTTCCACCCCTCCTCCCTCAAACAGGCCAACAGCATTGTTCTCAACAAGCCTGATAAGGCCTCCTATGACACACTGGCCTCCTTCCGTATCATTGTCCTGCTCCAAACCCTGTCCAAGATCCTGGAGCGTGTGGTGGCTGTAAGGCTAGCCGCAGTTGCTCGGGCTCTTGGCCTCGTCAACTCCAACTAATGCAGATCACTCTCCGGTATGGGCAATTTTGATGCCGTTGCTACCCTCTCTCACGAGGTCCGACTTGCACATAGCATGGGCCTCTGCTCCTCAACTTTATTTCTGGACGTCAAGGGTGGCTTTGACAACGTTGACTCAGTTGCCATCTGTGGAAAGCTCCGGGAAAACGGCGTCCCGCCCTACCTTGTTTCATGGGTCCGATCCTTCCTGCACGGACGGCACTGCCGCCTCCTATCCCAAGGCTCCCCTAAAATACTCTCCCCGGTCCAGGTGGGCACCCCGCAAGGGTCTCCTATCCCCCCCCTTCTTTTCCTGATTTATGTTTCCTCCCTCCACTTCCCAGTCCCGAATAGCCTAATCCTCTCCTACGTTGACGACTTTGCCATAACAGTGGCCTTGCCCTCCTACCAGCGCAACGTCCAGAAGCTTCAGGCTACCGCGACCTCGCTCACATCGAAAGGATGGCGCATAGGTGCCGCTTTCTCACTCCCCAAAACCGAACTCATGCACTGGAGAACACCTCAGCAAAGAGGTCCCCCCTCTCCCCTCCCTGTTTCGCTGGACTCGGTCCCCTACAAACCCGCCCAGGTACTTCGTTGGCTGGGCTACTGGCTGGAACCTGCTACCCCTGTACTGGACCGAGCCACCTCCTCCCACTTCACAAGACGCCTCGTCCTGGCTGAAGCAGCTCTTGCTACAATAGACCGCCTCTCCCAACCAGGCAAGGGGCTTGCCCCACACATGTGCTACCGACTTGCCTCCTCCCTTGTCCGCTCCATCCTCCTCTATAACTGTGACCTGCTCTCCCCCAACTCCAAAATGCTCGACAAGATAAGGGCGTTCTGGCACAAGGTGCAGAGATGGGTTACCAATTGTTTCTCCTCCACCAACACAGCCATCCTTCCTTGTGAGGCCTCCCTCCATTCTATCAACCTCCTAATCAAACACCTTAAGCGCCTGGTGGCAGTCCGTCTCGTATGCATCCCACCTGAAATCAACCCAGCGACCGCTCGCCTTGATCACTCCGTCCCAACCACCTCTCCCTTCAGGGCTCCCGACTCCCTCCGCCTTCCTGGTTCCATCCGTGGCCGCCACCCCTGGGCCGGTCCCAACTACAGCCCTCTTAGATGGTTTACCAAGCCCCCCTCCCCCCCGAACCGCCACCACCTCCCTGTCGATGCAGTCGCCCATCGGGTGCACTTCATAGTCAGCAACCGCAGCGAACCCCTCCCCCCGGCGAACTCTCTCCTCCTCCCTCCCCTCCAGATAGCCCCACATGGGGCGCCTCCCCTCTACGCCTCCCTCAAGGCCAGGCACCGTGAGGAACTCCTCACCTCTTGGCGCCTCCTTTCTCCCCCTCCCCATATTTCCTCTACAGCCCCTCCCTCCGCCCACACTCCTCCATGGGCTTGGGTCGTTTCCTCTCTGGTCAGCTCCACCAGATGCGCGCCAGTAAAAGCTACCATGCTGCCCACCCCTCCTGGCATGACGAGAACCCCTCCCCCCTCTGTCCTTGGTATGAGGATGGGGATGAAATGTTCTAGCACGTTCTCCTACTCTGTTCAGCCAAGTCTGCAGCCCAACGTCGCCACCTCCAGGGGACTACGGATATCGGACCTGACTCTCCTCTCTGGACCACGATCCCATCCCTTGTGGGCCTCAGTCATTACCTCACCGCCACCAGAACTGGCTTCCCCCTGACATGTATGCATACTATGCTCCCTGCCTGCCCTCTTTATCCCACTCTCCTCCCCTTCCTGCCTCGCCTCGGTAGTCGTTGGCTGTGTCGCTAAATAGTCTAAGTGGTGGAAGGTTTCCTGTTTGATTTCATTGCTTTAGGGTTTTAATTTGTTTCCGTTATGATGCTAGTTAGTTAGTAGTTTTCCTTTATAAGTCCTGTGTAGGCAATGCGTCAGTTATTGGGCGCCATCGGAGGAACTGGTTTCGGTTGTTTCTCTTGTTAGTTGTTTGATTTTGGGTTTTGTTTCTGCCATAGCTAGCGCTGCATGCATGTTCTTGTACCTTAACCAAACAATGAATATATGATATAAAAAAAAAAAAAAAAAAAACGGCCGAGGAAGATAAGCTCTCCACTCTTTGTTCTAAGTAATTTCCTTACTTATTACTTTACAAATAAAACATCTTTACGCTCTTTATCACGTTTGCATATCTGGCACATTTCTCACAAGCCTATGTGAGACGAAGTTATCTTACTTAGGATTTAACAGGCATTATCCGACGAACAGTAATAACGTAGATCAACGGATCTAAGAGCTGTTATATCTGATAAGATAGAAATCAAGAAGAGAAGTATCACTGCCCGTCGCTATTAGTTAACCCCGAGATAGGAACGTTACAGATACTTAAAACAAAACATAAAACAAACTAAGTATCAAAACGATAATTCAAATAAACCAAGTATCAAAGCGATACTTAAAACAAATCATAAAATGAACTAAGTATCAAAACGATACTTTTCAAACAAACTAAGTATCAAAGCGATACTTAAAACAAAACATAAAAGCAAAATACTTAACCAAGTACTAGTACCATTTACACACAGTAGTGCCTACGGGGAAGGATCATAATATCGTAGCTAGGTTGTATATAGGATCTATTTCTTACACAAGCGGCCTCTTACACAGTTGAGAGATAGAAAGAATAAGAAATTGCACATGGGAAACTGATACCCGTGATGTTGTGAACTTGGGTAATAAGGATTCAGATCGACATCAGGAGGCGCTGAGGAACCAGATGTAAAGGCGTAAATTTAATAAAAGTAACAAGTTATAAAAACACTACGAGTAAAATCAGTTAAGAAAACGGGAGAATCAAAGCAGAGTACTGGCTAATGTGTAGGGCTGCATCAGAATACAATGCCTAGCGATACAAAGGGCATGACATCAGACCACAGCGTCGCCGTGCTAGGAAACACTCTAGAGGGAACTAGTGATGGTATAGACCCTAGCAGGAGGCAATATGATGGTGTAGGTGTTGGAACGAGGAAGTAGCATAGAGGATAACTTGGGGAGGGGCAGGACATGTGTTGGATACAACGTTGCGTCTGGAAACAACCGTTGTAGTTGAGTAAAGCTAGATGCCCTCAGGAGGGAACCGGTGACTGCAACAAGAGTTAGGACACAGGTAAGAGAATTGTTGAAGCTAGAGGCGTTGGGACGAGAGTGTAACCATGACAATGACCGAGGCATTAACCAGACGTCCGAGAGATACAACATCACGTCAGAATGCAATGAAGTGAGCCGAGGTAATTCCACATTCTGCAGATGCCAGCAGACGTTGCAACCAATGCCTGGGCGCAGAGGATGCAGGGGACACAGGAGTGACATCGCTTATGTCAGAATGCAAGGGCGATGCATCGGACGTAGGGTATTATTTTGCTGATAGGTAACCCTATCAAGTAATGTAACCCCCGATCCTTACTAGTACCTATGTATCTTTAGTATGGTCTAGTATGCATGACTGAGGTACCTAACTACCAGTACATCCGTTTGGTAGACTCTCCTCTACCACCATCCCTACCGCAGTAGTCTCTTGATACCAGTACAGGTATACATTTAACTACTTGTAATAGTACTCAGTAGAGTCTCGTTACATTGTGGTTGCAGGAATTATTACCAATACCACAAGTAATTTCTTTTTTTTTTTTTTTTTTTATATCATATATTCATTGTTTGTATTAGGTATAAGAACATGCGTGCAGCGCTAGCTATGGCAGAAACAAAACCCAAAATCAAACAACTAACAAAGGAAATAACATAACAGATTCCTCCGATGGCGTCCAATAACCGACGCGTTGCCTACACAGGACTTAAAAAGGAAAACTACTAACTAACTAGTATTGTAAAGGAAAAACTCTTAACTCATCTCGTAAAACAAGCAAGCAAGAAAATCAAACAGAGGACCTTCCACCTCTTAGATCATTTGGCGACCCAGCCAACAGCAACTGAGGCGAGGCAGGAAGGGAAGGGGAGGGGGATAGAGAGGGAAGATGGGGGGCATGGTGTGCATACATGTCGCGGGGAAACCAGTTCTGGTAGCGGTAAGGCCAATACCACAAGTAATTTTTTTTTTTTTTTTTATATCATATATTCATTGTTTGGTTAAGGTACAAGAACGTGCATGCAGCACTAGCTATAGCAGAAACAAAACCCAAAATCAAACAACTAACAAAAGAAAAATCATAACCAGTTCCCCCGATGGCGTCCAATAACCGACGCAATGCCTACACAGGACTCATAAAGGAAAACTACTAACTAACTAGTATCGTAACGGAAACAAATCAAAAACTCATAACAATAAGCAACTAAAATCAAACAGGAGACCTTCACCACTTAGACCGTTTGGCGACCCAGCCAACGACAACCGAGGCGAGGCAGGAAGGGAAGGGGAGGGGGAAAGGGAGGGCTGACGGGGGGCTTATTGTGCATACATGTTGGGGGGGAAACCAGTTCTGGTAGCGGTGAGGTAGCGACCGAGGCCCAGAAGCGCCAGGATCGAGGTCCATAGGGAGGAGTCAGGTCCGATATCCGTTATCCCCTGGAGGTGGCAACGGCGGGCAGTAGACTTGGCAGAACAAAATAGGAGGGTGTGCTCGAACATCTCATCCGCCTCCTCGCGCCAGGGGCAGAGGGGAGACGAGTCGGTGTCGTGCCACGAGGGTTGGGCAGCTAGATAGCTCTTGCCAGCGCGCATCTGATGGAGCCGGCCTGAAAGGAAACGCCCCAGGCCCATAAAGGGGTGCGGGCGTAGAGTGGGACCGAAAAGGTAGTAGGGCGGAGGAGGCGAGAGGAAGCGCCATGAGGTGAGGAGCTCTTCACGGCACCTGGCCTTGAGCGAAGCGTAGAGGGCAGGCGCTCCAAGCGGGGCTATCTGTAGGGGAGGCAGGAGGAGAGAGTTTGCAGGAGGGAGAGGGTCACGACGGTTGCCAACGATGAAGTGAATGCGGTGTGCGACAGCATTGACGGGAAGGTGACGTCGGTTGGGCGGGGAGGGTGGTTTGGAGAACCATCTGAGGGGGGTGTAGTTGGGGCAAGCCCAAGGGCGGCGGCCCTGGACCGAACCAGGGAGACGGAGGGAGTCGGGTGCCCGGAAGGGGGACGTAGTTGGGACAGAGTGGTTTAGGTGAGCGGTTGCCGGGTCGATTTCCGGTGGCAGGCAGACGAGGCGAACTGCCGCCAGGCATTGAAGGTGCTTGATTAGGAGGTCGATTGGAGGGAGGGAGGCCTCACAGGGGAGAATAGCTGTGTTGGTGGAAGTGAAGCAGTTTGTAATCCATCTCTGTACCCGGTGCCAGAACGCTCTCATCTTATGTAGCATCCTGGAGTTGGGGGAGAGCAGGTTGCTGCCGTAGAGAAGGATGGGACGGACTAGGGAGGAGGCTAGACAATGGCACAGATGTGGTGCAAGACCCTTGCCCGGCTGCGACAGGCGGTCTATCGTAGAGAGAACAGCTTCAGCCAGGGCGAGGCGCCTGGTGAAATGGGAGGAGGTGGCCCGGTCCAACGCAGGAGTTGCAGGTTCTAGCCAGTAGCCCAGCCACCGAAGTACCTGGGCCGGTTTGTAGGGGACGGAGTCCACTGAGACAGGGAGGGGGGACGGAGGCCCCCTCTGTTGGGGGGTCCTCCAGTGCATCAGTTCTGTTTTGAGGAGGGAAAAGGCAACACCTATGCGCCTACCCTTTGATGTGAGTGAGGACGCTACTGCCTGCGGCTTCTGGACGTTACGCCTGTAGGAAGGCGAGGCCACTGTTATGGCGAAGTCATCAACGTAGGAGAGGATTATGCCGTTTGGGACTGGGAAGTGGAGGGAGGAGACTGTTAAGGGGTCCTGTTCCTCTATTAGTTCACGCGACAGGCAACGATACTTCTCTTATAGTATCGTATGACACTATATATTTCGTACTGATAGTGTGCGTTCACACTATTACTTTTCTTCGTCGTTCTCGTTTAGTGTGCGTTCACACTATTACCTTCTCTCTTGTTACACTTAGTAGTCTTAGAGGCGTTCCTCTTCTACTAAGTTCGTGTAACTATCGTGAGGTAGATAGAATAAAGTAAATTCGTTCTTAAAACAATAAGTAGGAAAATAACTTAGATGGTTGCGTGAAGAACTAACTAACTCGCCTCCGAGGACTCCTTATATAGTCCTTCCCTCAACCCGCTTACAAATCAAACCATAGGCAGTCTGCCTTGTCAGTCTGCCTTGCGCAGCCTCCTTGCGCAGCCCCATGACCTCTGGATAGATCATGTGCGTGAAACATAACATAAAACATAACATAAACCTAACGAGTCTGCCTTGCGCACAGCCTCGTTGCATAGCCTCCTTATGCAGCCCCGTGACTTCTAAATAAGTCTCGTGCGTGAAATATAACAAATGAAACCTCAACGAGTCTGCCTTGCGCACAGCCTCGTTGCATAGCCCATCATAAATCACATGACCTCTGAATAGGTCAAGTGCGTGAAAACATAAATCATAACATAAAACAACTACGTAACAAAGGAAACTCATAAACCAATTTCGTAACAAATGAAACTTACTAGCTAACTAATGAAATCTACTATGTCCGATCTAGAATCGTGACAATAGCTCCCCTCTCCTTAGGCCTAAGTCCCATTAGGCCAACCAATCGTATTCCCCGCTCTTTCCCGCTATCTCCAACATGACATTAGCGGTCCTCCTGATCCCCCCGGTTACTTCGTACAAGAGGTTTTTAAGCCTCTGGTACTTGGCCTCCCGGCTCCTCAGTTGCTCCCGCAACCTCTTCATCGCGTGCTCCGCAAGTCCCACCTTGACCTGCTCCGCCGTCACCTTCCTCGCCAACCGCTCGTTCTCCCTTTCCAACCGCCTCCCCTTTGCCTCCCACATCTTCGTTTGCCCTTGGTATAGGCGGGCATCGATTTCGTGCGCGTCGATCGTCTCCTGCATTCGTTGTATTTGTTGCTGGAGTGATTCGATCGTATCGGGCTCGGTTGTCTGTGGTGATGTGGGAGGTTCGGGACTCTTGGAGGAGGTTGGTGTGTTCGAGGGAGTTTTCGGTTCCGGGGTTGGCGTCGTTTCTGTGCTCGGGGGGGTTGGCGTCGTCTCCGTCTCCTGGTCCACCCACCGGACCTTCTTGGATTTTTTGCCCCCCCTTCCTCCTGACTTCGTCCCCGAAGTCCTTCTGCTGAGTTCCCGCGGGAAATAGTTCGTCCCGATCTTGTCCCCGTAGTGGGTCGGGCACCCGTCGTCGTAGCAGTGTGTCCACGACATTAAGTCGTGTTCGTGGGATGGGTTCGCTGGGCGGTTGAGATCCGCCAGGTTCACCCATTGTTCGTTCGTGAGGTCCTCCTCTTTCTTGTCTACCTCCACCCAGTCGCTGAATCTTACTGGGCTCGGGGCCTGGCTTGCCAGGGCTTCGTTCGTGGAATTCTCGCGTTGCCACGGTTGCATTTTCGAAGTTGTCGGCTGGATACCACTCTAGATCGTGTTCAGGGGGATATCCGGTCCACTTCGCGCGGTATTGTAGTTTTCCGTAGTGTAAGCGAGAATCGATGATTTCGTCGAGTTCGTATTCTTTTTCACCGTCGACTTCGATCGGTGGAGGAGGTAGTTTCTTTTGTGAGGGAAAAGAGTTATCTTGATAGGGTTCGATGAGACTGATGTGGAATGTTGGATGAGTGTTGTTCATCGAGCGTGGGAGGTCGAGCTTATATGCTCTCAGTCCCACTCGTTCCTTGATCGTAAAAGGTCCTAGTTTCTTGTAGTCCAACTTCCTTGATGGTCTCGTGGTTCGTATGTTTTTTGGTATTAGCCATACCTTATCTCCTATGGCTAAGTTCGGGTCGGGTTTTCTGTGTTTGTCGGCTGATTCTTTGTGTCGTTGTTGCGCGTGATAGATTTCTTCTCGTAATATCGCGTGCAGTCGACGCATGTTCTCGACCTCCGTTATCTTTGTCGGCACGTCGTATTTTGCCGGATCGAACGTTGGATCATATCCGTAGTTCGCGTAAAAGGGTGTCATCTGTATGGTTTCTTGTCTTCCGTTGTTGTATGCGAATTCTGCCGTAGCGAGGTAATCTATCCAGTTGTCCTGCTGATAGTTCACGAATGCTCGTAGATATTGTTCTAATATCGCATTTGTTCGTTCCGTCTGTCCGTCGGTTTGTGGATGAAATGCTGTGCTTAACCGTCGGTCCACTTTCAAATGTTGAGTTATTTCCTTCCACAAATCGGAAGTGAATAGCGATCCACGGTCGGAAATGATGTCTTTTGGTAATCCATGTAATCTAAAGACTTGGTCTTTGAACAACTGGAATAATCCCGTCGTATCCATAGTGGTATTGCATGGCACGAAATGTGCCATCTTGGTCAGACGATCGACCACTACCCATATTGCGTCGCATCCTTTTGATTCTGGTAGTCCGGTGATGAAGTCCATGCTTATCGATTGCCATGGTCTTCCAGGAGCTTCCAGCGGTTTTAGCAATCCATAAGGTGCATGACGCACTGCTTTGGTCCGCTGACATGTTTCGCAGTTTTTGACGTATCGTTTGATATCGTTGCACATATTAGGCCAGTAATATGACCTTCCGATAAGCTCTGCCGTTTTAGCCGTTCCGCCGTGTCCCGCTTGTGGAATGTCGTGATTTCTTCTTATCGTTTCCGTTCGTAATGCTTCATCTGCCGGAATCCTTATCCGGTTGTCGTACCATAGGTATCCCTCGTTTCTTTGGTATAATCCCAACGCCACCCCCTTCATTTCCTTTCTTTTTTCTTCCAGCGCTTGGGATATTTCCTTCATATCCTCATCTTCTTTTGTTTTTTCCTTGATCCATTGAGTGTATCCTTCATCGCTTAGCACCGTTGTGCCCACTTCGTTCATTGATTCGTATCCACTGTCGTATTCTTCTTCGAAATACTTCTCCTTAGGGAGTAGTATTCTTTTTCTTTGTTTGATCTGTTCGTCTTCTTTGTTTGGCAGATCTTCTGCCCTTCTCGTGAGCGCGTCCGGCTGTCCTCCTTGTTTGCCGGGCCGGTATTCGATTTTGAAATGGTATTGCGACAACGTCTCATACCATCTTGCTTGTCTTTGGTTGAGATCCTTCGTGGTGGTGAACGGTACTAGGTTCTTGTGGTCGGATATGACTTTGATGTCATATTTGTGCCCCAATGTGTAGGTTCTCCATGTCTTGAATGCCTGTACGATAGCTAACAGTTCTTTATCGTGTATATCGTAGTTGCATTCCGCTTTTGACATGGTTTTCGATCGGAATGCGACCGGGTGCCAAAATCCGTCTTCCGCTAGTTGCGATAGTATGCCCGAGCATACGTAGTTCGATGCGTCCGTTTCAATCCTTATCGGTAATTCTGGATTGAAATGTTGGAGTATGGGTGCCGTAGTGAGTTTCTCTCTTAACTTGTCGAAACTCGTTTGATGTTGTTCCCCCCACTCCCATTTGATTCCTTTCTTCGTGAGTCCGTATAGCGGTTTAGCCACTCTGCTAAATCCTTCTATAAATCTTCGATAGAAGTTGCAGAAGCCTAGAAAGCTTTGAACTCCCTTGACGCTTTTTGGAGGTTTCCAAATTTCGATTTCTTCTGTTTTGACCGGATCCGCTTTTATCCCTTCTGGGCTGATGATGAAGCCCAGATATTCCGTTTCTTTTTTGTGGAACTCGCATTTTGTAGGCTTCAGCTTGACTTTAGCCTGTCGCAATGCCGTGATTATCGACCGTATATCTTTCTGGTGTTGTTCCAAGTTTTCTGAATATATGAGGATATCATCTAGATAGACGATACAACACACATCCAGGAATTGACTTAACTTGGAGTTAATCCATCGTTGGAATGTGGCCGGTGCATTGGATAGTCCAAACGGCATTACTAGGTATTCGTATAGTCCGTACCTAGTGCGAAATGCCGTTTTCCATTCGTCTCCTTTGGCGATCCTGATATTGTGATAGGCATCCTTGATGTCCAGCTTGGTGTACCATTGCGCCTTTCCCAGTCGATCCAATGCTTCATCTATCAGAGGTAATGGGTATCTGTCTTTTTTAGATACCGCATTCAACCCTCTGAAGTCCACGCATAACCTCAATTTGCCATCTTTCTTTTTGACAAATAATATTGGTGCTCCTGCTGACGATGATGATGGCCTTATCCATCTTCGTGCCAGGTTCTGTTCAAGGTATTCCCTTAATACCTTGAGCTCTTCTTCTCGTAACGGGTAGAGTTTCATAAAGGGAGCCGTCTTCCCTTCCTCTAGCTCGATCTTGTGATCCTCTGGCCTGCGTTCGGGTAGATCCTTTTTTTCTCCTTCTTCGAACACATCCAGGAATCCATGGTATTCCTTCGGTACCATTTCTTTAAGCGTTGTCTTTTGCTTATTCATTCCTTGTCGTACGGCTAGCCGCGTACTTATCGTCGAAGCTTCGGCTATCGTTGGCCCATCTTCTTCGGGCTCCCATTTGAGTACTCCGCATCGTTCTCCTTTTCGATAGAGTTTTCCGAAGGTTTTTGCTGATATGAAGTCGATATCGAGGGTTTTCCTTTTAGGTTGTTCTATCTCCGTGGTACCAGTACTCCCGAATCCGTTCTCGCCTCTTATCGTCTCTTCCAAGCTAACTACTTCCTGTAGTTGCCGAGTATCGATTTTTTCAATGATCATTTGGGCGATTCGGTCCCCTTCTCTGATCTCGTAGTCTTCGTCTTTCAGGTTCATAAGCAATACTTGAACCTCCCCTCGATAGTCTGCGTCTATGACTCCGGCTCCAGTGGTGATACCATGACGTACCGCTAATCCACTTCTTGGAGCTATTCGTGCATAGGTTCCTTCGGGGAGTTGTATCGCAATCCCGGTTCTTATCATGGCCTGTCCCCTGGCGGGAACAGTCGTACCATTCATGCTGTATAGGTCGTGACCTGCAGCCATAATCGATCCCTTAGTCGGTATCTTCGCTTTCGGGTCCATCCGTCTGATCTGAATGTCCCCTTCATTACATGTTGTTTCCAACATGCGTGCTTGCTCATTCTCCCATATCGCAATTTCTTCTGGAACTGTGTTGACCATTGGTGGTTTTTCGACACAGCTTGCCGTGCATTCGTCGCTGTCGAAATGTATCTTTTCTCTTTTCCAGTCGATCCTCGGGTTATGTCGTTTGAGCCACGGTGTTCCCAGTATGGCCGTATGCTTCCTCATATTGGCCACTTGGAAAACCACCTCTTCTTTGTGTGTTCCGATCTCCATAGATACTTCCGCTTCGTGGGTAATGGGTCCCGCTTTGCTTTTTTCCCCGTTGACCACATAGATGTCTCTGGGTTTGCTGATCCTTTTCAGGGGTAGTTGGTTCATGTCGCAAAACTCTTGGTCGATGAAATTTTCCGTGGCCCCTGAATCCAGCATTGCGTTGGTCTCCGTTATTCCACTTGTCGTTGATATCTTTATCTTGATCATGAGGTGATCGGAATCGTCTTGTTCTTCTTTGTTGTCCGTGTGTTGGAATAGTGCCGAGTTATCAAAAGCCGTCGATAGTTGTGTAATCCTGGTGGGTTTTCCCTTTGGCTGGTCCCTCCGACCACCATTTACTGGGGACCCGAGTCGTTTAAATCCTCCTGGGGATTTTCCATCGTCATCTCTCGGATCTTGACATCTTTATTTCCGCATTGCGCAATAAAGTGTCCCTTCTTTCCGCATCTGAGGCATGCGTTCTCTTCTCTTCTCTTCCGATATTCCAAGGGTGATAGTTTTGGCATCCCGAATCGGGTTTGGAATTTCTTCCTTCCTCCCCTTATCGCATCCAGGTCCATCGGTTCTCCTCCGCTTCCTCCAGATGTGGTAGTCTTAGCCACATATTTTCCATTGGCGCTTCTTGGTATTTCTTGTTGTCTCGCCGTGGGGTTCTGCTTTTTTGCATGCTTCACCTGGTTGAGCTTGTTCTCTTTCGCGATTGCCCACCTCGCGAAAGCGTCGGTAGTGGTGAAAGGTGTATCTCCTAAGCCCCAAGCGTCTTGTAGCGTTTCGCTGCATGCTGACAACAGGTGATTCCATAGGGAGTTGTCGTCATATTCTGCTTCGCTTGCGATAAGTCGGAACTCGTTCCAGAACTCTGTCATGTTCTTTCTTCCTTGCTTCATTGTCTCGAGTTTGAGTCGTGCTGTTTCTCTTGCATTCGGGTCTCCGAATTGTTCCTTTAGGGTTTGTTTGAACTCGTCCCACGTGTCCCAAGTCCTTGGTTTGGATCCTTCGCTATAGGGGATGAGCCATGCCTCGGCCGTGTCTCTCAGAAGAGACTCCGCAAAGGCTACCTTCAGGTTGTCTTCGCTGCCGTTGTACTCTTTGACCCTAAAGTACCCCTCTAGTTGAGCTATGAAGCTCCGAAACTTCGTTCGATCTCCTTTGAACACATCAGGCTCCCGTGGCTTCGGTCGATTCCTCGAGTTTGGTTGAGCGGAAATTCGGAAAGCGTTGAATTGTGCCTCAGTCATGCCGATTACATTGACTGGGGCTGGTGGTGCCGCCGCTGGTGCGGGTACGTCTGTCATCCTTCTTGGAGTTGGTGTTCCTTCTTCGTCTGAGCTTTCCGCAGGTGATCTGCCTTCTGGTGTGACTGGACTTCCTGTCCTTGAGGGTTGTGCTGATGCGTTTTCTAGGGCGTCGGTAAAATCTCCTCCTAGCCCTAGGGTATCGTCGTTTATATCGAGATCACCTTCGTGATCTGGGTTGAAAGCCGTGTTGTCTATCGTTGGGCGTCGCTGGTGAGACGCAACCAAATGTTAAGGGGTCCTGTTCCTCTATTAGTTCACGCGACAGGCAACGATACTTCTCTTATAGTATCGTATGACACTATATATTTCGTACTGATAGTGTGCGTTCACACTATTACTTTTCTTCGTCGTTCTCGTTTAGTGTGCGTTCACACTATTACCTTCTCTCTTGTTACACTTAGTAGTCTTAGAGGCGTTCCTCTTCTACTAAGTTCGTGTAACTATCGTGAGGTAGATAGAATAAAGTAAATTCGTTCTTAAAACAATAAGTAGGAAAATAACTTAGATGGTTGCGTGAAGAACTAACTAACTCGCCTCCGAGGACTCCTTATATAGTCCTTCCCTCAACCCGCTTACAAATCAAACCATAGGCAGTCTGCCTTGTCAGTCTGCCTTGCGCAGCCTCCTTGCGCAGCCCCATGACCTCTGGATAGATCATGTGCGTGAAACATAACATAAAACATAACATAAACCTAACGAGTCTGCCTTGCGCACAGCCTCGTTGCATAGCCTCCTTATGTAGCCCCGTGACTTCTAAATAAGTCTCGTGCGTGAAATATAACAAATGAAACCTCAACGAGTCTGCCTTGCGCACAGCCTCGTTGCATAGCCCATCATAAATCACATGACCTCTGAATAGGTCAAGTGCGTGAAAACATAAATCATAACATAAAACAACTACGTAACAAAGGAAACTCATAAACCAATTTCGTAACAAATGAAACTTACTAGCTAACTAATGAAATCTACTATGTCCGATCTAGAATCGTGACAGAGACGTAGATTAGGAAGCGGAGAGGGGAGACAGGTGAACCTTGGGGAGTGCCGACCTGGACCGGCGAGAGGATTTTAGGAGAACCTTGGTATAGGAGCCGGCATTGGTGGCCGTGCAGGAAGGATCGGACCCACGAAACCAGGTAGGGCTGAACGCCTTTTTCCCGAAGCCTGCCGCACAGGGTAGTTGAGTCGACATTATCGAAACCTCCTTTGACGTCAAGGAAGAGTGTGGAGGAACAGAGGCCCATGCTATGTGAATGTCGGACCTCATGTGAGAGGGTAGCTAGGGCGTCAAAGGCGCCCATGCCTGATAGCGAACCACATTGGTTAGGGTGGACGAGGCCAAGGGCCCGAGCAATCGCGGCTAGCCTTACAGCTACCACGCGCTCCAGGATCTTGGATAGGGTTTGGAGGAGGACTATGATGCGGAAGGAGGCTGGTGTATCATAGGAGGCCTTACCAAGCTTGTCAAGTACAATGCCGTTAGCCTGCTTGAGGGATGAGGGGTGAAAACCGTATAGGAGGAGGGGGCTTAAGAGGGAGGTGAGGATCTTCTGGTTGCCAATACCACAAGTAAGTCAACCCATATCATATAGGGTAATCAGAAACTGCAGACCATGGGATTATGAGTATGTTCAATAAAAGAGCTTCTCCTCTACAAGGAGAAGGTCATTGGAACAAGTTCTATAGGTTAGTTGTTGAGTTATCACAACTAGAAGTCTTTGACTTCGGTACAAATATATATGTAATTCCGTAACAAGACTGATCCTCTCTATAACAGAACAGATTATTGGAGCCAACATAATTTGATTTGAGAATTTGGCTCCAGGTCTAAAGACTCTGAGAATCAGATAATTACTACTGGAGACAAATATATCTTCCAGAAAAGAAAATAGAAATTGCAAAAGAAGGTGTGATGGTTTTCTGAGTCTCCAGGTATTAGCACTTGTCAGGAATACCTGACATGGTAAGAATAATTTAAGAGGTACATATTTTGTATGATAGCTAAATGTAGTCTGTGAATACTCAGATGGGGAATATAAATATCGAAGTACCTCTTGAGCTTTAGATATCATCAAGCAATGGAGAGGAGACTTTAACAATATAATATTGTTCATATGATTCTATCCTACTTTCTTGCACTCTTAGTAGTTATATGTAACGTGTTTGCTAAATGCTAAACACATATCGAGAGGTGTACGATAGTTGACAGGTAGCTTGCTCTTCTAGAGAGAAGACGAGAACTGCTAGTATATGAACTAAAAGAGGCTTCAGAGGTGTACTAGAGAAACTAAAGAGTAACTGTTCAGCTAAGTATATTGAAACACTGTCTGTTGAAGTCTGTCCTTTCTATTATGGAATTGAACGGTCTTTAAATACACAAATCTGTTCATGTCTAGCATGAATGAAATCAAACAAAGGTATTAAACAATACTCTTTGGTAAAACAACATATGTATCAAATCGATACTTAAAATAAAACATAAAACAAATTAAATATGAAACGATAATTCAAACTAACTAAGTATCAAAGTGATACTTAAAACAAAACATAAAACAAAATCCATAACCGAGTACCTGTACCGGTTACATTCTCCAAAACAAAACAACAGTTTAAATAAAATTAAACCAAATAGTCCTGAAAGTTAGAGTGCTCAGAAGGCTTGAAAAATTTGTTCTCACCTACCATCAAATTATTAACATTGAGATACCATATACAAGTAGAAACCCTAACATAACAGCAAGACTCAAAAAAGAATAAGTTATATGGTGTGTGCCATCCAAAATGTACACGAGGCTGAAAAAGTAGTGTTACATGGCTAAGCAGATTTTTCTGCCAAGACATCACTGTGACTATCATAAAATCAGGTATTAGGGCATGATGCTAAGAAGTATTTGTATTAAAAAACCTCATTATTATACTGTATATTTGTACTATTTCTCATTCAAGTTAATTAAAGTTTACTATTTCATAATCACATTTGTGAGTTCAGTACTTATGCTTTATAGCAATTGAAATATCTTCTCAGTCATACTGAACTACAACTCAATAGGTATATATAATTCTCTCTGCCTTCTGTGCATATCTCTAAATTTGTTCCTAAAAAACACAACCTAGTACTAGTGGAATAAGATTCTTAAAAGCCTTAATGCAATATCCACAGTTGTTACATGTATAGAGATAGGATTATAATAATTATTTAAAAAAAATTATAAAGAATAGCTATTATGATCACAAATATTATGAATAAATAAACTTTATTTATGGAAAATATTTAAAGTTATAGAGTTTTTGACCTAATTTATTTATAGACTTGGCAAGAAAAGTTGATTATTAATTCACAATATTCAATTTCTTGGCAACAACACTGTGGCTGTGTGTAACACATTTTTCAATCTACCACCAAAAATGCCTTATTTTAAATGAAAATACAGAACTACCAGGTGGTCAAATTAAATTAAAAAAACCTCTAAGTTATTCTCCTTACCTTAAACAATAATGTAGAGGTTTTTTTGGTTCTGCTAACTATCCCAGGGAGAGTGTATAATTATTTAAAAAAGGATAAATTTGAGGTAGACATTGTGGATAGCACAAACCATAGTAGTTACGAATACCAGATTCACGAGCAGCCTGTACCCACAACTCATTACAATCAGGGCAGTATTCTATCTAAAGGATAGCGAAATAATCATCAGGTTGGATAATATTGCGGTTCAACAACAGTCCAACAAGCTGTTGTTGCTACCTCACATTGATCTCCTCATAGTTTGACATTGTTAAGGTATTCAGATAGTGTGTGTAACCATTAGATGAAGTCATCAAAGGCCTGCTCCATGGTTTAGTTCTCTTCATCACTGCTTTCAAATTCAGACTCAAAGTGTGGAGCCCAGAAACTATCCTGGGCTTCGAGTTCCTGGTGCCATCATTCGGTTTCTGGTATAGTTGGCGATCAGCTCATGGTGATATAGTTGATAGTTGGTGGTAGGGTATTGTCGGACATGTTGGCTTCCCACCATTCATTTACCATGTCCATAGTATGCTCCAATCCTTTTAGCAGTTCCTAGGTATTCTCACTTAGTGGGTACCCTTTCCATTTAATGAGGAATTAGTCATTCCCATGCCAGATGCGATGATTTCAGATTTACTCAACTTCTCATTCTTCTTTCTGGTCGATAGTAATAGGAGCTGGGTGAGAGTGGATTCATCCAATAAACTTGGCGTCATTATTAGAGTAGAACTTTTTGACAGAGGCGGCTTGGAAGATGGCAGAAGGACAGTAGTATGAATGTTCATCCATTTAAACTGTGTAGATTTCCGTTTGCTCATTGAAAGTAAGGACCTTAAAGGGTTCTCTCTAGCGGGGTTCTAGTTTCTTACTTCATCCAGTTATGGTGATGTAATGGGGGCTCCCTCTGGGAAGATAGATCCCAAGGTTGTGACTGCACTGAAGTGTTCTTCCTGAAAGTAAAGATAAAGATAATCAACAGTAGAGTTGAAAAAACAAAGCGGTAAAACTTAATATCGTTAAGCCACAGCTTTACTCAATTAAGTCCTGATCTCGAGAGGTAGTTGATTAACAGAGTAGAGGAGAACTCACATATACTTAAGTAGGTTTGGTATGGTGCCAGTTACTCCCCATCACTACTCTGTATTTGCCAGCACCCAACTCCCCTGGGCTGTCTAGCCAATCTCTACAGGTCAGACCAAAATCCCCTGTAGCAATCTAGACCACTCAGTGGTGTTTTAACATCTGCTCGATAGAAGTGTTTTAGCCGCTACATCTCCAATGCAACTGCAGGAGTAAAAACCCTTTACATCACGGTCATACCAGTGGCGAGCTGTCATACCCATGGGGATACTATACTAACTATAGAACTCTCTACCCATATACACTTAGTCTTCTGCAAGCATTCGCAGCTCCTGAATATCTATCCAGTTCTACTCATTTCTATATCATTCTGGAAGATAGCCACGTAGCTCCCCCAATAGACTACTCTGAAGGTTCACTACCAATAGGTGCTATATACAGTCAACCCTCCCAGAAGTAGGTCTTATCGTGACCTCGGACTAGTGTCTCAAAGTCCTTAATGATTCTCCAATACTATTACACTTTCAGGGCAACGGACTTCAGTTACCTCGCCTACTGGCCTTCGGTAATGTCACATACTACTCTTGACTTCAAAGCAGTATTACTCTGTCAGTTGTCGTCCGTTTTACATGAAACCACCAGGAGGCTATTATCTAGGTTCTCCTCCTCCCCCTCATATATCCTGCGGATAGCTTTCAGTCGCACAGATAGTGTGAGCGCATACGGAGTTACGGCAACATCTCCACTTGGAGACTTTTGCTAGACTTACAGCAACTCTATAGGCTGTAGCCCATGACACTCAGGACTTGTAACGGGGCCGGTGAGAGGTGTTAGCATTCCTTCTGCCTGAAGGGTAGTGGGAAAGCAGATCCATTTAGGGTAGTCAAAGAGGCAAACTTATGTATTGCAGTCCTTGATTTCCCTAGAAAGGTCATTTTATTCCTCTAGTAGCCAATCTTCATTACCAGGTAGCACACTGTTGATTACAATGTTAATAAATATAACATGTTTACAAAGTGTTCAATCCGTTTCTGAATTGGGTACGATAGTTAACACGTAGTCTGCTCTATGAGAGAGGATGCAAGAGCTGGAATCTATTGGAGGCTTTGAAGATGTACTGAGAAATCTCAAGAGTAACTGTTCAACCAAGTATATTGAAATACTTTTTGTCGAAATCTGTCCCTTCCATTATGGAATAGGACAGTCTTAAACTGTACAAATCAGCTCATGTCCAGTATGAACAAAACTAATCAAAGATATTAAGTGATACACTTTGGAAAAATAACCTAAGTATCAAGGCAATACCTAAAACAAAATATAAAACAAACTGGGTATCAAAATGATACTTAAAACAAACCAAGCATCAAAATAATACTTAAAACAAAATATAAAACAAACTAGGTATTAAAGCGATACTTAAAACAAACTAAGTATCAAAACGATACTTAAAACAAAATATAAAATAAACTAAGTATCAAAACAATACTTAAAACAAAACCGAATACAAAATCTTTAACTGAGTACCTGTACCAGTTACAATGTAGGCCACATCCAGGCCTTTGCCAGTGTACAAGTCAAATACAATAGCTTTGTTGAGTACCTTGGTAATGGCATTGGAGTTAGTGAGAGTAGGTTTGGCTAATAGGTTGCTCATAGTTGTCTGAAGTAGCTCCTTATTTCTGTTGAATTCTGCAAAGGCAAATTTGACTCTAGAGGCAGAGTTGACTGCGTCTCTGATCATTGCTGGTAATAAGCCTACAGCTCCTATCTGTTGACCTTGTTCTACCAAGCAGATTAAGAGCATGTACTGGTAGGGATGAAGGGTAGATGGAGCAAGAGGTGCCACCTTTCTGACACTAGATGCTAGGTCAGTTTTTCTCTTTTTAGTTGGTACCAGGCAAAAGTCATTAACTTGAATATCCACCCCTAAGATCAATATTGTTACCCATATAGTGTTCGTTACGGTGCCTCTAGGAGCTCAAAATACTCAGGTCCCTGGCCAAAAATCCCACTTGGGCCTGCTCGCCAACCCTGAGCTGGTCGGGGTCTTTGCTCATTTTTAACACCCATCCCCACCCCTATTCAAGACCTAAGCAGATCCCAGTCGATTTTTGGTGGTACGTGGTAGTAGGATTGGGCCCCAGTAGCTGGGCTGGGTAGGGCAGAGAACGATATTGTTAGACATATAAGACCTAGCATAGTAGTAAGGTCACGCCTATGACCATAAAGGTCAAGTGACTCGATAAGATGGTTGCGGCAAAACTATATAGAAATTAAAATAATAATTTCTAATTTATATCTCCCTGACCGCAAACCATATAAGACCACTCACTATAAGTGAATAGCCGACCGAGGGATTTTCTATCAATTAGATACGAGACATCCGGAGCTATCAAACTACATTAGAAGTTACTAATGCCCGTTCAAGATTATGTGTATGTCGGACGGCTCTAATAGGAGTCCCTCTTAGAGGCAGGAGGTCCGAGAGGAACCACACTTGAGTTGGAAGACTGGAGATGCTTGAGTCTTTTTATGATACTGGCGTGTCGAGACTCATACATGCATATATTAACTATGCACCAGTTCCTAACAACGAACATAGCTAGTTCTTGATCAGAAGGGGCGATTGGAATGATAGTCATTCGGACTACATTTCCATACTTAGTCCATTCAAGCCTAGAGATCGCAAAGAGATTATTGGGAGATAGGACGCTATCTTCTCAAGATAAATATCTCGTCTCAATTAAGGTTGAAGTGGTGTACGAACTTTCAGGGTCAAACGGTATTCGCACTTAGTAGAAACTAAAGTCAAAAGCTCCTTGGTACAAGTTAGTATGGGGATACTAAGTACCGGTAAAAATGTATAAATAGGTTTAAGGTCTCCAGGTTAGTTAGAGGAATCAAGCAACGGAGAAGAGACCTTAACAATATAATAAGTTTACAACTACAAAGCTTTATTCTTTTATTCTTTACTACTTTACGAGTCTTCCTAGACAATCTCCGATCAAAGATTCAGGCCCTAGTCCAACCGATAAGTCTGATCTCGGCTACCGCCTAACAGATATACCGGCTCTGGGCCCAGTAACGGTGGGGCCTCCAAGAGTAAAACTCACCCTGCCCCACCCCATAATGAATAGTATGTCTATGTCTGTTTGAAAATATTAGGAGTACCTGATTCCGATAGCCTAGGAATACTCTAGACAGGGTAACTTTAGCCGAGTTCGAGAATCCTAGTCTCCAACACCCCCCTCCAGCCCCCTGATGGGGCCCGCGCATCATCATACACATCAACCTTAGTTGCGTCCTGTGACTATATGGTCGCAGAATTGAAGGTGTTAGAATAACACCTTATACATCGCTACTGTCCGTCCGACCGAAAGCTGTTCGTAGGATATATAAGAGGGGATATCTGGCAAGACCTGAGAAATGCTCCGCGCCCCCTATTTTCCTGACCATAACTTTCTTAAGCACCCTCAACACCATCGCATCTGGTGTGACTCCTCACTTTCTCACGTTTTTCCCCCTCTTGCTTAGGCTTCAAGTCTCTGCTTCGTGATCCGATGTCCGACATTGGTTCTGCCAACCAGTCTAGGGCGAGCTCTGCTCAGCCCATCCACCCCGCGGTCTTCGCGATCCCGGCCCTCCTACAGTCTTTGCAGCCAGTTCTTGGTGATGCTTTCTCCTCTGTCCCCCCTCTCATCTCGTCAGACCTTCGCGAGCTCAGTGAAGGCGAGGCCATCCTCATCCCCCTCCTAGTTGCTACCCTCAATGGGCTCGCCACCACCAACGAACGGATCGACCTCCTCGCTGCCAGAGTCCAGGGGCTGGCTGACGGTGTTTCCGCCGCTCAGGCCCCCTCGCTCTCATCCCTGGCCCCCATCGAGTCAGCCCTGCGTGACCTGTCACAAAGGCTTTCCCAACCGCCGCCCCCACGTCAGCAAGCCCCGGCGCCTCTGGCTCCGCCCCCTACCCGGAAGGGGAAAGAACTCCCTCCCCCAGCTCTGCCCCCCCAGACCAACACGGCACAACTTCCTGCCGCCCCACACCCCCAACAGGCCCCCTCCCGCACCCCCCTTTACCAGGTTGGGGCGATTGTGAACGGGTTCGACCTCGACACCCCCAGATATGACACCGCTTCGGGCAAGAACTACGGCAACCCCGAGGCCTACGCGGTCAAATACGCCAACTCATGGGAAGCCCGAACCTTCCGTGACGGCAAGTACCCCCCCCTCTCCGAGTGGACCCCTGGCAACATGGATCCTACCTACCTGCGCCCTCCTCGCTCGTTCGCCCTGGCTGCCGCGGCCGGGGGCAAGAAGAAGTCCAAGGGGCCTAAGTCGAAGCCACCCTCTGCTGCGCAAGTCGCATCCGGCACCATGGAGTCTCCTGTTAAGGAGACCCCTATCCTGCCAGCAGCTCAGCGTCGTTTCTTCGCTCCTCGCTCCTCTCCTGCTCCCCACCCCGAAGCTGATAGGATTTCTGCGACCCTCCCTGACATCGCTGCCTCTGTTCTCCGGGAGGCCAACTGCTCCCTACCTCTTTCCCTCTCTGCCCGGGTCAACGACAGAGGCTCTGTCACCCTCACCGTCCTCGACCCCTACACTCCCGCCACCTCCTACGCCCCATACTATCAAGCCCTCACCAACCGCCTCAACCAAGTCTCCCCGGTAGGCGACAATGCCTACCTGCCCTTCAGACCCACCCCCAACGAAGTCCAACTCGCCATCCACTCCCTCCCCCTCGCCTACCTCCCAGAAGACCAAGAGGACCTCCACTCCCTCCTCCAGGAGTCCGTCCGCAACGCCGCGGGCGTCACCATCTTCTCGGCCCGCTACCTCAATCGACACCTGGACTCCAGGATGTCCAAGTCCGCTACCTCTGTCGTCGTCACCATCGCTCCCGAGGACGTCAATGCCATGGGAACCTCTATCCACCTCTTCTCTAGAAGACGCCGTGTTGAACCCGCCTTCTCTTCCAACCGCTTCACCCAGTGCCGCAACTGCTGGAAGTTCGGCCATCAGGCCCCTCGATGTAAGTTGGATCACCCGATATGTCCAATCTGCTCCCTCCCGCACACACGTTCGGCGCACCGCTGCCAGAATCCCACCTGCCCTAAGGCGGGTAACACCAAGGCGGTCCTCAACTGCTGCCCCTCCTCGATTGCTTCCTGCCCCAACTGTAAGGAGCCACACGCGGCCACTGACAGGGACTGCCCGGAACGACCCGCCCCAACCCCCAAAGACCCCTCCGCCTCACATCCACTAGGCCAAAGTGATGAGGATGGCATGGATGTCGGCCCTGACGGTGCCGACGCCGATGCTGGCCCCTCCACCCCGAGGCAGACTCTTGCCCCGCCCTTTGCTACTCCCCGCCGCCCCCGTCCTCGTGTCCCACCCGAGACCCCGCAGACAGCAACTCGCTCCTCCTCCAGGGCCAACGTCCCCCCAACCCACGGGGACTACGACCCAGCTCGCACCGCAGAAAATCCCTCCGGCTTGTCCGGGTAGATGTCTTCTCCCGACTCTCCTCTCCCCAGGCCCTCTGGCAGGGTTCCTGGCCTGTTGAATCTTTCCTTCGTTCAACATAACAGCTTGGGTAGCTGGGATGTTTTTCTTTCTTTGTTTCAAAGTTTTTCTGCTTTGTCTTCCTTGCCGGCGATTGTGGCCATACAGGATCCCCCTGTGTGGAGGGCGCGCCTACCTTCCTTCCCTGGCTATAAGTGTTTCTCCCCACCCTCTACTTTTGGCAAGCCCCGCGTGGCTTGCTACGCCCTTTTGTCTTTTCTTGAAGTTGTTTCTCTTTTGCCCGTATGGGTGGACCAGTCTGCCAATGTGATGGCGGTCGACTTGTTCTCTGATGCAGGCTTTTGCTCCTCCTCACAGACTCGCCTTAGGGTGTACAATGTGTACAACACCAAAGGCACCTCATCCCACACGCGCATTGTTTCTCCCGAGTTGTGTTTTCCTGATTTAGGTTTTCCTGTTTTTGTTTTAGGGGACTTTAACCTCCACCACCCTCTTTCCGACCCACTGAGGGTCATTTCATCCACCGAACTTAGGACGTCGGTTCCTTACTTTCAGTTGGCTTCCTTACATGGTTTTTCCCTTCTTAACACCCCTGGTGTGTTTACTTATTTTTCCTTTACCCCCCAGGACAGGCCCTCTGTCCTTGATCTCTCCTTTGCCAATAGCGAGGCGGCCCAACTCTTTGCTGAGTGGGCCACCCCACTCCCATCCACTGGCTCTGACCACATCCCTATTTGTATCCTACTTTCGACGCCCTTGTTGCGCCCCCCTGCCCCCACACCAGCCTGGGCCAGGACTGATTCGTCTGCCCTTGGTGACGCCCTCAAATTGTTTGTCGTTTCTCCACCTCCCGCCCTCCCGACCTTGTCCTCTGCCACAGCCTGGTTCGACTCCAACGTCAACCGCCTCCGCACTACCCTCCTCCTTCACACCCCCCTCAAGCGTATGTCGACCCATTCTAAACCTTGGTGGTCGCCCCTCCTCTCCTCTCTCAGAATCTCGTTTCATGCCGCTGCCCGTCGTGCCCGCAGGACCCCCTGTGTAGATTCCCTGGCTGAGGCCCGGGGGTCCCGCAACGCCTATTTCAAGGCCATCAAGCAGGCCAAGCGAAGGCACTGGGACGACTTCCTCTCCTCTGCAACCCCTAAGACTGTATAGACAGCCAAACGCTTCGCGATAGGTCGCCCCCCGGACCGGTTCCCGTCTTTCCCAGAAGCCGACACCCCTGATTGCTGTCAACACCGCCCTCCTGACCCACTTTTTTCCCCCCTAGGGAGTCCTCCTCCCCTCTTACTATCCTACGCCCGTTCCGTGACCTCGACGTCCTCACGAAGGAGGAGATCTCTAAGGCCCTGGCGTCCAGCTCAAGCTCATCTGCCCCCGGCCCCGACCACATCCCGTACTCGGTCTGGAAGAGAGTCCACGGCACCAACCCAAAAATTCTTGTGTCCCTCCTGGGCCCCCTCTTACTTTACGGTTTTCACCCGTCCTCCCTCAAACAGGCCAACGGTATTGTCCTCGACAAGCCGGGTAAAGCCTCCTACGATACACCAGCTTCCTTCCGCATCATCGTCCTCCTCCAGACCCTATCCAAGATCCTGGAGCGTGTGGTAGCTGTTAGGCTAGCCGCAGTTGCTCGGGCCCTTGGCCTAGTCCACCCCAACCAATGTGGTTCGCTATCGGGCATGGGTACATTCGACGCCCTTGCCACTCTCTCGCACGAGGTCCGTCTTTCGCACTGCATGGGCCTCTGCTCCTCCACACTCTTCCTTGACATCAAGGGAGGTTTTGACAATGTCGACTCCGCTGCCATGTGTGGCAAACTTAGGGAGCGGGGCGTTCAGCCCTACCTCGTCTCGTGGGTCCGTTCCTTCCTGCACGGCAGACACTGCCGCCTCCTATACCAGGGTTCCCCTAGAGTCCTCTCGCCAGTCCAGGTCGGCACCCCCCAGGGTTCACCTGTCTCCCCCCTTCTTTTCCTGATCTACGTTTCCTCCCTCCACTTCCCAGTCCCCAATGGCATAATCCTCTCCTATGTCGACGACTTCGCTATAACTGTCTGCTCGCCCTCCTACAGGCGCAACGTCCAGAAGCTGCAGGCAGTCGCTTCCTCTCTCACGTCAAAGGGGAGACGCATAGGCGTTGCTTTCTCCCTTCCCAAAACAGAACTGATGCACTGGAGGACGTCCCAACAGAGAGGGCCCCCGTGCCTCCTCCCCGTCTCAGTGGACTTCGTCCCCTACAAACCGGCCCAAGTACTACGGTGGTTGGGCTACTGGCTAGAACCCGCGACCCCTTCGTTGGATCGAACCACCACCCCTCATTTCACCAGGCGCCTCGCCCTGGCTGAAGCTGCCCTCGCTACAATAGACCGCCTGGCCCGGCCAGGCAAGGGTCTCGCGCCACACCTGTGTCACCGTCTCGCCTCCTCCTTAGTCCGCCCCATCCTTCTTTACGGCAGCGACCTCCTCTCCCCCAACTCCCGGATGCTCGACAAGATGAGGGCATTCTGGCACCGGGTACAGAGGTGGGTTACGAACTGTTTCACCTCCACCAACACGGCCATTCTTCCCTGCGAAGCATCGCTCCCGCCCATTGACCTGCTAGTCAAACACCTTCAGCGCCTGGCGGCGGTCCGCCTTGTGTGCCTGCCGCCTGAGATCAACCCTGCTACCGCTCGCTTAGACTACTCTATTCCGACTACGTCCGCATTCAGGGCACCCGACTCCCTTCGCCTCCCCGGGTCTGTCAGAGGACGGCACCCATGGGTCGGCCCCAACTACCGCCCCCTCAGATGGTCTACCAAGCCGCCCTCCCCTCCAAACCGACGTCACCTCCCAGTAGATGCGGTGGCCCACCGCATTCACTCCATCATCGGTAACCGCCGTGACCCCCTCCCTCCAGCGAACCCCCTCCTCCTGCCTCCACTGCAGGTAGCCCCGCTGGGGGCTCCTGCCCTCTATGCTTCCCTCAAGGCCCGTTGCCGTGAGGAACTCCTCACCTCGTGGCGCCTCCTCTCGCCTCCCCCGCCTTACTACCTTTTTGGCCCCACCCTGCGCCCGCACCCCTTCATGGGCCTGGGGCGTTTCCTCTCGGGCAGGCTCCACCAGATGCGTGCTGGCAAGAGCTACCTGGCCGCCCACCCCTCATGGCACGACACCGACCCCTCTCCCCTCTGCCCCTGGTGTGAGGAGGCGGACGAGACGTTCGAACATGCCCTCCTTTTCTGTCCTGCCAAGTCTGCAGCCCGCGATCGCCACCTCCAGGGGATCACGGATATTAGACCTGACTCTTGTCTGTGGACCTCGATTCCGATGCTTTTGGGCCTCGGTCGTTATCTCACCGCTACCAAGACTGGTTTCCCCCCCGACATGTACGCACAATCTGCCCCCCGCCAGCCCTCTCTCTCCCCCTCCCCTTCCTTTCCTCCCTCGCCTCGGTTGTCGTTGGCTGGGTCGCCAAGTGGTCTAAGTGGTGGAAGGTTTCCTGTTTGATGTCTTTTACTTGTTTTTTATGGGTTTGGATTTGTTCCGTTACGATGCTAGTTAGTTAGTAGCTTTCCTTTATAAGTCCTGTGTAGGCAGTGCGTCGGTTATTGGACGCCATAGGAGGACCTGGTTTTGGATTTTCGTTTGTTTGTTGATTGATTTTTGGGTTTTGTTTCTGCCATAGCTAGCGCTGCATGCACGTTCTTGTACCTTAACCAAACAATGAATATATGATATAAAAAAAAAAAAAAAAAAAAAAAAAAAAAAAAAAAAAATGGCAAGACCTGAGAACATGCTCCGCGCCCCCTATTTCCTAACCATAACTTTCTTACGCACACTCAACACCATCGCATCTGGTGTGACTCCTCACTTTTGCACGCTTTTCCCCCTCTTGCTTAGGCTTCAAGTCTCTGCTTCGCGACCCTATGTCCGACATTGGTTCCGCCAACCAATCTAGGGCGAGCTCTGCTCAGCCCATCCACCCCGCGGTCTTCGCGATCCCGGCCCTCCTACAGTCTTTACAGCCAGTCCTTGGTGATGCTTTCTCCTCTGTCCCCCCTCTCATCTCGTCGGACCTTCGCGCACTCAGTGAAGGCGAGGCCATCCTCCTCCCCCTCCTAGTTGCTACCCTCAACGGGCTCGCCGCCACCAACGAGCGAATCGACCTCCTCGCTGCCAGAGTTCAAGGGCTGGCTGACAGTGTTTCCGCCACTCAGGCCCCCTCGCTCTCGTCCCTAGCCCCTATCGAGTCAGCCCTGCGTGACCTGTCACAAAGGCTTTCCCAACCACCGCCCCCACGTCAGCAAGACCCGGCGCCTCCAGCCCCACCCCCTACCCGGAAAGGGAAAGAACTCCCTCCCTCAGCTCAGCCCCCCCAGACCAACATGGCACAACTTCCTGCCGCCCCACACCCCCAACAGGCCCCCTCCCGCACCCCCCTTTACCAGGTTGAAGCGATTGTGAAGGGTTCGACCTCGACACCCCCAGATATGACACCGCTACGGGCAAGAACTACGGCAACCCCGAGGCCTACGCAGTCAAGTACCCCAACTCATGGGAAGCCCGAACCTTCCGTGACGGCAAATACCCCCCCCTCTCTGAGTGGACCCCTGGCAATATGGATCCTACCTACCTGCGCCCTCCTCGCTCATTCGCCCTGGCTGCTGCCGACGGGGGCAAGAAGAAGTCTAAGGGGCCTAAGTCGAAGCCACCCTCTGCTGTGCAAGTCGCATCCGGCACCTCGGCGTCTCCTGTTAAGGAGACTCCTGTCCTGCCAGCAGCACAACGTCGTTTCTTCTCTCCTCGCTCCTCTCCTGCTCCCCACCCCGAAGCTGATAGGATTTCCGCGACCCTCCCTGACATCGCTGCCTCTGTTCTCCGTGAGGCCAACTGCTCCCTACCACTACCACTTTCCCTTTCTCGCCCGAGTTAACGACAGAGGCTCCGTCACTCTTACCGTCCTCGACCCCTACACTCCCCCCACCTCCTACGCCCCATACTATCAAGCCCTCACCAACCGCCTCAACCAGGTCTCCCCTCCCCGATAGGCGATAATGCCTACCCCCCTTCAGACCCGCCCCACGAAGTTCAACTTGCCATCCACTCCCTCCCCCTCGCCTACCTCCCAGAAGACCAAGAAGACCTCCTCTCCCTCCTCCAGGAGTCCGTCCACAACGCCGCGGGCGTCACCATCTTCTCGGCCCGCTACCTCAATCGAGACCTGGACTCCAGGATGTCCAAGTCCGCTACCTCTCTGTCGTCGTCACCATCGCTCCCGAGGACATCAATGCCATGGGAACCTCTATCCACCTCTTCTCTAGAAGACGCCGAGTTGAACGCGCCTTCTCTTCCAACCGCTTCACCCAGTGCCGCAACTGCTGGAAGTTCGGCCATCAGGCCCCTAGATGTAAGCTGGATCACCCGGTATGTCCAATCTACTCCCTCTCGCACACACGTTCGGCGCACCCGCTGCCAGAATCCCACCTGCCCTAAGGCGGGTAACACCAAGGCGGTCCTCAACTACTGCCCCTCCTCCACTGCTTCCTGCCCCAACTGTAAGGAGCCGTACGCGGCTACTGACAGGACTGCCCGGAGCGACCCGCCCTAACCCCCAAAGACCCCCTCCGCCTCACAACCGCTAGGCCAAAGTGATGAGGATGGCATGATGTTGGCCATGATGGTGCCGACGCCGATGCTGGCCCCTCCACCCCGAGACAGACTCTTGCCCCGCCTTTTGCAACACCCCCCCCCCCCGTCCCCTCGTGTCCCGCCCGAGACCCCACAGACAGCAACTCGTTCCTCCTCCAGGGCCACGTCCCCCCACCCACGGGGACTACGACCCAGCCCCACCGCAGAAAATCCCTCCGGCTTGTCCGGGTAGATGTCTTTTCCCGACTCTCCTCTCCCCAGACCCTCTGGCAGGGATCCTGGCCTTTTGAACCTTTCCTTCGTTCAGCATAATAGCTTGGGTAGTAGGAATGTTTTTCTCTCTTTATTTCAGAGTTTTTCTGCTTTGTCTTCCTTGCCGCGATTGTGGCCATACAGGATCCCCCTGTGTGGAGGGCACGCTTACCTTCCTTTCCTGCTATAAATGTTTTTCCCCACCCCCCACTTTTGGCAAGCCCCGTGTGGCTTGCTACGCTCTTTTGTCCTTTCTCGAAGTGTTTCCCTCTTGCCCGTGTGGGTGGACCAGTCTGCTAACGTGATGGCGGTTGACTTGTTCTCCGATTTGGGCTTTTGCTCCTCCTCACAGACTCGCCTTAGGGTGTACAATGTGTACAACACCAAGGGCACCTCAACCCACACGCGCATTGTTTCTCCCGAGTTGTGTTTTCCTGACTTGAGTTTCCTGTTTTTGTTTTGGGGGACTTTAACCTCCACCACCCTCTTTCCGACCAATGAGGCCATTTCATTTCATCCACCGAGCTTAGGACGTCAGTTCCTTACTTTCAATTAGCTTCTTTACATGGTTTTTCCCTTCTTAACACCCCTGGTGTGTTTACTTATTTTTCCTTTACCCCCAGGACAGGCCCTCTGTCCTTGATCTTTCCTTTGCCAATAGCGAGGTGGCCCAGCTCTTTGCTGAATGGACCACCACGCTCCCATCCACTGGCTCTGACCACATCCCTATTTGCATCTTACTTTACCACGCCTTTATTGCGCCCCCCTGCCCCCACACCAGCCTGGGCCAAGACAGACTGGTCTGCCCTTGTGACGCCCTCAAATTGTTTGTTGTCTCTCCGCCTCCCGCCCTCCCGACCTTGTCCTCTGCCACACAGCCTGGTTTGACAGCAACGTCAACCGCCTCGGCACTACCCTCCTCCTACCACCCCCCTCAACCGTATGTCGACCCATTCCAAACCT